>JASVEL010000755.1:0-284982 GCA_032618575.1 Nicotiana noctiflora | reverse complement strand
CTAATAAATGCATATAAGGCTGCCTATACAAATCAAAAGAAATGCGGAAGTTTATAACACAATCCCAAAACCTGAAAACTCACGGGAACCACTGGCTAATAGAAATACCATAAGTGCTCTAATCTCCACAATGTCTATATCAAAGTATGATAGAATCTAAACACTACAGATAGAATAAGGAAGGAGACTCTTCGGTCTGTGGATGCTGCAGATATACCTCAAAGTCTCCGTAGCTCTCCCAGCCTTAAGGATAATGCACCCGAGTTGAGGTACCAGGATAATCTGCACATGAAAAAAAAACATGCGCGCAAACGGCATGAGTACACCACAGCGATACTGAGTAAGTGCCAAGCCTAACCTCGGTTGGGTAGTGATGAGGAAGGTCAGGGCTCTACTGAGATAAACATAATATATGATGAGATAAGGAAAAATATATAAATAAAGTCTACAGCAAGAATCCGAATATGATAAATAATGGAAATAAGCAATAGGAAGCAGAAGAAAACCAATATAAGGGATACTACTCACAATAGGAAATAATAGTTGGGGATCTCTTGGTATCCCGAGAATCTCTCGGTATCCTCATCATATACACTATGGATCTCTTGGTATCCCAAGGATCTCTTAGTATCCTTATCATATACACGAGGGATCTCTTGGTATCCCGAGGATCTCTTGATATCCTCAAATCTTACATTTTCATGTGCCAGGGATCTCTTGGTATCCCGCACCTCAGTCCAGAACATAACCAGTACAGGGGGATCTCCCGGGATGTCGTCCCGTAGTCCCAAATTAAAATGCACAATGATAGCCCAACATATTAGGATAAAAGCTAACTCAGAACAAGTAATAGAAAATCCTAGCCTAACATGTTTCACCTAATACAACCAAGATAGTTTAAGAACTTAAAATTCCCCAAACCACTGCTGCGTTAAATTCCTCGTAGATGCGGGCCCGCTTCTGCAGAGCACCCACCGCACATGCAGAAACTGAATGCCTTGATCAATCTCGCTTCTGCAGTCCTCTACGCCACATTTGCGGTACCGCATCTGTAGTTCCCAAGCCGCAGATGCAGAAATACCATAAGCATAAAAAATCAACTATCTCCCAACTTCAAAATTTCTTCCCTCAACCCTTCGATTTCATCCTGAGACCCCAGGACCTCAACCAAAAGCACCAATGACACCTATTACCCTATTTAAACTTATACCAATCCTTAAAATACCTTAATGAACACCAAAAACCCAAATTAATTAATTATTTAAGCCTAAGAACTTCCATTTTTATCAAAATACGCTTTCAATCAAAAACCTAACTAAAATACGTCCGAATGATTTGAAACTTTTCACACATATCTCAAATGACACACGGAGTTACTATAACTTCCAGTTTTCCGTTCTGACCCTCGGATACAAAACTCACTATCGGACCGGAAACTTTAAAAATTCAAACATCAACATTTCAAGACTAAATGAGCTACGGACTTCCAAAATACATTTTGAACACGCTCCCAACCCTGAAATCACCTAACACAGGTAACGAAACCATTGGATTTTTCGAGGTTATGTTCACACTGTTCCGACTACGGACCATTTTTCTTGAAGTTTGAGTTCCAAGTTTAAAAGTTTTGAACTTGTACGTCAAAGTTAATTTTTAAACTTTTGAACTTGTACGTCAAAGTTAAGGACATATTGTACTTAACTTTTGAACTTGTAACTGTAAGTTAAGTACTGCTTATCCTTAACTTTAAACGTGTAACTGTAAGTTAAGGACTATTTGTCCTTAACTTTTGAACTTGTAAGTCAAAGTTAAGGACATATTGTCCTTAACTTTTGAATGTGTAACTGTAAGTTAAAGATTGTTTGTCCTTAACTTTTGAACTTGGAAATCAAAGTTAAGGACCTACTGTCCTTAGCTTTTGAACTTGTAACTGCTGTCTGTCCTTAACTTTTGAACTTTGTAACTGTAAGTTAAGGACTGCCTATCTTTAACTTTTGGGCTTCTTAGCCTAAGTTTCGGACCTATTGTACTTAACTTTTAGGCTTCTTATCCTAAGTTCAGGATCTATTTCTCTTAAATTTTAATTTATTTTAACACAAAATAAATTTAATGCAAACACACAATAAAAATAATAACAATTTGAAGAATCTGCTTGTATAAGCGTACAACATCGGAGGAACAGCGGAGGCATAACCACATTGATCCATGAATATTTGGTCCATAATTTTACTAGGAGTACTATATAATTTAAATGATCAATGTACAACATGCATATCCTCTCAACCGTCTTCTGCTGTAACCAGATACTAATGTGTGTATTTTTTTAGATGATGGTAGTGGGTGGTAACAGAAAAGGCACACAAATGATAAAATACATATTGCACTCTGTAAAGTATAAATAAGCTAGTTAAACTATATTATCCAATTCTAAATTCATATGATGAAAAAGAAAAAAGGGAATTTGAAAGTAATAAATCATTAGCAACAATCTATTCTCAGTTTAACAAAGTGTATATAAAAGTAAAGAAGGGGACTTTAATAGCCACTGCCATCACGGTAGATGATAGTAGTGGAGCGTACATCATCCATCCCTGAGGCTTTGGGAAGAAAAGAAAGGGAAGAAAGGGTAAAAATATCTTTTCATATTAATTTTAATAGGGCAGTGGTTATTTTTGCTTAACATTAGAAGTGCTGGATAAAAATTAAATACCACCTTAAATAGTGGCTACCCATATTATTTCTACCCCTGCTAATGCTCAAATCTACACCGCCACGCACCGCACCATCCTATTGTCATCCCTACTTCAACCTACTATTTTGAATATTAATGAGGTAGAACCAGCAACTTGCAGCACTGGGGTCGTCAAAATCTTAGCATTAGGGATGTTAACTTCAACTTAGCTGCTACTATTAGTCATGATTCTGTATATTGAATGGTGCATGAGCACCAACCCATATACGCAAACTTTTAATTAATATGGTTTATCTTGTACGCCCATAAAATAAGAGTTCTGGCTAGGGGCTTTCAACCTCAGCTAAGAAGAAAGTGGACCATGCCGTACTATTTCATAACGCGTAAAACTACCGAAATCAAAATGTGATTCTTTTCGACTCAAAAAATAAAAATATGTAGAAAAAGAATTTAATGACCAAAATATATATAACATTTTTTTGAAATATGTTGTACTTTAACGGCCATTTGGCTAGTTAAGTATAGTGTCTTTTTAAACAAATGTCATATATATAGAGCGTTGTTTAGTAAAACGCTATACATATAAAGTGGGCTCATCAATAATTCTTCTGTGCTTAACTGACATAAAAATAATTCAACTAGGTTTAGTATTTTTTTTTTAAAGACGCTATACCTCAAATAATTGAACCCCTAGATTGGTTTTTGACTTATTTAAAGAGTTGAAGGATCTTGTAAAAACCCATTCATAAACATTTTCAAGCCTTCTAATATTTTTCTTTGTTAAGTTGTTTTGCATATGGTCATAAAGTCGAAGAGCGAAAAATTAAGGTTTCATTATATTGGGGGGGGGGGGTGAGGTTGTGGTGGTGAATAACTCAGTAAGCTATAGTTTATCTCCATAGTCACATGTTAAGTTGCCACTTACAATGGAACACGATTAATAAGTATCGTTGATATGTAAAACAATAAGTGTGAGAAAACATTCAGTTAATCTTGAAATAACTGGAAGATATTCATATTCTATGACTCCACAAGGGGTTGCTTGTTATGCTGGTTTAACATCGAAAATAATAAAACTCTAAAAGATTTTTTGGGGACTTTGGATGAATACCAGAAATTTATTGTGATAAAACTGTTAAAAATGTATGTCAAGGCTAAAGACATTCGCAATAATGAGGTTTCGCAAAATAGGAAAATCCCTCAATCATCGGGTGATTGTTTTGGAGCATTTTTAGCCGAACAGGTTCCGGCTAAAAGAGTTTGGCCAGATCTAAACTTATCTCTACAGGCAAATGAGGAGCGAGGAAATAATTTCTTCCCTAGTACACATAATCCACAAGCCGAGTGGTAAGCTTCAATTTTCCTTTGTATTATGATGTATATTTTGTGTATTATATTTGCATTAACACTTACATATTCTACAGGGGTACCGACCAGATATGAATTCTACAAGTTAAGAACCAATGGCCACTTGGAATATGCCTAGTTTTGGTGTATTGGATCATAGTGGTCCATTCGAGAGTCAGCATCAACAAGATAATGTGCATTGTGGGCTATCAACACATTATGATTTGTAAGTAAATATATAAATTTATATGTATATTTTGGAAAAAATTCAGTAACTCATTATTTCTTTGGTTGTGCATTGAAAATGAGCAACTTGATATTCCTGTCCTCACTAAATTTCCCGAATATGATGTATTTACTTGGAATCTAGGAGATGCACAGAGTCAGGAAGAGAATAGTGATTATGACAACAATGTCGATGAGTCTAGAGATGACATACCTTTCCCTAGCGAGGGTGATGATGAGGACGAAGAGAATGCCGAACCTGATTTGATAAGGGAGCATGCTCCACCTCTTGTTCGACCAAAGAGTGTAAGGGTCCACATGCCATTTCATTTAAGGAATGTTACCTACCTTGATTATTTGCCAAGTACCCCAGATGTAGATGCCTTTGCGAGGGATATTAACAAAATCGGACATCAATGTGGGATGAATCTAGACCAAAGGTGCTGTCAAAGGGCATGTTTTTTCTTGATATGGCGGACCTAATTAGGGTGGTAAAAATGTACAGCGTAAAAGAATACAGTTAGATGACGGTATGGCAGTCATCTCCGGATGTATAGAAGGTTGTTTACTATACATGGTTTATGGGTTGTAATTGGCTGCCCCGTGCGATAATGAAGAAAACAAATATGTAGAAATTGGGTAAATACATTGGCACCCAAAATTGTAAAATGGACACATTCACTGGGAATCACTTCAACTTGGATGTTGACTTGATTTCTTTTGTGTTGACTCTACACATTGAAGCGTCTATAAGGTACAATATCAAAGAGTGTATTACATCCGTCCACCAGGAGTACGGGCGTACTATTACCAAACGAAAGGCATACCTCGGGCGCAAATGTGAGTTCGAAATTGTTTATGGTGACTGTTATAAGTTATTTTCATATCTACCCAGGTATGTGTCCGATTTTTATCCCAGGACCGTTGTTGAATAAAAAGCTTGAGCGGAGTGCATGAATACCAGAATAATTATTTAGATACGTGTTCTAGGCATTTATGGTTTTGGGCATTTCTGGTCGGTAATATCCATAGACGGTACTCATGTCTATGGGAAGTATGATATTAAGTTGTTGATCGTCATTGCAGTAGATGCTAACGGACAAATATTTCACCTAGATTTTTTGATTTGTCCCAATGACAGCCAAGAGACGTGGACACTAGTTTTGAACCTCTTAAGAGAACATATTGTCAAACAACATTCAGGTATTTGTCTAATATCTAATCGGCATGGCAGTATTTTAAGTTTTGTTTTCCTGAAGAGCAGGAACCGTATGCATACCATGATTACTGTGTAAGGCACCTCAATGCCAATTTTTTAAGAAATATCCCAATAAGGACTTGCATGATTTAATATGGATGGCTGCAACTAATCGTCAGGAGTGCAAATTCGGAAGGCGCGTTGAATCGATCACGAAGAAAGAGAAAGAGCCTATCATTGGTTGATGCGACATGAGCTTAACAATTGGACATTTTATGCGGATGGTTGTAGATGATGGGGAACCCTAATTAAAAATGTGTCTAAGTCATTCAATTGGTTATTGAAGTATGCACGTGTATTGCATGTCACTACCATAGTGAGACAGATTTGTTGGCAGACATAGAGATGCATATAAATTGATGGAGAGCGGTATTGAATTTATGTCAAACCCAATGAAATTGATAAATACAGGAGGCGAGCATATTGGTGTTCATTTTTATTATATTGTCACGAGCAAAATATTTTTGAAATTCATACCGCTATCCATCAAAACTAGGGGAATAATTTACGCACTGTAAATGAAGCCAGCAGTTTGTATTCTTGTGGGAAATGGTCTATCTACCACGTGTCGTGCTCATATTCCATCAAGTGCTTTCAACATACAGGTTTTGGGCCAACCAACTATGTTGATAAGCAATATAGTGTTGCTGCATACATAACCACCTATAATGAGTAGTTGCAGCCAGTGGGTGCTAAGCATTATTGGTTGCCGGAACCATTTAAAATGGTGTGTAAAATGATTATTTTCAAAGCGACAAGTGCAAAAAAGAACGTGTATAAGAAACCAAGTGGATGTTGGGGATATCGTTTATGCGTCTAAATGTGGCATATGCTCGCAAACAGGATACGACCGTCGTAAATGTCCTTCAGTTGGTTTTGGTAGCAGTGGCAATGTAGCTCCTAATGGAAGTTTATCTATTGTGCCCAACTATCAAGGATACACGTAGTGTTTTGTTTATCTTGTTTGTAATGTGGTTGTAATAAGTGTATGTACTTGTTTATATTGAAGAATGTATGAAATAAAATTATATTTCTATTACTGTTAAATCTTATTGATATTTAACATTAATAGTTCAGTACAACAATCTTAAGTAAAGGAGTCAAAATTTTAAATTTAAAGTTATTTGGAGTAGATTTGAGCAAGATTTGAATTAAATTTCAGAAAAAATACAAGTGTTTGTAGGCGAATCTCCATTACATGACTTCAATTTTATGTACAACCTCCTGATAATATTCTTACAAATATTAAAAAGTGGCTCACCTGCAAAAGATAACTTCTGGAAAAACTGTATTTTATCTAAAACAATCTTTAACACGTGAAGCATAGCGCAGTTAAATACTACGTTATGTGAGTTATCTTGTCGACGTAAAAAGCTGCTCGCCTGCAAAAGCTTTTGTGCATCTGAAAGAAATATTAACACGCGAAGAAAAACGCAATTAAATACTATGTTATGTTTGTTGTCTTGTCGATGTAAAGCGATGCTTGCCTGCAAAAGTTGCTCTCCTAGAAAAGTTGTATTATACCCAAAAGAATCTTTAACACCCGAAACATAGCGTGGATAAATACTACGTTATATGCTTTGTCTTGCCTATAAATAACTAGTGCATTTTTGTTATTATTTCCGCTTAACTAAAACAAATAGCAAAACTTTTCATAAAAGCAGGGATTTTTTTGCACTAAAAATTGTTTGGACGCAATGACCAACCAATGTGCTATTATGGTAAATGTTGTATGATGAAGCCATGTTGGTCTAATGGTCATACTGGGCGCATATACAGGATGTGTGTGTCACACCTCTTTTTTACGCACCCGCAAGGATGCAAAGATTTTTTCCAATTAAAGGACAATCGAGATGGGATTTATTTAATTAATTCAGAGTAGCCACTTGGGAGATTTATGGTGTCCCAAGTCACCGGTTAAATCCCGAATCGAGGAAAAGAATGACTCTATTTAACAGTCCGCGAACCAGAAATCCGGATAAGGAATTCTATTAACCCGGGAGAAGGTATTAGGCATTCCCGAATTCCGTGGTTCTAGCACGGTCGCTCAACTGCTCGTGTTTGGCTTATCTATCTGATTTTTACAGTTATATACTTAATGCAAATTTATACCCCTTTACCGCTTTTATTATTATTATTATTTACGAAAGAGAATGTTGCCTAAAAATATGTTTCGAATCACGTCACATGAAATGCACCCGGATCCTCGACACATTCTTATTCAACGTTGTTGAATTTAGATTCGAGTTGCATGAAATGCACACCCCATTTTTTAAGAAAGTTAAAAAAAAATTAAACCCACACCTAAAGTGACTAACATATTATTACTTTGCGAAGGCCATGGATATTCGCTAAATAGCACGCCTGAAAATAATGACCGAAATAATAAAGCAATACGAAATACGACACTGCCTAAATCCAAAGCTATATTTCCTATCCTTTCCCTTTTTAAAATAAGCTTTTAAACCTGTCCAAATACATCTTCAAAATAGTATGTAGTTTACATAAAGAACGAAAGAGAAAAAAAATAAAAATAAACCATTAGCATCACAATATTAAATCCTAGGGAAGGCTAAAAACCAAACAAATAAATATACAATAAATCCATTAGGTAGCCCTCAAATGAACTTTCCTTCCTATAGAAAAGTTATCCAAACTTCAAACAGAATAATCTTAAGCAAATCAACCATATAATTCCTAACCACTACATCAAAATCCCATATTAACAATAAACAAAAAGCAAAGCCAAAAACTCCAAGAAGACACCCAAAGAACAAAATTTAAACATTAACGATCAGGATTTTTCTAGCGAGAACTATTGACCAACCAATGCAGTATTATTATCAATAACGCAATGAAATAGAAGCTGACCTTACATGGAAAACAAAAGGAGTGTATTCGACTATCTCTGGACGGAACTCGAATAGAAAATGGGAGCTCAAACGCGAGCAGAAATCTGAACGCAACCTCGACCGGACTTTAACGAAGCAGGAGCAGCGATGGTTCAGCTGCTGTCCGCGGCTACTGTTTTTTTTAGGTAGTCGTTCATGGAGAATGAAGATGCAACAGGTTCGATGGTCGACTGGACAGGAACAACCAACGGGAAACCACTGCTACGGAGATGGTTTGGTGACGAGCTGGAGTGGCTGGACGTTTGGGTGTGATATGGTAGTTGACGGTAGGAGTAAGACGAGGGTGATGCTGGAGGAGCTCGCTGGTTATGGAAGACTGCTGGTTCGTTTTCTTTTTTGCTCCCGTCTCGTTACTGCCCGTTCTCCCTTCCTTTGAAGAAGAGAATGTCTCTTCTTTTATGTTTTTGTTTTTCCTCCCCACTGTTTCGTTTTCTTTTCTTTTTGTTTTTGTTCGTTTTTTTCTCTTCAGCCAGAAGCTCTTGAAGAGCCTTCTGTTTTTCTCCTTCCTTTTTTCCATAATGCTGCCCGTTTTTGTTCTTAAATAAGAACATCTACAGTAACAAATTTGTTACCCCAAAAGTCTCTCAAGTCTCTCTTTTTCTTTGATTTTTTATTCCCTTTCTTTCCTTCACGTGAGACACTTTTCCTTCTCAACCAATGAGCTCCCCTCCTTTTCTTTTCTTCATTTTTAATTGCTTCTCCCATATCTTTTTAAATCTGATGTTTTTTTTTTCTTTTATTTTAATTGTCCACCCCATAGTCTCTTGTCCCTTGGTATATGTGGTGTGCATGTGTATATTTTTTGTGTTCAAAATTTGTTCTCCCACCCCCCTATCCGTTAGTGTAGTAAGGTGTTATTACGGGCTATGTCCGAAATTATAAAACCGGGTAGTTTGGACCCGAATATTATTCTCCGCCCGGAATCGAGAATGACATTATTTAATTAATCCTAGGTAATCAAAATAACTACAAAATATTAATGAAACTATTTTTTTATTATTTTCGTTTTTATAAAAAGATAAAAATATAAAGTACTATTTTTGTATTTTTCAAGTTTAAAATAGCTACGAAACATTAATAAAACTATATTTTTTTGTTATTTTTTATCTTAAGGTAGAAATAAAGTAAAAGAGTCAAATTTAACTAAAAATAGCTATATTAAAACTAAACTAAATATTTTATGCTAAAAATATAGAAAATCTCGGGGAGGGTCAAAAATCACGTGTTTACAGCTGCCCCTCTTTGACTGAAAACACAAAGAGTTTTCAGACAAAGAACGACTAGACAAGTGTTTTTGACCCGACCCTTATTCGGAGGGACTAAACTAAAAGAAAAGGATGTGACCGAGCCCTTGTATCTGAGCTGCCTACATATCCTTGGCTATAAAGGAATCAGGCCACGTGTAGTTCGAAAGTGAGTGAAGAAGGGGTATACCGAGGTGGAGAGCCAGTCGAGGTGTCGTTCCGTCGAGGTTCCGTCCCATCGAAGTTCCGGTCCGTGGTCCTGCTATTACATCAAAAATCAAAATATGAAAAAGACTAACTAAGCCTATCAGCTACTAGTTACAAAATTCATATCTATAAGTCTTCTGAAGCTTGATCTTGAGTATTGGTTGGTGCTTCATGCGGACTCTAAATTTGAATATTGGTACTTGCTAGTTGTAGGTGCTAGTTCAATCTTCTTCGGCTTTTTGGATCAGGACCAGGTATGCAGTGCTTGTGACCTCGGCCATGTCTTGAGCACACCACATCTTTCATCAACTTCTGCACTTAGATTAACTCCTTGCCTTTTTTTTTTCATTATGACTAACTTCTGTTGATCCCCTCGGACTGTTGACTCGCATTCCGGTTGCAAGCTTCTTTTGTTGCTATCTTGCATTGCACTCCGAAGTGAATTCCCTTACTTGTGATCTTCGAGCTATTCTCCTTCGAAGTCCGAATCTATCTTTTCTGATCCTTGTTGCCTTCCTTCCTGATTCATGCTGGAGATTTCCGTTACACTCTGTCGCTTTCCTTAAACAACTTCAACAATAAATCGCCACTCCATTCTTCAGAGGCGGGCTCCCCGACTTCAACTATTACTTCAAAATAAAATCGCCACTCTATTCTCCGGGCGGGCTCCCGACTTCAACTACTACTTCAAAATAAAATCGCCACTCCATTCTCTTCAGGCGGGCTCCCGACTTCAACAACATCTTTTGAACATAAATCGCCATTCCTCTCTTCAGAGGCGGGCTCCCGACTTCTTACCCTTTTTTCATTATGACTAACTTCTGTTGATCATCTCGGACTGTTGACTCGCATTCTGGTCGCAAGCTTCTTTTGTTGCTAACTTGCATTGCACTCCAAAGTGAATTCCCTGACTTGTGATCTTCGAGCTATTCTCCTTCGAAGTCTGAATCTATCTTTTCTGATCCTTGTCGCCTTCCTTCTGATTCATGCTGGGGATTTCCGTTACACTATGTCACTTTCGATTGTTCACCATCCTTATCAAATCTTGGAAACTGAGACGGCGTTCTGCTTTTCTGGCGGGCTTCTGACTTTAACAACATCTTTTGAAAATAAACGCCATTCCTCTCTTCAGGCGGGCTCCTGACTTCAATCATCAACTTTTGAAAATAAATCGCCATTCCTCTCTTCGGGCGGGCTCCCGACTTCAACAACATCTTTTGAAAATAAACGCCATTCCTCTCTTCAGGCGGGCTCCTGACTTCAACAACATCTTTTTGAAAATAAATCGCCACTCCTCTCTTCAGGCGGGCTCCTGACTTCAACCCCATATTTTGAAAAAATAAATCGCCATTCCTCTCTTCAGGCGGGCTCCTGACTTCAACAACATCTTTTGAAAATAAATTGCCATTCCTCTCTTTAGGCGGGCTCCTGACTTCAATCATCAACTCTGAAAATTAAACGCCATTCCTCTCTTCAGGCGGGCTCCTGACTTCAATCATCAACTCTAAAAATTAAGCGCCATTCCTCTCTTTAGGCGGGCTCCTGACTTCAACATCTTTTGAAAAAATAAATCGCCATTCCTCTCTTCAGGCGGGCTCCTGACTTCAACAACATCTTTTGAAAATAAATTGCCATTCCTCTCTTCAGGCGGGCTCCTGACTTCAACCATTAACTCTGAAAATTAAACGCCATTCCTCTCTTCAGGCGGGCTCCTGACTTCAACCATTAACTCTGAAAATTAAACGCCATTCCTCTCTTCAGGCGGGCTCCTGACTTCAACAACATCTTTTGAAAATAAATTGCCATTCCTCTCTTCAGGCGGGCTCCTGACTTCAACGTCAACTTTTGAAAAAATAAATCGCCATTCCTCTCTTCAGGCGGGCTCCTGACTTCAACAACATCTTTTGAAAATAAATCGACATTCCTCTCTTCAGGTGGGCTCCTGACTTCAACAACATCTTACTAACTCCATCCCATCCATGTCGCCTTCCTTTGCTTCCTGCACCACTTTCTTCTTTCTGCATCGCTTCTTGGGCCATCCTTTCTTCCGAATTACCTTGTTTTGGAATTGCTTTCCTCCCGGGTTGTGTTATTTTTCTCTTGACTGCTGGGGATGTCTTTGGAACTAATTACTTACCTGCTGGGGTAATGCTGCTGGGGAAAATCTTCTTTATTTCCTCCTTTTCTACTTCCTTCAGAACCTTTATTCTCTCTCGAGATCGCTGGGGATTGAAGTGTCATCAGCTGGGGATTACCCTGTCGGGGATCCCCTTTCCTTCTTCCTCTTTCCAAACCTCCTTCGGGTCGCGCTTCGCTCCCTTGAAAAACTTGTAGGATATAATGCTGCCGGTGAAATCTCGAAATCAATGCTTCATTTTCCGAGGACTGCTGAGGGTGATACCGGCTTCTTGCCTTTCTGAACGCAAGCTTCCTCGTTTTGTCCTGTCTGCTGGGGGTATAATTTCCTCTATCACAGCTTGTTGTTTTCTTTCTTTCAAAGCTGATCGGGATAACCGGGTTCAAAGATCATTTCCTCGCGTTATCTGGCTTCTTTCCCCGACCGGGTATTTGGTTTCGAGAAAATTTTCGCAACAGGAGAAAATTTTCTGCCCCAGTTTGAGAATCTTCTTCGTGGCATGCTTTGCTGTCGACAACCCCTTTTTTCCCTGTTTCAAATCAAAGAAAAATTGGTTAGTTTTAAAATGTGGTGGCTGGTTGTGGTGCTCCTGCTGGGGATGGTTCTCCTCTTCTTTCCCTGCTCTGTGTTTCATTATCAGAACTTGCTGGGGATGTTATTATTTGATGATACTCATGCTGGGGATGGGTTTTTCCATTTATCCCTTCCCCGTTCTGTGTTTCTCAACTTGCTGGGGGGTTATTTTGTTGAAGATGAGATTTCCTTTCTTCCTTTACCACTCTGTGTTGTCCGACCACCTCGGAACTTGCTGAAGATAACACTGCCGGTAGATTTTCATTTCCTCAAAATTGGTGTTTCACTCTTCTTGAAGGTTGTTGAGGATGACACTAGTTCGAAGACCATTTCCCTTAAGACTTTCCTTCTTCCTCAAGTGGGTATTGACTTCCAGAAAATTTTCAAACTGAAAAGAAAATTTTCTGCCCCAGTTTAATAATCTTCTTCGCACCATACTTCTCTGCCGTCAATGGCATTTCCTTGCCTTGCATAATAATTGGAAAGTTGGTGGCAAGCTTTGAAGTCATTTCTCACTATGTTTTGACTAGACTGACTTTGATGGAGAATTTTTGATAAAAATGAGAAAGATAAAAGAAACAAAATAGAAGACAAAGGAAAAAGAAAATGACTCTCTAGCAAGAAATATCTACAAAACTTATCAAACGCGAATACCAACTCCATTGGTCATGACATGCACATATGGTCTATCCTTCGTCTTTCACGATTTCTGTCTCGTGATTTCCATCTCGTGATTTCCATCTGATTATCACCTTTATTCGACTTGTAGTGCCCGAAGGGTTTTCACTTTCAAGCCTCTCTCATTTTGATTTTCTCTCGGCTTTCGTCGTCTTATGGTGCCTGTGAAGGTTTTCACCGGTAAGACTCTCTCACTTGCATCACTTTTAGCTGGGGATTGGGGTGTCACTGCCAAGACTCTCTCGTATTTCCTTTCTGCTGAGAATCAACGTCTTTTCTGCTGAGAATCAACGTGTTATATTATGATAGGACTCTATCCCTCGCCTGGCGCGGCATCTTTTGAAGATTGATCGGAAGGTCTTTCTTTGGACCGTAATGTGGGATTTGGATAGGGCTAGAAAGAAAGGGTATTGAAGGCTCAAAACCAAATCAATTTTGGGTTCAAAATTTACAACCTTCGGACCTAAATTTATTTACAATAAACCCGATTTTTCTTTGCCCCAGTTTTATACTTGGGGATTTTTATTTCTTTATTTACACTATGACCGAGCTGTGAAGCGCCTACGTATCCTCTTTAAGGAATCGGGTCAAACGTAGTTCCCAATTCCTCTTTTTCAAGTTTTTTTTTTTTTTTTTTTTTTTTTTCACACATTTTTCTTTTTCTTTTCTTTATCTCTTTTTGTTGTTTTCTTTTTCTTTACTTTTCTTTATCCCTTTCTTCTTTTGCCTTTCAAACTTGTGTTTCTAGTCTTTGCAACTAATTCCGAAGGAGGGGATGAAAGAATTTAAAATAAGGCTCAAAGGGTTGACGATGGATAAAGTGTTTAGATAGCAGAACAAAATGCCTTCGTCATTCCAATCTTCAAAACATGCCAAGTGTAAACAACACAATTAACATTCGTCATATCTTTAAAGCACGGTTGGACAACACTGTCATTTTCATTATTGTGAATGACCCCACGTCGATTTGGCCAGCTTGCCTTTAATTGTTTCCTTTTTAGTTGCCCCGGTTTCACATGACTCGGGATCCAAATAATCTCAAATTGTTTTTATTTCCTTTAAATGACCCGATCATCTTCCAATTGCTTCATGATTAACTTTTAGAATTAAGCCACAATTATGTGTGCGCATGTCATGTCACTAGATTCGGCGTTTGAGCACAAGACAAATCTAAAGGGTAAACAGAACTAAACAGATAAAATGACTGGAAGTAACAAAAGACCGAAAGCTTCATTAAACTAATGACGAAATGGTTCAATGATAAAACAAGCAAAACAAACTAGAGTACAGCCCTGAAACAAAACTGGGCAAGACCAAAGCAAACTGCTAGGACCAAAAAAGGGTTTGACCACAAGAAAACCCTGAAAATAACTCGGACAACAAAAATGACGACAAAACGAAACACCAAAGCTCCATCTAGCTGACCAAAGATGGAGTATCTTCCCAATTACCAAGCACAACATTTTAGCCACTAAGATCCGCATCAATATTGCCAAGGCTGCCATCTGCTTCAACATTTTTGGCTCCAGTCAATACACCCCCCAGAGGATTTGTGAGCCCCATGTCATCATCATTGACCACAATCAACCACCCTTTTTGAATCATTCTTTCTATTTCCTTTTTCAAGGTACGGCAACTCTCAATATCGTGCCCTCTGACATTGGAATGGTATGCACATCGTGCAGTAGGATCGAAGCTTCTTGCACGTGGATCGGGAGTGTATTCGGGGAGCGGCGTAATCAAGCCGACATGTTTTAACTTTTCAAACAGACTTGCATAGGACTCTCCGATAGGGGTGAGCGCCTTTTCTCGCTTCAGCAACCTTTCCTCCCTAAACGCCTTATTTGGCCTGAAACCTGACCCGGGGGGTTTCCGGTATGTTCGTGGGGGTTGGTAAGCCTTTTGTGGAGCTGGGTACCTGGAAGGTGAAGTACGATTTTGGTTGTCCCGGGGAGAGTAGTGGTGTTGGGGACGGGAGTAGCGTTGTGAAAACATAGTTGGGGGACGAGTAATTGAGTTACTCGAGTGGCTGGAGAAGTTGTGATAGGCGGGTATATATGGAGAGTGCGGGAGATCATCTGGCATCGGGTTCATGGTACGGGTAAGGACAGAGTCCAGGAAGCTAGGTGGTGGCGGAGGTGGTGCTTTTCCATCCATCCACGCCCGATACATATCAGCCACGTGTTGTCTCAATATCTTGACCTCCTCTACTAACCCGTGGTTCCGTTCAACCAGCTGTTGTCGGGTACCTGTACCAACCCACTCGGTCTTGAGATTATCTGCCATTGTCCTCTGACTTCGTCTTACGGGGAAGAGTTATTTCAGGAACCACAACCAACCACCTTTCTGGAAATGGACACAACAAAACAAAGCCAGCATGTTAGCATTAAGGTATCCCGCTTATTGATCATTCCTTTTTTTTTGTTTTGTTTTTTTTTTTTTTTTTTTTTTTTTTTTTTTTTTTTTTTTATGGAAATGGTCGAATCCTATGTGGATTGCCTACGTATCATGACCCCGCATGAATCAGACCGAGCGTAGTTCTTGCTAATTAATGCAAGAAATAAAGAGATGTTTATTTGATTTTTTTTTTGATTTTTTTTTCTTTGAAGGAAAATTATAGAAGCCGACTCCAACTACAAACTTGTGTAGGAGATTTCTATAAGAAAAAGAATATTTTTTTTTGGTGTCAATTATGACTATTTCTACAAAATTGGCCACATAATGGCTTATCTGACAAAATGACTATTTTTGCAAAATTTATTTAAGAAAGATAAACTTGAAATTTTTTTATCTTGTGGCTCATGGGGCATCGTCCGGCATCACCATAAACCAACACAAGAATATTTTCATAAATTGGCCATATAATGGCTTATTCAGACAAAGTGGCTCTTTTTTGCAAAATTTTATAAAGAAGATATAAATTCAAAATTTAATCCTGGGGCCTATGGGGCATCATTCAGC
This sequence comes from Nicotiana noctiflora, assembly GCA_032618575.1. Lineage (NCBI taxonomy): Eukaryota > Viridiplantae > Streptophyta > Magnoliopsida > Solanales > Solanaceae > Nicotiana > Nicotiana noctiflora. Next base: position 268,748 of record JASVEL010000755.1, on the reverse strand, counting down.
ACCGACACAGGCCAATACAAGACTGAAGAAGTTCAAATGCCAAAAGTGGCTATTTATGCAAGGACCGACCATGTAATGGCTTATTTGATAAAGTGATTATTTTTTGAAAAGTCGAGTGATGACTCAAACTTAATTTTGCGGATACAACCTTTCAACTATTTTGAGCAAGAATAGCATCACCCGACTCATTTATAAATGACTCAAAGTGGCAAAAATCCAAAGTGGCTATTCTTGCAAAAACAGCCTTCCGACGTCTTTTGAGGGACGTTCGGCTTATTTTAAGCAAGAATAGCATCACCCGACTTATTTATAACAAAATCAAAAATTTGACATTTTTTGGTTATTTTTGCCAAAAAGGGTGTGAACCCGGACTTGATTTTGCGGTTATGGCCTTGCAACATTTCCACAAGGAATATTTCAAGGTTGTGCCCGCAAATTATTAAAAATGATTCATAGTGGCTATTTTTGCAAAAACAACCTTCCGGTGTCCTTTCGGAACATTCGGCTATTTTCAAAAACAACGTCACTTCGATTTATTGACAAAATTAAACACACATTTTTTTTGATTTTTTAAGGGGTGGTTGAACCCGATGAGAGTTGCCTACGTATCTCACCTAGTGGTGAGAATCAAACCTGCGTAGTTCGGTCAAACAAACTACATCTTTAAAGGAAACAAACTATTTATTATTTTTTCGCACATTTTTTTTTAGCTTAAAACAAAAAAAAAAATTTTCTTTTTTTTTTAGTAAAAAAAACAAACTATTTTGAAATCACATATTTTTTATTTTACAACAAACGTTTTTTTTTCTTTTTAAGTAAAAAAACAAACTATTTTGAAACTATTTTTTTATTTTGATCAAACATTTTTTTTTTTTATTTTACAACAAACGTTTTTTTTTTCTTTTTAAGTAAGTAAAAAAAAACAAACTATTTTGAGACTATTTTTTTCATTTTCCTCAATATAAAAAAACGGTTAGCCTGCAAGTCTGAAGCAAATATATGCATAAAACAAACAGGATGCAGCAGGATGGTCTTTTTCATTTCAGGTCACCTGTCCTAGACGGACCCAACCCCTGTGTTGAGTCCCCTAAGTCAAATGCAACATGATGCAAATAAACGTTCCTACTAGGGATCCGGCATGAAGCTTTGTTATTCTAGGTTTAAAAACATGGGTTTATTGTTCTAGACCTGGCTTACCCGAGCGGACAACTCGAGCCGAGGAGGAGGTAGCAACCTGGGAATACAGAAGCTTCACCGGTTTTGCAACTTATCCAAACCTCGTTCTAAGGTGGGAATTAGACACTATACAGAAAAGAAGTCACACGAAGTGCACCCTTCTTCATGATTTAGAAGACTCAGAGAGGAGATTGGTTTCGGCACAATTTATATGTACAGTTCAAAAAATATCAAAGCGATAAAAATATCATTTTGCACATTAATACAAACATATAATAAAATCGGATAATAAATAAGCCAAATACAACAATTATTCCAAGCTCGAATTCTTAAACCCTGAACCAGTGGTTCTGGGTTTCAGTCCCCAGCAGAGTCGCCAGAGCTGTCACACCTCCTTTTTACGCACCCGCGAGGATGCAAAGAGTTTTTCCAATTAAAGGACAATCGAGATGGGATTTATTTTAATTATTTCAGAGTCGCCACTTGGGAGATTTATGGTGTCCCAAGTCACCGGTTAAATCCCGAATCGAGGAAAAGAATGACTCTATTTAACGGTCCGCGAACCAGAAATCCGGATAAGGAATTCTATTAACCCGGGAGAAGGTATTAGGCATTCCCGAATTCCGTGGTTCTAGCACGGTCGCTCAACTGTCGTGTTTGGCTTATCTATCTGATTTTTACAGTTATATACTTAATGCAAATTTATACCCCTTTACCGCTTTTATTATTATTATTATTTACGAAAGAGAATGTTGCCTAAAAATATGTTTCGAATCACGTCACATGAAATGCACCCGGATCCTCGACACATTCTTATTCAACGTTGTTGAATTTGGATTCGAGTTGCATGAAATGCACACCCCATTTTTTAAGAAAGTTAAAAAAAAATTAAACCCACACCTAAAGTGACTAACATATTATTACTTTGCGAAGGCCATGGATATTCGCTAAATAGCACGCCTGAAAATAATGACCGAAATAATAAAGCAATACGAAATACGACACTGCCTAAATCCAAAGCTATATTTCCTATCCTTTCCCTTTTTAAAATAAGCTTTTAAACCTGTCCAAATACATCTTCAAAATAGTATGTAGTTTACATAAAGAACGAAAGAGAAAAAAAATAAAAATAAACCATTAGCATCACAATATTAAATCCTAGGGAAGGCTAAAAACCAAACAAATAAATATACAATAAATCCATTAGGTAGCCCTCAAATGAACTTTCCTTCCTATAGAAAAGTTATCCAAACTTCAAACAGAATAATCTTAAGCAAATCAACCATATAATTCCTAACCACTACATCAAAATCCCATATTAACAATAAACAAAAAGCAAAGCCAAAAACTCCAAGAAGACACCCAAAGAACAAAATTTAAACATTAACGATCAGGATTTTTCTAGCGAGAACTATTGACCAACCAATGCTGTATTATTATCAATAACGCAATGAAATAGAAGCTGACCTTACATGGAAAACAAAAGGAGTGTATTCGACTATCTCTGGACGGAACTCGAATAGAAAATGGGAGCTCAAACGCGAGCAGAAATCTGAACGCAACCTCGACCGGACTTTAACGAAGCAGGAGCAGCGATGGTTCAGCTGCTGTCCGCGGCTACTGTTTTTTTTAGGTAGTCGTTCATGGAGAATGAAGATGCAACAGGTTCGATGGTCGACTGGACAGGAACAACCAACGGGAAACCACTGCTACGGAGATGGTTTGGTGACGAGCTGGAGTGGCTGGACGTTTGGGTGTGATATGGTAGTTGACGGTAGGAGTAAGACGAGGGTGATGCTGGAGGAGCTCGCTGGTTATGGAAGACTGCTGGTTCGTTTTCTTTTTTGCTCCCGTCTCGTTACTGCCCGTTCTCCCTTCCTTTGAAGAAGAGAATGTCTCTTCTTTTATGTTTTTGTTTTTCCTCCCCACTGTTTCGTTTTCTTTTCTTTTTGTTTTTGTTCGTTTTTTTCTCTTCAGCCAGAAGCTCTTGAAGAGCCTTCTGTTTTTCTCCTTCCTTTTTTCCATAATGCTGCCCGTTTTTGTTCTTAAATAAGAACATCTACAGTAACAAATTTGTTACCCCAAAAGTCTCTCAAGTCTCTCTTTTTCTTTGATTTTTTATTCCCTTTCTTTCCTTCACGTGAGACACTTTTCCTTCTCAACCAATGAGCTCCCCTCCTTTTCTTTTCTTCATTTTTAATTGCTTCTCCCATATCTTTTTAAATCTGATGTTTTTTTTTTCTTTTATTTTAATTGTCCACCCCATAGTCTCTTGTCCCTTGGTATATGTGGTGTGCATGTGTATATTTTTTGTGTTCAAAATTTGTTCTCCCACCCCCCTATCCGTTAGTGTAGTAAGGTGTTATTACGGGCTATGTCCGAAATTATAAAACCGGGTAGTTTGGACCCGAATATTATTCTCCGCCCGGAATCGAGAATGACATTATTTAATTAATCCTAGGTAATCAAAATAACTACAAAATATTAATGAAACTATTTTTTTATTATTTTCGTTTTTATAAAAAGATAAAAATATAAAGTACTATTTTTGTATTTTTCAAGTTTAAAATAGCTACGAAACATTAATAAAACTATATTTTTTTGTTATTTTTTATCTTAAGGTAGAAATAAAGTAAAAGAGTCAAATTTAACTAAAAATAGCTATATTAAAACTAAACTAAATATTTTATGCTAAAAATATAGAAAATCTCGGGGAGGGTCAAAAATCACGTGTTTACAGTGTGTAAACACGTTTAGAGGCAATGACAGAAATTATTGCAATTTTGAGGTAAGGTATGATAAACCCATTAAGCAGGAATGCGACAAAAAATCTTTGCAGTATGTTTGGAGTATGAACTGTGAATACCAACATCGTGATTCTAAAATAAAATGAGAAATTGCAGCATTGCAGGAGAAAATAAAAGAGTCGGAAGAAGAAAAAATAAGCTGGAAGAGAAATTTAAGTGGTCAGATTAGAGAATACTAGGCGGTAACGACTAAGCAATGACATGTATGTGTTCAGTGTAGTTTTTATCTTTATATTATTCGTGTCTTCATTAGTTGTACTGAATTTAAATTATGTTAAGTTGCTATTTTTTGTATTTGTGTTGTAGTACCAAAATAACGAAGAACCAGGAAAGAAAAATATAATGCACATATAATGTAAACAATAAAAATAGTTTTTATTATTTACTGAATATCATATATACATAAAATACGAAAAAAAAATTCAATGTGGTCCCACATCCTATATGTTTTAATATAGTCGTTGTCCTGAGGTGCATCCCATCCCGCCCGGCTACACTATCATGACCATCCTCATCACGATGCCACTTTATCGGAGGATGAGCTACAATGTGATCATCATTAAGGCTAGCAGGCTCGGTAGAAGGGGTCGTCGGTACAGCAGTAACCTACAGAATAATAACATATTTTAGTATATGAATTTATAATAGTAATGTAGGATTGACAGCATAAAGGTAATTAAAATGCCTTACCATGGTTGCGGCGGGATCCTGAATATACCCATTCGTCTTAGGCATGTGAGTGTCGCACCTAGTGGCCTCCACGATGGGCGAGAATGATGAATTCAAAAAAAATGTGCTTTATATATTGATCACTAATCAATGAGATAAACACAAAAATTAAGTAATAATAATACAAACTAACCAAATCCTGTGGAAGATCCTCAGCATCCCTCGGTTGTGAGCCATAACTAAGTTGGCGCCCACTATCCACATCTGGTATTGGACGAGCATCAGCAACCGTCGATGCTTTGGAAGATTAGCGAAAAACATATTACAGTAATATAAGCCAAAGTCCATGCTCGCAATCGATAATGGAGCTGGCGTGATCAACTGCGAAGTCCCTGGAGTAAGCCCTAGGCTAAATAAAGGCACATCACTAGGATTAGGGTGGTCACCCAGCTGATCAACTCCAACATCCTCAATAGGTTCCTCAACTCCCCATTGCCGGGGACCACCTCCTCGCTGACCCCACGACCTCGTGGGCTACCCCTACCTTGTGGGATACCCCTACCTCGTGTCACACCCCTGCCATGTCAACCACGTTCAGGCTGCACTGGTGGCCCACGATGGTACTGCTTTAGCGCCATATAATTAGCCACGTGTTCTAGGCACTCATCATCCCGTACTCGTTGCAATATCCGGGTAACCAAATATGTACCCTGACGGCCATAGTCGAGCAAATCGGTCGCTCCCTTGCTGGTATGTTGTTGCATTTGCAGTCCCAAATGGTGGAACATAGGTAGTCCAATAACCTGCACAACATGTAAAATATTACTTGTGAAACGATAATATTAACGTTATAACTAAATATACAAAATAACATATCAACCCCTCATGCCTCCCGGCGTATGGTACAAACTAACCGCCACCGCGATGAATGGGAGTCTCGGTGATAAGTCGGGTAATGTTGCGGTACCAACCGATATACACATGCTCACCATCCATAAGATGGGCTGGAGGGGGTGTCGGAATCAGGTCACATCGTTAACCCCAGGACTCGATCTACGCCTCTAGCCATGACTCATATTCCCGGTCAACCCTCGAACGATCATCAGGCTGATAATGTGTCCTGAGCCAAGCAGGCGGTGGAGGTACATGTTACGGTCGACCAAACTAGGAAAGGACTCGCTTAGTGGTATGATGCTCGACAATATCGAGACTCATCAATGGGATAGAAGATCTCTAGATAAGTCACTTGGTCGAGCAACAATCGGGCAACCCAGCTATTGGCTCGTCATTGTATGGCCTCCAAATGAACTATTACATAAAAATAGGAACCGTGAGTATACAAAACACACATAAATTCAGGCCAAGTAAACTTAAGTATAGAATTACATGTGCATCCTCCAGCAAATATAACAAATCTCTTAAATAGGGGAGATTATGTCGAGTCTCGTACTAACTTCCGTATCCCCACCTATTAACCCACCTCCTAGACAAACGAAAAAATGGTGGAGGTGGTGCATCCAGAGCTATGGGTGGTAGAGGTGGCTAAAACTGCAAGAACCGCTCCCTAGACTAAACCTAATATACAATTTGGACGTAATATTTAAGTTATATTTTTATGATGTATGTTATAATGAAGTGATTATTTGACTATATTTTCACCTACAATAGCGTCATAAATCCTGAACGTCTAGATGGGCGCCCATGCATGCCCGACACATCTGTCGGTACAAGTAACCAAGAACAGCAACACACAAGTTGTACTGGTATAAATCATCTAGCTACTCAAGTTGATGAAGAAATCTTAAGCTGACCAGGTTTTCCGAAGTGTCCGGGAACAATACTCCTCCAAACATAAGCAGCGGCAGCGACCTCGTGTACCGGTTAATATGAACATTCATTGTATCATATACAATGTTATCATGCATGGCCTCCAAATGCAGCCAGACGGGCATTGACGCAAAACGACTAGCCCCCACCAATGCATCCCCATCCTCTGGCTAGAAACCGGTGAGCCGCTCCAACGTCACCAGGTACTGAGCTCCCCTATAATCTCTCATGCTTTGCGGTAAAGTAAAAGGATGTCCATCGACCGACAGCCCATATTGGACCTCCATGTCTTGCAGTGTGATAGTAGCCTCGCCAATGGGCAATGGCATGTGTTTTCCTCTGGTCGTTACCGCTTTAACAAAGCCATGACCAACGACCAATCCAACTGCAGTCGGCCGATATCAATGATCCTATAAAAACCCGTATCCAGCAGGCGTCTGACTACACGGGAACAGAGCTGGTGGTCTTTAAGAAAGTCCCACATATTGTCTATTCTTCAAGAACATAAAGTTTGAGCTAATAATTGCCCCTCCCATATGTTGGAAGACCTATGCTTGGCATGTAGCTGTAGAAGCTCTAGGGAGGCAAGTGCCGGATGCAAAGGAGGAACCTCCATGACGACTACTATAAATTGAACAAAATTAATTACATTATCTTTCTTTTCCACTGCTGAAATATATTGCAATATCTTGAAATAATAAATTTTATTTGATATTTTTACTATATTGTTTATTAGATTGATATATTTTCAATATTATAAATTTATATTTTATATGTTAGTTTAATATGTTAGTTTATTATTTTATATATTTGTTAGTTATTCACATATTTTTACTACACATGATTTAATTAAAAAATACACATTTTATTTTCGGGCACAATATTTGAGGCCCAGTAGCACCAATGTACCTGACTTCTTATGTCATGATGAGGAATTTTTTTGCTATTTTTCACTCAACATATCTGTTATTTTTTTATGTTAGTTTATTATTATAAATGTTAGTTTTATTATTTAACATGTTAGTTTTATTATTTTATAAGGTTTTTTGTTTATTATTGACATAAATTTTTTACTATACTACAATTCAATAATTAATTCTTATAACTATACAAGATTTAATTATTAAATATTTTCGGCACAATATTTGAAGCCCAATAGCATCAATGTATCCTGAATTCTTGTGTTCTTACGTTTGCTAACTATAATTGGAGATAGTTTGTGTTTGAACTATCAATTTTTTGATGTATTTTTTTTATTAAGAGATACTTAAATGATTCATTTTTATAACTAGATGGATATTATACGCTAAAGGACATTATGTTTTACAACGCAAAAACGTCACTACATTATAAATACGAGTACTACATTAGGTCACAAGATACCACTACAGCGAACTAAAGTAAAAATTTATCTAGTTTACTAGTCTTTTAGAAAATTAATAATCTTAATCGAATAAAAATAACAAATCAATTTAATTACCAAATTACATATACCATTTAAAGTAAATAATTAACATTTTTTTAAAAAACTAATAACAATTTTTCTATTTTACAAATTTTCTTAGCACATTAATACTACGGTCCGGATAAAAAATAACAAATTAGTTAAATCGCAAAACAATCACAAAATAACATAGAGCACATAAAAAATAACTAATATACATTTGTTATACAAGTTTTAATAAAAATTAAGTCGAAATAACTCGATTTAAGATTTTTAGAAAGTCAAAGATTTTGTGATTTGGAGCCCAAACAAATATCAACGTCGGAGATAGCACCTTAGCTAGCACGTGGGACCGAGAATTTTTACTTTTTGTTGGATGAGTGAACTCCGCTCAATCTTTTTTGGTTTAAAAATAGAAGAGGGCCATATTTTTTTTAAAATTTGGGGGGGGGGGGGGACAATTCTGTTGTGAGGGAAGGGAAAGAGACTATATATTTATATGTATGGCACCTTTTGTTAAGACGCTACATATTTAATGTCCTAATAGAAGATGCTATATTTTTCTGCTTAAATTAATTTATGTATAACGGTTTTTTAAGAATACGCTATACTTAACGGGCTAAACGGTCGTTAACGTATAGTGTCTTTAAAAAAAATGCTACTTCCTCTGTTTCGGTTAATGTTAACTTATTTCCTTTTTGCTCCATTTTAAAAAGAATGACTCATTTCTAAATTTAGTAACAATTTAACTTAAACTTACAATTTTACTATTAATAGGAAGCTTTTTATAGCCACACAATACTCTAGGCCCCTTTTTGACTTGTTTAGAACTACAAATTGAAAAAAAATTTATTTTTTCTCAAACTTCGAATCCAGTTAAACAAATTTACATAAATCAAATAGAAAAAGTATATAAATTTTGGTCACTCAATCTTTTTCTGAACATTTTTTTCTTTAAGTTTAAAAGAATCACATTTTGGTTCCCATGTGTCTGAGTAATAAAGTTTGACCGGCTGTAACATCCTCTTTCTCCAATAGAGGCTTTTATTGTTCGGCAACTACTAGCATTAAATTAACGAGCTGGCTGTTCTGTATCAAAGATCAAAGACATTTAACACCTTTGTGTAGGTCTACGTGTCAGATATTATCAATTAGTAATACTGTACCGGTATATGGTGCTTTTTCCATTGAATGAGAGTTAATTTGACCAACGAGATTGGCAGCTTAAAATATAGAGGCATACAAAAAATAATGTGTATTAGTAATATTAGTATTAATTATGCTTGCACTAATTATACTGGCATTAGTTATGCTGACATATTTTTCATTTATTATTTGGTTTAATATATTAAAGCATTGTACAATTTCTAAAAGAATTATTTACTTACAAAAATACTTTCGTAACTAATCCATCGCTTTATCTTTTTAAGAGAAATATATGAGGAATTTCTTTATATGAAAAAGGTTTTAAAACATATTTAATTTTGTCCACCGATATTATAGTATGTAACTGAATATTTATCTATTTAAAAAAATATGTTAAGTATTTATTTATTTACTAGGGATAGAACTTTTTTTCCCGCTTTCTTGGATTATTTCGAACGTGCATTAATATAACAGTATATTGTAATCAAGCACAAATTTTGAAAGATTATAATGTCTTTAACTAAGCTAATGCATGTATTAACACCCATTGAAGTGTTAATACCATCGTTTTGTTATGCATTAGTTATGCATAGGAAAATTTCAAACATGGTGTATAACTAATGATTGCATAACTAATGCATAGGTTCAAAAAGTGTACAAAATAAAATATTATTAACATAGAAAATCAATGCATACATTATTTTATCTAATTCATCCTACCAAGTGACCCCTAAGTCTTTCTCCATCGCTACTGTATACGGTGGAAATCAGATATGCCCGATTTCCCAGGGTTTTAGGGATAACCTTAGGTCCGAGTTCGAGAGGGTCGAGTTCAAGGTCGACATACAATACTCGAGCTCGAGGACGCAATGCAATGCCCGAAGATAGGAGTACGAGGAATACCGAAGCTGAGTATGCTTGACCCCGAATAATGCCATTATGAACTTGTAACAAAATGGGCAAGATTCTTGACACGTCCCCAAGATCATCGCAAAAAAATTTGAAATCGAATTGTACGATTTCATACTAGGCGGTTAGATAGATGTTTCAATAATTTTCCTTACTGTAAATAAAAATATAATTTATTTAGGATTTTGCTATTATTAAGGGCACCCCAATCATTTATAACATCTCTAATAATTAGCAAAGAATATACTATTTTACTTTTTTTGGCTTATTGTTCATCAGAATTGTCTTTATTTTTACTGTCTTATATTATTGTTCTTGGTCCATCTCGAGGTCACTAAGCTCGAGGTCGATACTGCTAAACAAAACTTGTTTGATTCATTCATTTCTACTTCATACTTCTTGATTATCAATTGGTACTAAACTAAATCACGTATCTTTAAAATTACAAATTAAATTTCATTATTACTCGTATTTTCAAGGTAAATACTTTGGCGCCCATTGTAGGGCTAAAAATAATAGCGATTATTTCTTTACTGATTATTATTACATACTCCCTCCGTTTCAATTTATGTGAACCCATTTGACTGGGCACGCAGTTTAAGAAAAGAGAGAAGACTTTTGATCTTGTGGTGTAAAATGAGGCACCTTTATTTTGTGTGGCTATAAATTATTGTATAAAGGTAAATTGTTTCCAAATAAGGAAAGAGGTCATTCTTTTTGGCACGGACTAAAAAGGAAATAGGTTCACATAAATTGAAACGGAGGGAGTATGTTATTTTTACGTTCTTTCTTGTCAAAATTTTCTAATTCTCAGGATTAAACATGTCAAACACGCAAAATGCACATGTCCATGACAACGAAGATCTTGGATTTCATAGGAAAAATAATAATTTAGGGGTCAGTATACCACCAATAAACTCTGAGGAAGTGCCAAATGTGGAACCAATTGATGTCCGTTAACACATTACTTTGGATGCAGATTTAGGCTCAAACCCCGAAATAAGTGTACGTAGAGAAGCCCGATCCGAAGGCCAAGAAAAATAAGGTATAGGAGATGGGGGAGTCAGCCTCCAAGTGATATTCAAGATGCTGCAAGCTCAGCAGATCGCCATCGCCCAACTTCAGAGTCAAAATAAAACTCTAAGTATAGCTGAACCAGAAAACACTCAACATGTTGAATCAGCACTAGAGAGGTTGATTAGAAATGATTTGGGGGCTGACCCCACCATTATGAGGATGCTCGAAGAGTTCATCAAGAGGACCGAGTCCGGGGAAAGGAATATTGAGGACAATGATAAGAAGGAGGATACATATAACTCTCGTGTTGACGAGATAACCGGGGCACCTCCAGTTTTGAAGGGTTTAGATGCCAAAAAGTTCATACAAAAACTATTTCCTTAGAGTGAGGTTCTGATGCCCATTCGTAAGAAGTTTCTCATGCCTGATATACCCAAGTATAACGGAACAACCGAACCTAAAAAGCATATGACTTCATACATTTGCCGGATCAAAGGAAATGACTTGAACGACGATGAGATCTAACAAGTATTGTTAAAAACGTTTTGAGAAACATTGTCAAAAGGAGCAATGATTTGGTATCACAACTTGCCTCCTAATTCTTGTGATTCATTTGCTATGTTAGTAGATGCCTTCATGAAAGCACATGTCAGAGCCATAAAGGTGGCAACAAGAAAATCGAACGTCTTCAAGATAAAATAAAGGAATGACGAGATGTTAAGATAGTTCGTGTCTAGGTTCCAGATGAGCAAATGGAGTTACCACCGGTCTCGGATGACTAGGCAGTACATTCTGTCACGAGGAAGCAGAAGGCGTATCTCAACCGCACAACGAAGATCTAGTGATTTCTGTTCTTTTAAATAAAATTCAACTTAAGCATGTTCTAGTGGATCCAGGTAGCTCGGCAAGCATAATCAGATCAAGGGTCATGGAGCAACTCAACCTACAAGATAAAATTGTACTTGCGTCCCGAGTCCTAAATGGCTTCAATGCGGCAAGAGAAATAATAAGGGGGGAGATAATCCTACCAGTAAATGTAGTCGGAACCATACATGACATAAAATTCCATGTCATCGAAGGTAATATGAGGTATAATGCACTTCTCGATAGACATGGATACATAACATGAGGGCAGTGTCTTCTACTCTTCACCAGATGATAAAATTCCCAATAGAGGAGGGAGTAAAAACCGTTTACAGAGAGCAACGTGTTGCAAAGGAAATGTTTGTAGTCGAGGAAGTGATGTCGATACTAGAGACCTTGACCTCGGATAAATAAAGCACCAAAGGTAAGCAGGAGCCTAAATAGCAATCACCGCCCCCAACCTCGACAGAATTAGAGCAACAGGTAATCAAAGACGAAGAAGTGGACTTCCTCGCTCCTCGAACTTTTGTCGTTCCCAAATGGTCCGATGTAACCAAATCAACTGTCGAGGAACTGGAGTAGGTCATACTGAATAAATGCCCGAGAGAAAGGTATCTTAGGAACAGGATTAACCCTCGAACTCAAGAAAAAACTCATTCAATTTCTTATTGATACTATGGATTGCTTTGCTTGGTCCCATTTAGATATGATAGGTATTCCACCAAAAATCACCACATATCAGCTAAGCATGGTTCAAACCAGTAAAGAAAAAAAGAGACTCTAGTCTAAGGTAAAATATGCATTCATAAAGGACGAGGTAACCAAACTTCTTAAAATAGGGTCTATTCGGGAGGTAAAGTACCTCGAATGGCTAGCCAATGCATTTGTAGTTTCTAAAAAAGAAACAAACTTAGAATGTGTGTAGACTATAAGGATTTGAACGAAGAATGACCAAAAGACTATGTCCCACATCCCAACATCGATCGTATGATCGATTATACGGCTGGCTATGAGATACTAAATTTTCTCGATGCCTACTTGGGGTACAATCAAATTCAGATGAACCTGGAGGACCAGGAAAAGACTTCATTTATTACTGAATTTGGAACTTATTGTTACAACATAATGCCCTTTGGGCTAAAAAATACGGGATCTACATATCAACAACTTGTCAACAAAATGTTCGAAGAACAAATTGGTAAAATAATGGAAGTTTACATTAATGATATGTTGGTTAAGTCCTTGCACACATAGGACCATTTGACTCATTTGTAGGAAACATTCAAGGCCATCAAGTACAACATGAAGCTTAACCTAGAGAAATGTACCTTCAGAGTTGGCTGGAGTAAGTATCTCGGCTTCATGGTGTCGAATCGGGGTATCGAAATTAACCCTAATAAGATCAAGGCCATTAAGGATATCGTGGTCCTAGACATCGTGAAGGTCGTGGAAGGGCTAGAGAGACGAATTGCTGTCTTGGGTTGGTTCATTTCAAGGTCATCATATCGGAGTCATCGGGTTTCTTTTGCATGGATCCCGAAATATCAGCAAGCCTTAGAAGAGTTAAAGTATTACCTATCAAGTCCGCCTTTGCTTCACACCCCGAAGGTAGATGAAAAAATCTACCTATACTTGGCAGTGTATGAGATAGCGGTAAGTGATGTACTAGTTTGAGAAGATAAAGGTATGTAATTCCCTATTTATTATGTGAGCCGAACTTTAAGAGATACTAAAACTAGATACCCTCACTTAGGAATTAGCACATGAACTGATAAGCACATCTGGGAAGCTAAAACCAAATTTTCAGTGTCGTCCCATTTGTGTATTTACAACTTACCCCCCTTGAAACATTTTGCATAAACCCGAGCTATCGGGCAGTTAGCCAAATGGGTAATCACACTTAGCGAGTACAATATCGAGTATCAACCCCGAACGACCATCAAGTCATAAATCTTAGCTGACTTCGTGGCTGATTTTACACCAACCCTCGTACCCCAAATGCTAAAAGAACTCTTAATAAGATCAGGTACATCATCGGGGTATGGACCCTTTTCACGAACGATACCTCAAATGTGAAAGGGTCTGGGCTTGGCATTGTCTTAAAGATACCTACGGGTGGTGCCATTAGAAAATCTATAAAAACATCTAGGTTAACTAATAATGAGGCCGAGTATGAGTCCATGATTGCAGGACTTGAACTGGCTAAAAGCTTGGGAGCAGAAGTCGTTGAAACAAAGTGCGATTTGTTGTTGGTGGTAATCTAGGTGAACAAAAGTTTTGAAGTTCGAGAGGGTAAAATGCAACGCTAATTGAGTAATATACATATAACTTTGCACCGCTTCAAGGAAATGACTTTGGATCATGTGCCTCGAGAACAAAATAGCGAGACCAATGCACTTGATAATCTGGGATCCTCGGTCGAAGAAGATGATATCGTCTAGTTTGCATTAGATGAAGATGGAACATTGTACCAGAAAATGTTTGACGGGCCCCTGGCGGTATGTCTAGGGCCAGGGACACTGATTATGTTCTACGAGAAATCCATAAAGGTACTTGTAGAAATCATTCGGGCACAGAGTCTTTGGTTCGCAAAATTATTAGAGCAGGGTATTACGAGGATATCATGGAAAAACATACTAAGGAATTTCTCAAAAGGTGTGATAAGTGCCAACAGTTTGCACCGATGATCCATCAGCCCGGAGAACAACTCCACTCAGTCCTATCCCCTTGGCCGTTCATGAAATGGGAAATGGACATAGTCGGCTCTTTATTAACGGCCCCAAGTAAAAGCTAATTTTTTTTGTTTACGACTGATTATTTTTTCTAAATGGGTGAAAGCACATGGCGAGAAGGTCAGAGAAAAAGAAGTCATTGACTTCTTCTAGGACCACATCATATGTCGGTTCGGGATACCTGCCGAGATTGTATGTGACAATGGTAAACAATTTATCGGCAGAAAGGTTACAGAGTTCCTTGAAGTACACAAAATAAAGAGGATCTTATCAACACCATACCACCCAAGTGGAAATGGACAGGCCGAGTCAACAAAAAACTATCATTCAAAATTTGAAAAAAATGTTGGACAATGAAAAAGGGAAATAGAGAAAAGTTCTACCCGAGGTCTATTGGGTCTATCAAACTATATCGAAGTGTAGCATATGAGATACTCCGTTCTCTATAATATATGGCTCCGAGGCCCTCATCCTTGTGGAAAGTAGAGAACCCAGTACTAGGTTTTGACATGCATTTGAGGAGTCAAATCACGAGTCTATGACTACTAGCCTCTAGCTATTAGATGAAAAATGAGAAGAAACGCTTATTTGGATGGCCTTTCAGAAGCAAAGGATTGAAAGATACTACAATAGAAGGGATAACCTTCGTCACTTCGGAACTGGGAACTTAGGTCTATAGAAAGTCGCCCTTAATACTCGAGTCCCGAATGAAGGGAAATTAGAGCAGAAATAGAAAGGACCGTACCGAGTCCTTTGAGTTGTCGGTAAAGGATCTTACATAACTTAGCACAATTGAACATCAACAACTGCCAAAAAATTGGAACGTATCGTTACTCAATGATACTATTGCTAAAGTATGAATATATATTTCTTTAGCAGTTGGATTTGAAACTAACACATTGCAGGTGTTCGATCAAAGATATCAAAAGCACTTTTTTGCACGAAGGCCTTAGGTTTTAAAGCATGTGTTGCACTCATTTTCCAATAAATCGCATTTTTCCCAAATGGATTTTACCGACAAGGTTTTTAACGAGGCAAAAACTACTTCACGCCTAGAGGGCATCGATAGGAGAATTTTATAATGGGACAAACAGTCAGATGAATAGTGTCCATATAGAATAGTCGAGCCCGACAACAAAACATGTACATATGTATCTATTATTTCAAGAAGCATTCTGTTTATATCAAAAACACATTTTGTCTCAAATAATTCTACTATTATACGAGCTCTACACTTATAATCCTACGGGAAACAGCTCAAGAGATAGAGTACATATGCACCCCCGAAATACACGGGACTGACATCGACAATCAGCGTATCCGAGTCATCCAAAACTCGGACTCATAAGACCTCAAAGAGGCATACCCTCAATACAAAGGCTAAGGCTAACATACTCTGGGACTAACCTCTTGATCAAGTTCGAAAGGTTATCAGGAAATAAGTCCAAGAGACATACCCCAAAGGGTACGGCCAAAATAAAGACTACGATCATATAAAAAGGCTATGGCCAAAATAATATAGCTCGAAAATGTCCGAATTCTACCATAAATTAAAGGCCTTCAAACACTTTTGAAAAACCGGTTAAACCAGGCTACCCTCAGCAAAAGCAAAGATAAAGGCTTCGATAAAATCAGCCGTCGAACAATTTAGAGGTTTCGATAACATCAGCCTTTTGAAAAAACCTCAAGAAGTATTCGATTATGTTTGCACTAACAAATCACCAAGTCTTTTAGCCGAAAAAAGAGAAAAGTTATAGTTTCTTTAGAGGTGGAATTGGCCCAAAGTAAAGAGCCTAAAAGCTAGAGCATAAGGGCAAACATAAAACAGCCCTAGGATAGATATAAAAAGAGCCTAAGAGCCAAAATATACAGGTTTCGAGACCTTTACCTCACTCAACTCGAAAGCAAGAGTCCCGGCATCCCGAGCTCGCATCAAATCAATTTAAGCTTAGCTCTAAGATTAACTAAAACCTTAAGAGATGAAGACGAAACAAATTTTAGTACAAACTGAAGATAGAGAAAAGAGGTTCTTTATATTAATAAGAGATGTTTTACAAAATATATTTACAATGCCCATGAAAGGCCCTTACAAAAAAGGGAACGTACTCTGTTTCGGGGTTACGTCCCCAAAAGCAGCCTCCTCAGAAACTACACCCTCGACAGCTCTATCTTCGAGAATCTCCTTTTCCTCGGAGACATCTTCTTCACCTTCCCCGCCCTCGGAGCCACTCACAACATCTTCATCATCAGAATAAACAAAAACTTGGCATCAGTTTCCAGTGCCTTTGCTTGGACTATTTCTTCAGTGAGGTAACTTCCTCGGGCATGGATTTCTTTGAGAGTCTCCCTTCAGGATTGGCACTTGGCCAAATCATTACACCATTTTTCATAATCCAATCAATTTAATCTTAGCTCCAAGATTAACTAAAACCTTAAGAGATGAAGACGAAACAAATTTTAGCATAAATTGAAGATAGAGAAAGAGGTTCTTTATATTAATAAGAGATGTTTTACAAAATATATTTATAATGCCCGCAAAAGGCCCTTACAAAAAAAAAAGGGAACCTAATCTATTTCGGGGTTACGTCCCCAGAAGCAGCACCCTCAGAAACTACACCCTCGACAGCTCTATCTTCGAGAATCTTCTTTTCTTTGGAGACATCTTCTTCACCTTCCCCGTCCTCGGGGCCACTCACAACATCTTCATCATCAGAATAAACAAAAACTTGGCATCAGTTTCCAGTGCCTTTGCTTGGACTATTTCTTCAGTGAGGTAACATCCTCGGGCATGGATTTCTTTGAGTGTATCCCTTCAGGGTTGGCACTTGTCCAAATCATTACACCATTTTTCATAATCGGAGGCCTGCCTTATCTCCACTTGAATAGATGCAGCGTCCCTTAAGTATACGGAGATGGTCTTATCAGTCGTATCCTTCGTATTTTAAACTTCAACCTTGGCATGTGCAGCTTTGGCCCGGGCTCTAACAAGCTCTACCTCTAACTCCTCAATTATTGCCTTTCACATTAGCTCAACTCAGCTCAAAAGTTGATGATGGCCTACACATGAAATGAAGATATGTCATTCAAAAGAAGGGAAGAAAAGAAAACATTACAACAATGAAAGTTAGTATTAGCCCGAGAAAGGTGACATGGAGCCTCTTCGAAGAGGGAGAAGACATCGTTAAGGTCAACAACATCGTCAACCCCAGTGAAATACTACCAGAAATGGTCTTCTTTGAGGACCTTGCACTGATCAGGTGTTCGCAAAGCCCGAGCATCCTTTATTGTCTCATCGGAGTAAGATGGCAGAGAAAGTGAGTGACCTATTGCCACAACCCCGAGCTCCTCACTCTGGGTGCTCCGATTAGCTTTGGCCCTTTCAACACTTGTCCGCCCCTCAAGTGTATTTGTTGATGGAGGAGGTGAGATCTCAATCTCGATGGACTCTAGGGCTTTTCCCGAGTCGTTCTTCAGAGTTCCTTCATCGAGAGGCAATGTATCAAGTTTGGAGGACTTAATAGCCTCGATTGGTTTCCTAGTTCGGGGTACCATCGCCGATTCTTCACCTTTGTTCTCTTTATCTTCCGGGTGTTGAAATTAAAGTCCACATGAATGAGTTTTCTCCTCGTCTTTCGAGTAAGGGCCGCCTCATCCTGGGTATGTTTGGGCTTTGAAGCCCTCTTTCATTTGTTGTCTTTCCCCGATTTCGAAACCAGGGACTCGACCTCTTACGCAGGTGGGGCTTGCCTTATTTTGGAGACATCTCCGATGCCTGTAAAATTAAATATGAATGAAATGACATCACCAGTAAAAGAATGGTATCAAAGCTTGGGAAGAGAGTTTACCGTGATTCTTGGCCTCCCATTTATCCCTTGATAAATTACGCTCATCATATGAGGAGGTGGCAGCTAAATTTAAGACCCATTTCTCGAGGTCAGGGATATAGATAGGCATCCAAACAACAGCTGCAGAAAAGATAAAAATAGCATGGAACATGGAAGCAGAATATGAAGAAGTATTTGTTAAGAAACTCCACTTATGATCAAAGTTCCATCTCTTCGGGAACGAAATTTTATCCTTGCGGATAAAAATTGAAGTCCTTACTTTGATGAACTGACTTATCCAACCTCGATCTTTGTTTTCATCATTACTAGCAAAGAAGGCCTTCTTTTTTCGACATTGCAATTTGATGAACCCTCAAAAAATCTAGGGCCGATACAACCGAATAAGATGATTGAGGGTAAATTCCAACCCCTCGGCCTCTCTGGAAAAATAGTGCAGCATGATCACGATGTGCCAAAAGAGGGATGAATCTAGCCGAGGGTGACCTCATATGTTTTGCAAAAGTTGATCACTACCGGATCGAGGGGACCTAGTGTAAAACCCCTCCACGTGGGTAGTGATGCTTTCCTCGAGGCTTGGGATCTGAAGAGTGATCTCATCTCCCTAGCCGCAGTCCCTCTTCATGGCTTTGAGGTACTTCTTTGATATCGAACAGATATACCAAGATACATATTCGCATCAACCTCGGATACCGGGGGGATTTTCAGTATTGAAGTCCTTTTAAATGACGTAAGGGTCGGGGTGATCATCTGAAGAGTTGGCGGCACCACCGGTTTGGCTGGCAGGGAGGTAGACAAAGACGATGCTTTCTCTTTTCTGGGAACGGCTTTGGAAGTTTTAGCCATAATTTTAAGCTAAAGAATACAGAGGTAGCAAAGGGTGGTGTTTTACGGGAACTTGGCAATTTCTAGTGCTTAAAGGGGCAGTGGAAACAAATGATGAGATGAAAAGATGAAAAAGGGAGGTGATAAGAGTAAATGTGAACGAATGAATAAAGTTTTCAATACAAAGTAGTAGTATGGCCTTTATAGATGAGCGACGACGGTTCGACGGCGCTAGTGGCTGACCATTACCGGCATGCATTTAATGTTTTAGGGAAGCGAACTGATGGGACGTTTTAGTCACTTCGAGCGCCCGCATTACGGGAATGACATCACCATTAGGGACTCCGAAAAATTGAGGGTCAAATCGTTTCAAATATCTTACTCTAAGAAACGCGGGGACTATTTGCATACGATCGAGATTAGACACGCCTGATTTCCCAGGGTTGAGGGATCGCCTTAGGTCCGAGTTCGGGTAAAGTCGAGCTCGAGGTCGATAGACTAAACTCGAGATCGAGGATGAAATGCAATGCTCGAAGATAGGAGTATGAGGAATACCGAAGCCGAGTAAGCTCAACCTCGAATAATGCCGCTCTGAACTTGTAAAGGAATGGACAAGATTTCTGCCACGTCCCCAAGATCATGGCGCAAATCCCAGAATAGGATTGTACGATTCTGTACTAGGTGCTTAGACAGCTGTATTAATAATATTCCTTAGTGTAAATAGAAATGTACTTTATTTACGTTTTCCTTATTATATAAAGGGCACACCAATCATTTGTAACATCATCTAATCTTTGGCAAAGAATAAGTTATCTTACTTTTTTTTGGCTCATTGTTCAACAAAATTGTCTTTCTCTTTACTATCTTATATTATTGTTCTTAGTCCATCTCGAGGTCACTGAGTTCGAGGTCGATACATTTCTACTTCATACTTCTTGATTATCAATTGGTATTGAGCTAAATCACATAACTTTAAAATCACAAATCAAATTTAATTATTACTCGTATTTCGAGGCAAATAACTACTCCCTCCGTTTTAATTGATGTGAACACATTTGACTGGGCACGAAGTTTAAGAAAAGAGAGAAGACTTTTGATCTTGTGGTGTAAAATGAGGCACCTTTATTTTGTATGGCTATAAATCATTACATAAAGGTAAATTGTTTCCAAATAAGGAAATGAGTCATTCTTTTTAGTACGGACTAAAAAGAAAATAGGTTCATATAAATTGAAACGGAGGGAGTACTTCGTTTGTTCTCTGCCTAGCCTATTTATTTCACGCTCTAGGACGACATTGAGGTCCATGTGTAGTAATACAAATCAAACTCAAACGTCCTATAAAAAGATGAGAACTTCAACATAACCTCACACCATTATTTCTAACTTGTAACCAATAGACAGTAGCACTCCACATGAATGCTTCAAAGCTACTGTTGAGTGCTACAACAGCACTTACACTTATTTCAGTAATTTTAGCCTTTAACTCCGAAAATATGTTGAAACAACCTCCAATACCAAGCACCCAAAATCTCCTCCCAAAAGCTGAGATAATACTACTGAAAGGAGCAGTTGGACCAGAGAGCATTGCTTTCGATTCAAATGGAGAAGGACCCTATACAGGAGTTGCAGATGGCCGTATTCTTAAGTGGCAAGAACAAGCTCAAACTTGGGCTGATTTTGCAGTCACGTCTTCTCAAAGAAATAATTGTACTCGGCCATCTGCTCCCGAAATGGAGCATATATGTGGAAGGCCATTGGGTTTAAGATTTGACAAGAAAACAGGTGACCTGTATATTGCTGATGCTTATTTAGGACTCCAAGTTGTTGGACCAAAAGGAGGATTAGCTACCCCCCTAGTCCAAGAATTTGAAGGCAAGCCATTGATTTTCACAAATGACATGGATATTGATGATCAAAATAATGTAATTTACTTCACGGATTCAAGCACAAAGTACCAGCGCAGGCAATATTTTGCTGCATTTGTAAATGGAGATACAACAGGCAGGCTTATGAAATATGATAAGTCAACCAAAAAAGTAACAGTTTTATTAAGAGGTCTTGCTTTTGCAAATGGTGTAGCGTTGAACAAAGACCGATCTTTTGTGTTAGTAGCTGAAACTGCAAATTGTAGAATAATAAGGTATTGGATTAAAGGCCAATACGCGGGACGACACGACATATTTGCAGATGTACCAGGATTTCCAGACAACATTAGAATAAATTCGAGAGGAGAAACCTGGGTTGCTTTGAATGCAAAAACATCTGCTACTGCTATCAAGCTAAGCGCCGAGGGACAAATGTTGGAAGTTTTGGAAGATGAGCAAGGCAAGATGTTGAGGTATATCAGTCAAGTTGAGGAAAAACATGGCAAGTTGTGGTTTGGTTCTGTTATGATGCCATTTCTAGGAGTTTATGGATTATCTTGAAGTTTATAAGTGAAGAATATGTTTCCATTTTGGATATAAATTTTTGTCCTTGTGGAATGTTTGTTCAATCTATAATTGTTTTAGAATATTTCTTCTCCATACGTTAAGGGACAACATTTATTAAAAAAACCAAAAAAGGCATCCGATACATTAAGCTCTCATGATGTGCTCGACGAAAGGCTCGAATATAAGGCTCTATTTTACGCAGGCAGAGCCGGAGCAAGGATTTCAAGCTTATAGATTCACGATTAGAAACGTTTTAAGTTATTGGGTTCTAAATTAATAATTTATACATATTTAAAGTAAATTGAAAGGCAAATACAAGATTTGAACCAAAGCTACTGGGTTCAGCCGAACTCGTAGTCTTACCAAGCATTTGTACAAGAAATTGTTTTCACACCTTGAATCAATGACCTCGTGGTCACATGGCGGTAACTTTACCAATTACGCAAAACCTCCCTTTCAAGGGACCACTAATAATGGCAATAAAATAACAGCTTCTAAGTTTTTCTTTTTATAAAAAAAGATAGCTCGCTATTTATACAGCATAATTTAAATATTAGTGGGTGCTTTTACCTCGAACCTATCTCGCAACCTATACGAAAATAATTTCACCGTTATTTCATGTTTAAAAACAACTTGTGGAGTTTATATGGTTGACGTTTCAAAAATTCTTACACCACCAAAAGAATGTTAAACTCGTGGGATTCTTTGTGCCATTGAGAATTTGAAAGTTTATAGATTCCCGATAGAAAAAATACGAGCTTAATTAAAAGTTGTATATTTTGGTAGTGATTAAGATTATGAGAGAGACAAACTGATAAAGACAATATCTTATGTATTGCATATTGTATGAGTCCACTTGCAAATTCAATATTTAAACTTGTTAGTTGTCACTGGGCATTTAATTGTCTGCTTCGTTGACGTGTCCAGCACCATAAGATTTTAAAGTGTACTTATATAGCAAATAAATACTGTATAAAACTAGAAGTGTCAAAAAGCAGAGGCATGCCTAACTTTCAAATAGAGTTAGGACGCGTTGACCCATTCTATAAAGCTTTTTTTTTTAAATGTCTTTGTCCCTTAAATTTTGGAAGTTTTTAAAAATATTTCAAAAATAAAATTTTTAAAAACAAAAAGTGATTTTGACCACTTTTTTTTTTTTGAAAAAATAAAAAGTTCCTTGCTTAAAAAACTCAAACATATTTTCAAGTGTAATGAATGTCTAAACATAAATTCAAATTGCAAATACTTCCTCTATTTCAGATGACGTGAACCTATTTCTTTTTTGTTTTGTTTCAAAAGAATGAACCCTTTCTAAATATGGTAACAATTTAGCTTAAACTTACAACTCTACCATTAATGGAAAGCTTTTATAATCATCCAAATACTCTAGGACCATTTGGACTTGTTTAGGACCACAAATTCTAAAAGTCTTCATTTTTTCCTTAAACTCCATGCTCAGTCAAACAGGTTCACATAAATTGGAACGAAGGGAGTACCATTTTTTAACTTAACTAGAAATATTATTTTTTTTCAAAAATTACACGTAATTTTAATGTCCAAACGCCTACTTAAAATATTTTTAAACAAGCAAACGAGGGAATTTTTAATTATTAAGAAATCCCTTCATCCCATAATATCTGTCATATTTCTCTTTTACTTATTGTTGCTCCCAAACATACACACCAGTATATGTAATCATACAAGTAATATATGATTGTAAATCAAAATATCGTTCCAACGGGGACTTGTGATTAAGTATTTATTAAATTAAACTAAGAAAATTAATTTATTCAAGCGACTTTTTGAATTATTAACTACACCTAATTTAGAGTCGAAAACTAAGAAATTAAAAAAAAAAATATCGGCAAGATTAGATATGAATTCAATGGGAGCAAAAATTCTAAAGATATGAGTTAGCTAACAATTATGTTGAGCTTTCAACTTAAATAGTCTAATAAAATTATATAGTTTATTGATTGACATGGTTGATATTACTCGTAGTATTTTTTCGAATTACTACTCGCCAATTCAAGCTAACCTAACACATATATTCCTACGGAATTAGGATAAACAAGAACGCATTAATAATTCCCGTATAATAACCAAGCAATGCGATTAGGTATATCCCTATCCTAAACGCAAATCCGTTCCCCATAATTTAGGTTCAAGATCTTGCTCTACTCAATCTTATATGCAATCAAGAATTTCCCCTTACGAGTTCAACCCTAGACTCGTCGATAGTATTCAATTGGCGATCAAGCACTCAAATAATTAAGTGCAAGATTGAATAAATAAATCAATATGATTAAATAACAAAAACAACTCAAACTTCAAATTACAATGTTTATATATCACCCACAACTCTAGAACTCATAAACTATAAAGTTAAGGAAGAGAAAAAAACTATTTAGAAGTCTCCTCCCAAGAGTGGTGTGTGTTCCCTCACGTGAATTCTCCTTCAAAGTATATGTGTCCTCTCCAAATTAGGTTTAGAACCCTTTTTATACAAGTTAGCGACGTATAGCCAAAATTCGATCACGTCGAACTATGACTTATAAAAAGGACTAAGCTGTCGTTGCAAATATAATCCGGTATACAAGTCCGGAATCGAATCCCATAGAGAACTAAGAGTTAGCTACAGTTGATCAATTACATTAAGAAACACAAGTCAAAATAATTTATAAATATTATAATATTTATTTTTATCTATATTAACATATTTACTACATGTCGCTTTTACTTTGCATATTTATTGTGAATTTAATGTTGTTCCTCTTTTTCCTACAATTTATGTGGTGGTGCTAATATTGTCTCCCTTTTGTCTTTCTGTTTTCTTGAGTTGAGGGTCTTTCGAAAATAATCTTTCTACTCCTTCGGGGTTGGGGTAAGGTTTACATATACATTACTCTTCCCAGACTATACTTGTGGGATTTTACTGGGTTGTTGTTATTTTTTATTAACTAATAATTACTAGAAAGTAGTAAAATATTTAATTAGGAGGGATAAGGATAGGAGACAATATTAAAAATGTCTAGAGTTATGATTTCCTATTATCGGAATTATTTTCTCTACGTTATCAATAAATTTGTCTAAGTCTTCTCTACCAATCATGAGTACTCTGACTATTGTAACTCTCTTCGGAGTACTTACCATAATTTACTAGACATATTCTCCCGAATTATGCTAGCTGACATTATGTACGGCCAACTCGGATCGCACCAAGTTTTCGTTATCCCTAATTCAATCTTTAAACCCTATGTATCGATCCGCCATATATGTTAGGAGTGATGTTGTTCCACAACAACCTAAATATGCACTCTCTCTCGAGTAATACACACTAACTAGGAACAATTAATTGAGAGCTCTTCAACCAACCACAATAAATACATAGTTAAACAAATAGAGATAATACTACATCAAATCTAGCTATATTAACGTAAAAAGAAAATCATTCTCTAATAGGTTCTATCAAAACCCAAGATACCAAATTAGCTATTCATAATAGTATCCATTACTACAATACTAGAATTCATAATCAATAATAAAAATCGGAAGAAGGAAGTGAAAAACTCGTAGAAGAATTCTACGCCTTGCTCCTAGTATATGCTTGCCTGCTTAGGTCGAATTTCCAGCCTCCATGATGGCTACATGCTCTCCATAGGTCTAAAGTTTTGTCCAAACTCGATCTCCTCTCCTTCAAAATTGATATTTAATGATTATACATATGTGTAAAAAAAGGCTCAAACGACATAAATCTATTAGTCAAAATCTGACCACCTCGAGCAGGTTGATCACGACACCACTTTTGCAACCGGGTAGTAGAAGTCAATAGAGTCAACTTCGTTTTTCCATTAAGACATCCGACACATTGAAGAGAGCAATGCCTAGCCACGAAGAGAAAGCTTTACTGACCCAGATACGCCAAGTCACGGCATGAGTAAGAGCGTTTAGACTATATATAAGTCTAGGGAAGCTCACAAAGAGGGGGGAGAGAGGACTTTCACAAAGAAGAAAGATAAAAAGAAAGATCCATTCTTGTATCCTTGGAGGGAAAGACAATTGTAAGCCTTCTTCCTCATCTACAGATGAAAGAGGTATCGTATAATCTTAATAAGATCTTTGACATCGTTTTTGTCCTATATGTTACCATTATTGTTTGAATCTTTCAATCGGATATCAATTAAGTTGACTATGATTTACCCCTTAATCTTTGATTGATTTGTCCACAAAAGGTTTTATATCTTTTGAGTCAACTAATTTGGCACCGTGTGTGGGGATTTCCTAGTGAAAACTCCTAGTTTTTCCCTAGATCTAAACAAAGAAATAGGAGAAGAGAACCTAACTCACACAAGACATGGAAACAGCACATTGAGGGAAGGGAAACCAAACAGATTCACGAGCTCTAGAATCCCATGCACTATCAGCTTTAAATATCCCAAACAAAGCAAAAGTGCTACAATCCAGCATCCTTCCCCCTCAAAACTACCAGACAAAAGTAAGGAACATCTCATCCATATCTCCCACACTTCGTCAAAACAGGTACATAAAATCCACACGAGCTAACGTAAGTAGGCGTATCCAGATTGAGGAACCAAAGATCATCTCAGCATAGCTAAAACCCTCCCGTCCAATAGTATCTCCAAGTCCAATGGCCGATATCAAACGGGAAACTGTAACACACATGCAATGCGAGCCTGGGAAAAATATTGACACCTTGTGTCCACAGTGTTGAACCATCTGATGCAAGCAATACTAACCAAACTGGGACCACCGCGAAGAGTACTTGATTCCAAAGTGAAAAGAAAGGATCGACCTCGCCTGAACCTCGACGGGCTGTTATCTCGATAAATTTGAAATAACACCCTTAAGGCCAAAGGCCTTCGCCATCAAAGAAAAAGAAAGGTTAGGCCTTGCTCGAACCATGACGAGTTGTAATTTTGATATGTTGGAAATAACACCCTTAAGGCCAAGGACATTCGCTATTAAAGCAAAAGAAAGGTTCGACCGAGTTCGAACATCGTCGGCTTTTATTTTGATAAGTTCGAAATAACAACCTTAAGTCCAAGGGTCTTTGCCATCAAAGGAAAAGAGAGGATCGACCTTACTCGAACCTCTACGGGATGTTAATTTGATAAGTTTGAAATAATACCCTGAAAGTCAAGGGCCTTCGCCATCAAATAAAAAGAAAGTTTCGACCTCGCTCGAACCACGACGAGCTGTTATTTTGATAAGATCGAAATAACACCCTAAAGGCCAAGGGCCTTCGCCATCAAAGAAAAAAAAGGTTCGACCTCGCTCGAACCACGATGGGCTATTATTTCGATAAGTTCAGAATAACACCCTCAATGGCAAGGGTCTTTGCCATCAAAGAAAAATAAAGGTTCGACCTCACTCGAACCACGACGGGCCGTTATTTTGATAAGTTCGAGATAACACCCTTAAGGCCAAGGTCCTTCGCCCTCAAAGGAAAAGAAAGGTTCAACCTCGCTCAAACCTCGATAGGCTATTATTCGGATAAATTCAAAATAACACCCTTAAGGCCAAGGGCCTTCGCCATCAAAGAAAAATAAAGGTTCGACCTCGCTCGAACCTGATGGGCTATTATTTCGATAAGTTAAAAATAACACCCTTAAGGCCAAGGGCCTTCACCATGAAAAAAAAAGTAAGGTACAACCTCGCTCAAACCTCAACGGGCTGTTATTTCGACAAGTTCAAAATAACACCCTTAAGGCCAAGGGCCTTCTCCATCAAAGGAAAAGAAAGGTTCAACCTATCTCGAACCTCGACGGGTTGTTATTTCGATAAGTTCGAAATAACACCCTTAAGGCCAAGGGTTTTCGCCATCAAAGAAAAAAATGGTTCAACATAGCTCGAACCTCGACGGACTGTTATTTCGATAAATTCGAAATTACACCCTTAAGGCCCAAGGCCTTCGCCATCAAAGAAAAAGAAAGGTTCGACCTCGCTCGAACCTCGACGGGATGTTATTTAGATCAGTTCAAAATAATACCCTCAAGGCCAAATGCCTTCACCATCAGAGGAAAAGGAAAAATTTGGACTCGTCAGGCGAGCCCCCGTCTCGTGCCAAGGTCACAAATAGTTGAAACAAAAATTGAAGTACAAGGCAAATAGTGAATGAGAAAACTTTTTATTTATGCAAAGTCATAAGTGTAGGCTACCTCCGCTTACATATTGCCCAATCCAACAAATAAAAAAAATGAAACGAACAGATGTCGACCAACAAACAAAATGAAAATAAAAATGAAGTACAAATATTCTTCATTTGGTTTCACTACCGCTGTCGTCATCACCATCTCCACATATTCCATCATCATCGCCATTCATACCCCCATTATCTTCGGGTGTCGCTACATCGTATCCAAAGTTGGTGCGAGCCTCACGAGCTTTTGCTTGCGCTTCCTTGTAAGCAGCCTCAGTCATAGTGCCTTATTCCAACAAACTCTTATATATATCCCGCTGGGCTTCGACAAAACCCAGAGTTCATACACTTGGTGGGGAACGGCAGCAGAAGATGATTCGACCTGAGCCTTTAGTCGCTCCTTAGTTGCCTCCAAGGCCAACACCCGATCTCCCAGAACCAAAGCCTCCTGATGAATCCTATTGATCCACTCCTCGAGCTTCGCCTTTATAAGAGTAGTTGTCGCCCTCTTCGATTCTTGCTCATATTGGAGCACGCGGATGGTGTCCTCTAGGGCCGCTCTTGCCAAAGCTTCAGACCAGGCCCTCTCAATATGCTCTAGGCCAACAACCTTACTCTCTATCACGGTTAGTTTCCCTCTCGACTCTGCACTCATCGCCTCGACTAGGACCAAGTTCTAGTCCATTTCCGACTGTATTGACCTCAACTAACCCTACAAATACTCATAGTCTTCAGCAACCCCTTACCCAATTCGAGATTCTCATACTTGGCATGAAGTTGCTCCTCAAGCTCGCTCTTACTATTGATCGCATGCAGCATTTCCTGGTCCTTTTTCTCCAACTCCTCGCCCAGGGCCCGATTACGAGGATCCGCCCTCATTCGGTCATGCAACTCATGTGTTTGGATTTGGGGGTGGAGTGAAGGTGAAAGACTTGAAAGGTGGAACATCTTCAAAGGCTGAATTACTGCCCGCACTACGTTCAACTCGCGAAGAAAACAAATCTTTGAATGAGGAAAAAAAATCCTTGAATGAGCGCTTGTCTACCTTAGATGAGATAAAGGAAATGAGGAAAATGAGAGAGTACTTCACTGCTCAACAATCACATGTCCCGCTTGCAAGGACATCGTATGTTTAAACTGAATGACCATTTTTTTGTCTGCTAACCAAGTTAGTCACTATATACCCAACTTTTTATTTTTTATTCAATATTTGCGTATAATCATTCTTGGCTGATAAACTCATAATTTGGTAATTTATTCCTTCTGATTTCTGGAACTCAAGATTTCTGATTTCTGGAACTATATCAAGATTAGTTCCAGAATGAACAACACTCTTAGCTTCATCTTAATCCCTCATCGTCGCCTCTCTGATTCAATAAAACAACTCTAGCGACTATCCTCTTTGAAACCCCATTAACGCTATTCTACTCATTCTCGTCTTTGTTGACCAAAGAGCGGCCCGTCCCACAACCATATTCTTCGTCTTATCACCATTAACGGCGAGATTTTGAAAAACTTCACCATTAGACTCAAAACGAGCAGACCTGGAGCTGGATGCATGCATAAACTCATTTGTTTGAACAAAAATTATATGCTCTTGCCCAAGAACTCGACGGAAACTATAGTACACACACACACACACACATACCAACCAGTGGCGAAGCCAGAAATATTTTTAAGGGTGTTCAA
The DNA here is from genome assembly GCA_032618575.1 of Nicotiana noctiflora. Lineage (NCBI taxonomy): Eukaryota > Viridiplantae > Streptophyta > Magnoliopsida > Solanales > Solanaceae > Nicotiana > Nicotiana noctiflora. Next base: position 239,209 of record JASVEL010000755.1, on the reverse strand, counting down.
ACTTAAAAGAACTAATATAAATTCTCGGCAAAGGATGTTCAATATATATTTTATACATCTAAAATTAATATTTTACTTATATACACAATATAAATTTTTGTAATATTTCGATGAAGGGTGGTCAATTGACCACCCTTTGTTAAGGGTGGCTTCGCCCCTGATACCAACACTACAGAAAATCTCAGAAAATGGCCTCCCATCCCTCATCCATTGCTGCCTCAACCTGAAACCAATCCCAAACTGATACATGAGGATGTTGTGTTGTTCGAGTTTGAGCACCAGTCGAGTTTCGAGGCTCCGTCGAAGTTTTAGATGTCGTCTTCGGTCGTGGTTACTTCATGCAAAGTCCGACAGATCTCTGTTCCTGTTGCGTCGAAGAATATTTATCTGTTGAAAGGTCCATTTTTCGACATCGTTTCCTTAGATCATCAACGTTATATACTCGTTGATTCTTGGAACTAATTATTGACTTGTTTGTTTATTCTGCTTAATTAGGTGTTATGAATGCTTCATGTGTTAGATTTATTTTTCATGATTTGAGCTGGTCATGTTGTCTATTATGAATGATTAGATGTTTCAATTTGGATAATTGAAGTTTGTTTGGTTCCGTGGTCGTTTTAATGATCCTAAACCATTGATGCTGATGTTCTCTATTTGTGATCCCTTTCGGAGACTTGGGGTTTATTTCTTTTAGATTGCTTTGTTGTAAGAAGGAGTTTGATAGAGGGGAAATCTTTCTCCTATATCCCTACTAGTTGATGGAGGGGCATCCTTTCTCCTATATTCCTATTTGTAATCATCATTTTGCTTTCATACCATTCCAACCTTATGTGTATCCTCCCAACTCTTGTACATTGCCACTCATAGTGCCCATTTCTATAAATATTATGAGCACTTTTTTCTTTTTTCCTGCTTGCTTTTTGAGATTCCCAGTTGCTGCACTACTGCATATATGAAGATTTCTATTGAGCTGCAAAAATATGATTTCTTTCCAATGTATGCAAGTAGTCTAATAATCTCTATGTGTAGCCTTTGGTGTGGTGCTCCCTTTGAAGCTTCTCTAATTAATTTTGAGATAATACATAAACTATCCATCAAACTTGTCCGAAAAAATCATTTACACCCCTAAACTTTATGGGCGACCTTTTAGCCCACTCTTCTAAACTTAAGTGAATTTAATATCCCCTCTGCGCAAAACGTGTAGTTAACGTAGTAGCTCCGCGTGAATGCAAAAAAAAGATTAAAACTAATTTATAGGTCTATGTGTCACTTTTTAATAGGATATTATAACTAATTAACTTAATATTGTTTTTTTCTCTTTTATTTTTCATTTTTTCTTCTTTAACATTAAAATATTATGTTAAAAACAAATTTTTTTCTAGTTTTAAAAAATTTATTTTTGTAGTTTTTACACAAAAAAAATCTTTAAAAAGAATTGAAACACCGAAGAAAAAAAACATTTTTCAAAAACATAAATATTTTGTTGGAAACATTTTCTTCATTTTTTTAAAAATGAAAAATATTTTGTTAAAACTATTTTTTTTCATTTTTACTATTTTTTCAAATTTTACAAAAAACAAGTTTTTACAATTTGTTAAAAAATATATTTTTTAACAAAATATTTTTGTTTTTGAAAAACTGAAGAAAAAAAATTCAAGCAAAGTATTTTCGTTTTTGAAAAATGTTATTTTTTTCTGTTTTTAAATATTTTATTTTTGTAAAAACTGATTTATTTTTTTGTATAAACTGAATTTTTTTTCAAAAAACAGAAAAAATAATTTTCATTTTTAACAAAATATTTCTGTTTTTAAAAACCGAAAAGATTATTGTCAACAAAATACTTTCTTTTTTTAAAAGTATATATTTTTATTTTTTTTAGTTTTTTAAAAAAAAAATATTTTTTTTTTGTAAAAACTTGCAACACAAATTTGTAAAAATAATTTTTTTTTGTTTTTTAACATAAAATTTTCGTTTTTTAAAAACTAAAATTTGAAAAAAAAATGGAAAAACTTAAAATAGGGGACTGGTGCGTGTAACACACAGCCATCATAAGACTTGGTTCAGTTTTTTGAAGGGGGTATTAAATTCACTTAAGTTTAGAATAGTGGGGTAAAAGGTCGCCCGTAAAGTTTAGGTGTGTAAATGGTTTTTTCGGACAAGTTTGATGGGTATTTTATGTATTATCTCATTAATTATTTTAATATTGTTGTAGCCTTGTTGATGTTGCTAGATAACATTTTGTGAATTTGGATTGCTTTTGGGGTTAGCGATTTAACTATTGCTCATATAAAATTATATATGTTATTTTACCAATAGTTATTTATTATTTTAAAACTTTTGTATTTACAAGTTTTGAATATTGAAGCTACAAGTCAAGATACAAGTTTAGAAGATGCACAAGCTATTGTTATTTTGCTAAAAATATTATGTAAAACTTGATATCATAGTCTACTTCAAGATGTTAGCTACGTTTTTTTGTTGAGGTGTTGAGAAAACATAGAAAGTAACATCATCATGGGATATGAACTTGATATATTATCTTTTTATGTCTGAATTTTTCAATGCCAATTTGATATTTATTGATAAAAATTACTTTTGTTGCATTGAGCTTTTAGGACTACTCATGGTTATTAATATACCATGAATATTTCGCTAAATTACAAAATTATTTTAGATAGGGACGTCGTCTCTAAAAATAATCTAGGACCAATTTAATGTTGGTCGCGAAAATGATTTAACGACCATATGTTTTGTCGGTCTCTAATAGATAATTTAGGACCAGTTGGTGTTGATCGCTAAAATGATTTAACAAAACGAATATATATATTTTTTATCGTCTATTAGGGACGAGAATGTAGTCTCTAAATGTTATTCGCGACCAGATTTTCTGTCCATCTCTAAAGGAAACTTAGGACTAGATATAGTTGGTCGCTAAAGAGATTTCGCGACGGGAATAACTTTTTTTTTCATCGCCTACTAGGGACGAGAAATATGGTCTTTAAAACTATTTTGCGACCACCTTTCTTATCCGTCGCTAAAGCAATTTAACGACTAGGTGTTAAGACCCGTCGTTATTGACATTTAGCGACGGAGGCTATTACGACGGGTTACGACTAGCCTTTTCCCTTCGTAATTAACTTTTTTAGGATCAGATATTTACTTTTAGGGACCAAATTTCCCTTCCTTAAAGGGTATTTTTCTTGTAGTGATTGTACTCTAATGAGAATTTGTCCGGCAAAGGAAAAGAAAGAAGAATAGCCGATGATGAAACTCTAACGACCAAATAGAAAAGGAAGAAGATTTGGGAATAATGATTGTTACTTTATTATTTATATTGGGTTTGAGTATCAATAAAATGGTGTTTGTAAGGCTTTTGAAGATATATTATGTTGTACTTTTGAAAAAACAACCCTACGTTTTATTCTTTTTTGAAAAGGCAATACAATTGAAAAAAAAAAAAAAGTAACAATAGGTACCTGTTATTTAGAATTTATTTTGAATACTAGATACTACTACGAAGGACCGCATCTTTTCAAGTTAACTTAGTGTTTTGTCAAATAATTTTATATGTGAAGCATTTAAATGATTTAGAAAGGTATTTTGGTATTTTAACTTTTACTAAGGGCTTCCCACTTTTAATAGTATAAATTAAAGGTAAAAATGACCGGTATAATTAAGGGATCTTTACGTAAACAACCAGTTAGATTTATCGTTTTGCTTTTTTTGTCTATATGCATTGATTAAATACTTACTAAATATAGTTATAGACATATTATACATGACTTATACATATGATATATATCTGCCGATCGACTTTTTTAAAAATGAACGGCTCTATAGATTAAATTCTTCTATTATTAACTCTTCATTTTAATTACTTATCTCAGCAATATAGTAGTTCTAAGAAAAGGAAATGCTTTCTATTTGTAATACATGTTTATTTCAAAAGAAATACTAGTCTTCAAAAGAAATTGGAACATAACCTTTGTAGTACATACTTTTCTTTTGGCCACTCTATGTTTTATCCCCAGAAAAATTAAAAAAAGAAAAAGAAAAACAGGAGACTAGTATTCCTCCCACTTCTCTCTTTGGTGATCTATAATTGATGAAGAACTGCACTTAAGAGCAGATTCCAAGTATCAGCAACACCAGCCACACACCAATGAGTGCAGTCTATGTTCCTGTGTCCACCAAATCCATAAACTGAAGGATGTCCGTCTGCTCTATACTGTGACAATGTTGTCACGTTCAGTAAATGAACTGATTTTTTCATCCCTCTCAAAACCTTCTCCAGTACCAATTCTCCGGGATGAGTTCCTTGTGTACTCTTCAATGGCTGCGTTACTCCGGCACAACTGATTTTATTGTCAAATATCGTACTGTCAGTGCATAAACCTTAAACTTGTATTGTATAGTATGTTTACCATGGTAAGTGGAGTATAAAAATTGTCTTAATTAAACTCACTTGTCGTGGTCAGGAGAAACCCCTTGAAAAAATATCTTAGTTTTTGTTGTATCAACTTCTGAATCCACCCATTTTGCCCAGGTATTCAATGCTTTCTCGTATAGGGTTAACCGAGGTGCGTCTTTGTATGTAGAGTTGCCATCTTGAACAAGATCCCAACTGCAAAACCAATCATAATAATATGACCAAACTTAGAATTCCATCAATTAATGGAAGTAGGTTTCATGTATTGACGATGCAAAGATATTTAAATTTATATGACAAACATTGTTTAATAACCTCTACATATGTTAAAATTAAGTGATACGGCAAAAAAATCTAAAAGGGCAAGCATCCCGCATTCATACATGGTCCGAGGAAGGGCCCGCACCTAGAGGCGGATCCAAAATTTTAGGAGGATGGGTGCACCATAATCCGATCACTGTTTGATTTGGTTCTCTAAGACTTACCTTGGAGAACTATCAATAATAGCATGGTTATTTGTAGTTACAAGTATTAAACTCAATATTTAATTCAAGAATATATCAAAGGGTGAACCCAAAAACAGAAGAATGCATGACAAAAAAAGAAAAGAAAAGAAAGATAGGGCATGGAATTTACGAAAAAGAAATAGAAAAACGGCTGAGAGAAGGACGATAGGGAAGTGGATTCAAACACTAGACCAAGTCCCTATCTTTCTTTTCTTTTCTTTTCTTTTCTGAGAGAAGGACGATTGTGCACAAAGCTACCACTATACCAAATGCTCTTTTGACCATGAGTTCTCATGTGGAAAATTAAGTACTTTATCCGAAAAATGTCCCTGTAATACACAGCCTAAGGAGGGTAGCATGGGTGCACGTGCCCCACGCCCCTCCACGTGGATTTGCATCCGCCCGCACCTCAAGGGAATATGATGTAGGTAGTTCGCTCTGATGCAAGAATAGTGATTTCACGACTCGAACCCCTGACTTAATTGTAGGCCACATCAAGACAACTCGGCAGTTGCTCTAAGTTTTCCCCGGATAGTGAAAAAAATCTATACTCTATAATTAAGGTAGAAATATGGGAAACTAATTGAAGAGTACTTACGCTTGTTTTCTGCCAGTATGAAGCCACCAATGCCAAGAATCAAAGATGAGGACATCCATTTGTTTCCATTGAGCTGCAGCACTGAGAGAATCCAGCATTAACACTCGCGTCCCGTTGTTCTTTGTAACAATGTCTACTAGGAAAACATCTCGGAGTATCAAGTACGACGTATTATATTTCTGCATTTTGGCATTGTATTCAAGAATCAAATATAATGGATCGGACTTGGAAATTAAAGAATATTCTAATCTAGATCACCGTAACATTTTAGAGAATATATTAGTTATCAACACGACATTTTATTGACAATTGACAATGAATTAGTGATGAAAAAGTTAGGGATGCCAAATAGACAAATTTAACTACATTTGCTTAGGTTATAATTTACCCAATGTTACTTTGGGATAGAACGAGGGGTCAATTGGGGCTAAACTATTAATGGTAACTCAACCCATTCAACTCGTGTCATTTTCCATTTATTTATTTGTTCTTTTATAATTTGTTATATTATATACCAAATCAAAAGTAAAGAGTAGTAAAAATTATATTTTTCTTTAATTATCATGACATATTAAACAAGTCAAATGCCAACAAAAAAAAAAAAAGATCACCTATTATCTATGTTTCAATAAGTTTTCTTATAGGTCAATTCTATATATGCATAGCAGTGTCCAAATTGGCTCAAGATTTTAAATGAGTTAAATTTGACAATGGTAGAGAAAACATACTGGGAATGTGAAGTTTGAAGTTTCTCCTATCCTTTTGGAAGTATACTCAGCTTGTGGATCGGCTGCATGTAGCATACATGTGAGAGATTGCCATTGATCAAGGCTTAGTGAATCTCCTACAAACATCAACCTCTTCCCCTTCAATTTGACTTGAAATTCTGTAGCATTAAACCTACAAAACACAACATACAGCTAAGTAATAAATTAACAAACAAACAAATGGTAAATGGTCAATGTTTTAAATTACAAGAAAGAAAGAAAAAACACAGATTCAAGAAAAAAGGCCTGTCCGGGGCAAAAGTATGGATCCCCCGTTCATGCAGGCCGCACCCTGAGGAGTGTGACATATATAGACTATCCTAAGAAAGCATTAATGGCTACTTCCACGGTTCCAATCCCTGACCTATAGAGACAATTTTATAGATTCAAGAAAGTACCTAGGTAAATTGCACCCGGTGGGTTGCCATCTATACTTGAGATAATCCTTATCTGGTCTTCCATTCTTTAAACAATTAAACTGCTTTTCGATGAATGGACACACCGATGAATCGTAAAGAGGGTAAGAATCATCATAAACCCATTTTCCTTGGAAGAGATCACAGCCGTTGGTTCCCAACTGGTTTACATCATTGATCAATTTTGCATGTACATTGTTGAACATGCAAAGAAGTGCAAATAGTGCAGAAACTGCACCAACAGCTATAGAAAAACTACCCATCACTATAAGAAGCCCAATAAAAAAAAAGGTTTATGCTTCTTTTTTTTTCAATTTTCTATCTAGACTACACAAAATATCATAAATTGTATGTGTAAGTGTTTCTGTAAGTTCCAAACTCTATTGTTGAGAATGTTGAGGCAAATATAGCTCTGTGTAGATAAGGATGAAAGGGTTAACAGGACTCTCCTATATAGTGTATAAATGTCTCATCATAGAATATTCTTCCTTTTATTGAATTTCTTCAATTATTAAGAGAATGGACATAATTTTAAACCATATAGATCTAATGTAATCGGGTTGGAAATTATGTTAACGGAAAGTGCATGATAAATGATGGTCTATATTTATTGGTATTACTTATTTAGAAGAACAAACTAAGTCAAGTAATAAATACTATTAATAAATCTCTTGTTTCATAACTAGATTAATGAAATATGTAAAAATTGATTCACACTAATGTCTTCCTTATTTGCCTTATCTTTATTGTTTGTTTCTTATTTATTTATTGATTTATTTATTTATAGCACTTATATATATACTATACTAAAAGCACGAATGTCTTTAGCGAAATGTCATTTATCTTTTTTACCCTTTTAAAATGTAGTTTACACTTGACAAAATAGTCACTACATTACTCTAATAATATTTAATTATTTTTCCAATATATAAGAGCATTTACTTAAATAGGAGTATTCATTATTTTCCTTATATTCAGGATTTGTTATAAATAGAATTCTATTTATGGTGAATGTCCATATTTAGATAGATTCTAGGGTTTATTACTTGGTGGATAAGTCACCATCTCTCTATAAATAGAGGGTTCTATTCCATTGTAAATCATCCCAAACTCAATAAGAATTCCCTCTCTCTCTTTCTGTGCAATATTTGTTCTTCTTCTTTTATTATTTTATAATACGTTATCAGCACGAGACTCAAACCAATTGAGTAGAAGCTTTGGGATTGAGTATAATGATTGTCAATTATTCCATAGACTTCCTTCGTGATTAAATTTTAGATTTAAGGTAAGTATTTTACTTTATTTTTCTCTTTTATATTCTTAATATTCTATAATTTATTTTTATATACAAGCAAAGACAACAAAATTTTATTATAACTCTAATGGAGTTTGTAAGAAACTATAATCACGTGAAGTAGTAAAATTTCTATGCCTCGCCATGATCAAATTCATGTATGATTGTGGGCAAGGAATTGAAAACACGTCCCATTGAATTTGTTCCATTCTCATTCTCTTTAGAGAATGTGATAGCAGTATGTGATAAGTGTGAAAGAAGACAAAATTATTATCGTAAAGGTATCAATGGATGTGGACGTGGCAATAAACGAAATTATAATCGTCATCATTGTGATAATGAGAATAATAAGGATTCTCAAAATAATCCTTCACTCTGTGAAGATAATATTTGTCATTGATTTGACATGAGATTTTATATAGCACATATAGATGATTATGGTCCATTCATGATGGGAATGTGACAACATCTAATTTATGAAGACATATTCATTTTAGGAAGAATATGAACATGCTATTGGTATTGAATATACTACTCACCTCTAGAAGGAGGTTTGAGATGAAATAAGAAAATAATTTGATTATTATGATATGAATGGTCATTGATCACGTACCCATTGTGATTAGCCAAAATATTATGGCAGTGGATTGGCCATAATGGTATAAATTTCTCTTTAAAAGAGATATTCACCACATGGATATTGATAAATCTGTGGTAGTACAAAATTAATTGAGAGCTCTGGAGAGCAAATTATTACTATTTTGGAGAAACACAATTGATTACCGATAAGGTATTGTATTGTAGTAAGTCTCAAAGAAACTTATTCAGTTTCCAAATACGTGAAAGCGACTGATGATATTGAGACTATAAACAAAAGAAAAGATTTAATATCTTCTATTACTAATCTTGTAGCGGGATAATATGTATGTGAAAAGCTACCCGCTTTATTCTCCAATTTGTACTACATAAACAAAAGAATACCACAATAAAGTGGATGTATATTGATATAAAAACTCATATCATAATAAACTTAGAGTTTATTGATAATTGCACAAGTCATGGTGTAAATTTGAAGTTTATCAATATTGATAATTCATCAGTTGGCATAATTGGTTTAGCCATGGTAATTCAAGTATGATGTGCAAAAATAAAAGAGAATTTACATGGGTAAATATTAAAGAACTAGAAAGTTTTTTACGTATTCTCTTACACATTGCTTGTTCTCATTAATTAATAGATCAATTAAAATTGGGATTGAATCCCATGAATGCTGGAAATATCAAAGGTGAATATAGGCCCATTCACCGCATCTATGAGATGGTTACATGTGCAATTTTTATTAACTCGCAACATGGTCGGTGTGTGCGAGGTAACTTGCTCAATAATTTGATTTAGAGCATAATTTCAAGATTTTCTATTCAAGAAGTTCATCTTGATAATTTGGTCTACATCACAGCTGATTTAGCAAAATAATTTATTGAATGCCTCCACTTAATAGCTAAATTATTGCTTATGAGAACAAAATTATCTATATCAGTTTGATATTGGTTATATACGAAAGTATATTACATTCTCCCCTCACAAGTGGTTCAGGGTCAGGAACCAAATAATTCCATCTTATTATTATTTGTGTGCAGTGTATATTTTGATTAACACCATAACGCACAAAGATGAGTTCTAAAAATTGAGGAAACAAGTTAGTTTTTCTAACATGAGGGGGAGACATGATAAACGGTTGAGAAAAGTTACGAGGAATGATTATCGTTTCTGCATCTAGATCCACGAATAAAATAATATGAACTTGAAGTTCATAAAAGGATAATTCATGTGCAATTTATTGCAAAGCATGTCAGACATATTTACTTACTCAAAGAAAGTAACTCTATTCTCAGTGCAAATGTTCATATTATAATAAGTCCTAGAAGGACAAAGTCTATGGTTAGCTTAAAGCGTATAGACAATTGGTTTCAAATAAACTTCTTGACAAAGAAGATGAGCAAATGATCAAAAAGATCATAATAAAGAAGGCAAGTGATCTAGAAGATCACATGACATAACATTTAATAAAATCTCATGAGAGATTAAGGTACCTGAATATATGAATGAAGAGATCTCTATGTTATGTCATTATGAAAATACATTGAAACTGATATAAAATCTTTGTCGTCGTCAAACTTCAAGAAGCTAGTGCACAAGATTGGGATGCGAAAGCTCAAGGATGTGAATTGATGCTCTCATCAGGGGAGTTGATGCGCGTTGCACTCTTTTTTCCTTACAAGGTTTTGTCCCACTGGGTTTTCCTTGCAAGGTTTTTAACGAGGCAACCAAAAGGTGTATTGTTAGATATGTGTATTCTTTTTTCTTCTCTAGAAGTTTTTTCCCACTGGGTTTTATTTTAGTTAAGGTTTTAACGAGACACATTATTTGTTGATTAGACATTCAAGGGGGAGTGTTATAAATAGAATTCTATTTATGGTGAATGTCCACATTTAGATAGATTCTAGGGTTTATTACTTGGTGGCTAAGTCACCATTTCTCTATAAATAGAGGGTTCTATTCCATTGTAAATCATCCCAAACTCAATAAGAATTCTCTCTCTCTTTCTGTACAATATTGTTCTTCTTCTTTTATTATTTTATAAGAGGATTTACTTTTTTTAATTCTAGAATTTTTGCACTTTTCGATCCAAACTAGAAAAGTTTCATCCACTTTGTAAGGTTTTGTTTTGTTAATAAATTTTTTAAAATTTCAACTCCACTCAGACTAGGACTACTATATTAAAGAGAGAAAAAAATATTTTAAAAAAAGGATTGAAAGGAAATAGGTGAAAGATCTCATGCATGTCAACACGATGGAATTTTGTTCTTATTTCCAACTTATGTTTCATTCACTTAATTATTGTAGTGTTTGTACAATTCGTATAGCATTAGAAAACATCCAATTAAGAATTTAAATAATATTATAATTTATTGATGTAACGACCCGACCCGTCATTACGGGAGTTACCGCCCCGTTTTTTCCGTTTTATGTTTTCATATGTTTCGTTATATTAGTCCCTAGGCACACGCGTTGCGCATGTATCCTATATAAGTGAATATAAAATTGTATAAATTGCATAAATGTTAGTTATATACCAATAAATTGTATGTTCTTGAAAAAGATATAAATATATCATACTGAAATTTAGCTATATGGTCTTGTATGTATTTGTTTAGAAGTCGGTATAGAGTAAGGCACAATATGTTGGCTTATATTCATATTACTCTTAGGCCTCATTTGTTTTTTTTTAAGATTAAGACGTCTGAATCTGAATACATATCTGAATATCAAGATGTGTATTAAGATTAAGTCATTTGAATCTGAATACACATCTGGATATATTAAGATGTGTATTAAGATCTGAATACCAAAAATTAAGACTGTTTGATTTTTAACATCTGAATGCATAAAATTTATCTTTATTTGAAAAAAATCTAATATTCTATCAATAAAATATATAGTTTAAAATATGAAAGTTGTTGGTAGTGATGGTTAATGGGTGAATGCCGACTAAAGGCGGTGGTTGGTGGTAGTTTTGGTTGATAATGGTGGTTCATGCTAGTAGCTAGTAGTGATTGGTAGTGGTGGCAATTATGATTGATGATGGTGGTGGTAGGTAGTGATAGTTAAGAACGGCGAGTGGTGGTTTGTGATTGAGGAATGTGGTGGTAGGTTATAATGATAGGCGGTGCTGACTGCGGTTGTTAATGGTGATGAGGTGGTTGATTGTGGTAGTTGAGTTGGATAAATGTTGAATGCGAGTGACAATGATGGTGGTCGGAGTGGTGGGATGGTGGATGGTGATGGTCGATAATGGTGGAAGCTATGATTAAGGATGATGGTGGCGTGGTGGTGGTGGTGGCGGCGGTGCCTGCGGTGGCTGAGTATGGTGGTGGTGGCGGCATAGTGGTAGTTGATAATGGTAGGCGGTGACGGCAATTAATAATGAATATGTGATAGCATCTTAATGAAATTAAGTCTCTGTTACAGATCTTAATCATACAGACCTATTCAGACCCATTAAGTGGTTGTTAAGTAAAAAAACAAACACACTTAATGATTAAGATCTGAATAATTAAGATTCAAACTTTAAAAACAAACGCACTTAATGTCTGAGATCTGAATGATTAAGATTCAGACCTCCATTAAGTGCAAACAAATGAGGCCTTAGAATCATCATAGTTACAACTTGGAATAATATTTTTTAAATTTTTTCAAAAATATCTATGCCAATAATTTATCGTTTAACATGATTACCAAAATTCCCCATGTATGTATCACATGATTCGTCCGTTGGTTGATACCGCATCACATGTGTCACCATCTTCCTCTTCAATGTCCTCAACTAATAACTGAAATTAGTTTGACAAAAGAAAAAACAACAACAAGAAAAATAGAATATAAAAACTAATGAAAAAAGAGAAAAAAAAAAGGTAATGTAAAAACATGAGGGTGTAAACCTAAGATGTCGCATGCATTTTTCCTTCCTCTAAAAGTCTTTTTTTTTTCGTATGAATTGTTGAAGACTACATTTCATAAAATTAAATCATTTAATATTTGTCAGATGCAAAAAAAACTAAGAACAAACGAAACAAAAAGAAGAAATAGAAAAAAGAAGATTTTTAGAAAGAAAAAAATTAGCTCAAAAGAAAATGAACAAAGATGGTACTATTTAAGCAATCAAAAATAAAAATCAAATGAAAATATCAATTTACACAAGAATAACTCAAATAAAGTTTAAGAAATGATTAAATGCATAGGCCAAAAATTTACTCGATACCTATTATCTTTTTTTGGTATGTTCATACTATCTCTTCATGATTCTAATGTTAAATTGTCAAGCAGTTTCCATAAAAGGAGTTTTTATTCTTTTGATTTTTAATTTCAGATTTTACTATTTTCATATCAATTATTTATTTCATTGGAGAAAAATAATATCGATATATAATTCACCATATATATGAAAGTCTCGCACAAAACCAGACAAGATGATCACCGTGAGAATGATTGCAAGCACTATCTTGTAGAATTAGCAAAGCTCATATAACATGTAACAATGAAAGAAATATGTTTACCTAATTTGAGAGGAGTAAATCAGTATTGTCTCTCGAGATGGAACCGGATGAATTATTGAATTTAGTTCATTGTCCACTCACAATTTATAACAAATAGATGAAGAACAAGAGAACACAGTACCCATGCAAATATCATACAACTATTAAAAATTGAAAAGGAAGTACAGTTCAAAGCTTATTTTCAATAAGCAATGGAAGACAAAGCAATTAGGAGAAGAATAGCGTTGCAGGAAACCAAGAGTCATTTTTTTTTCATTTACTATGGCCATCTGAACGGCTCCTACGTTGCTATGTTTCCTAATTTTTTTTAATTGCATTAAATATTTTCTTTTGTTATCTTTGAAGTATGCATATTTACATTTTTGCACAAAAAAGTTTCTTAAAATAATGCTTGTTTTAAGGGTAAAACAGTCGTTCACACTTTTGATGGATATTTTGGTCTTTTAACTTACACTTTAAGTCTTCACACTTATAATATAGTATGATGTGTTTGGAGAGTTTGAAGTAAATCGGGTAGAATTCGGGTAGAAATGAGGCAATAAATCTCTTTATCAAAAGGTTAGTTTGGAAAAGTCAACTGAATATTGACTTATGAGTTAGAAGGTTCGGAATGGATTTCTGATGATTCGACTAGTTTCGAGGGATGATTTATGACTTAGGAGAACAATCAAAATTGAATTCGGAGGTCCGGTGTAGATTTAGGCTTGAATTGGCTAAGGTTGGATTTTGGCGAATTCCGGATGGTAGCTGAAATTTTGATCCGAGGATCGGAATGGAATTTCGAGAGTTGCAGTAGCTTTGTTAGGTAGTTTTAGATATGCGTGCAAAATTTCAGATCATTCGGAGGTGTTTAGGTCGGGTTTTAGATCAAATGCAAGTTTCGGAAGTTTTAGTGTAACTTAGGCTTGAATCCGTGATAATTTGATGATTTTCATGTTTATGATGGTGTTTTTATGTTACGAGAAAGTTTGAATGAAGTAATAGAACATATTTTTGCATTTGGTTGAGGTCCCGAAGGTCTCAGGGTGAATTCGGATGGCCAACGAGCAAGTTTGGGCTACAAAAAATGCACCAGAAATTGTAGAGCAGATTTGCTCTATGCGATCACGAGCATGGGGCTGTGATCGCGTAGGAGGAATTGAGGAGCTCAGAATTTGCTCTATGCGATCACGTGAGGTGGTCTGCGATCGCATAGTCTTAGGCGATTGGTCAGTGCAATCGCGTGGGGGAGATTGCTATCGTGTAGTGGTGGAATGTTGTCTAGTGCGATTGCGTTGGAGTTTCCAACGAGAGCGTAGAAGAGGAAAAGTGTTCACTGCGATCGCATGGGTAGTTCTACGATCGCTTAGAAGGAATTTTGGAGGCTTGAGATTTGTACTATGCGATCCCGTTAGGGGTATTGCGATCGCAGAGAAGAAAACCTGGGCGGACAGAATGTTTTAAGGGTTATTTCAGTCGCGAAACCCATCATTTTTCCACCAGTTTTACAACGCCTTGAGAGCTTTTTGATCGATTTTGACGAGTATTTCGATGGAAAGTAATTGGAGGTAAGTCTTGTGGCCTAGAAACATCATTTAACTGAAGATTTATTCGCTAATTCACTGAAATTAGGTAGAAATTGTGAAGAACTAGGGCTTTATCTTGAAAAAGAATTTGTGGAATTTGAAAGGCTATTCAAACTCCGTTTTTGATAAATTCTATATGTACGGACTCATGGCGAGACGAAGAATCCGTTGGTATAATTTTCGGAATTTTTTCGAGAAGTGGGCCCGGGGCTCGAGTTTTACCAACTTCGTAAATTATTGTACTTTTCGAGTATTTTTTATTGGGTTATATTTCTTTGACCTATATTTATGTGTTCGCTGTGGTTTTGACTAGATTCGACGCGCGAGGAGGTCAATACGAAAGGAAAAGGCATTGCAGGCGAGTCCACGGTCGGTTAAAGGTGAGTAGTTGATATATATGATGGCCTGAGGGTTTGAAACCCCGGTATATCACATTGTGACACTATTTAAAGCGTGACTTGCATCCCATGACAGGTGCGGGATTGGTTATGACTAAGGATTGTGACTTGGTCCATCCCGAACAAGAATAATACTATGTTGGCGATTGAAATACACCATGTGTTGAATATATTTGGTCTTTGTCCCATGTTTGGGGCCTTGTGCCGACATGTAGTATCCTTAAGGGATAAATATCATTTGATAGCATGATTTGTAAAATTATTGATCTCGGTCCTGGGTTTAACCACTATTATGAACTGCTAAGTCACTTTTCCTAAAAATTTAATAACTAAAGTATTTCCTTACTAATGAATTGGAAATTGGAAATAAGTAAATTGAAATTGTTATGTGACTCATATGCATATTGTGGACTGAGTATAGATCGGGCTGCACGCTGCAGCGAATAATATGAATATATTGCGCTTGGGCTGAAGGCGCCCCTCCGGAGTCTGTACATACCCCCAGTGAGCTTCGTCGACGTTAAATGGATCGGGCTACGCGCCGTGGCGGTCATTTGCATTGCATTGCATTCATGAATTGTTATTTACGTGTACTATCTATGAGTTGTTGTTGTTGTTAGTTCGTAGTAAAGTATCAGACTGTTAGATGTAGCTTTACTTTGTGGCATTTCGTGGATTTCTTATCTTCAGACATTTTATATGCTTTTTACTCACTGAGTACTTAGTACTCACCTCTACTCACTGCACCTTTGTGTACATATTCAGGTATGCCGGAGGTTTAGCCGAGCAGTCTCGTTTTATCAGAGTTATCAGAGTTGTTGAGGTAGTTGCTGACGTTCGCAAGACCTGGCTACTCTTCTTATTCCAATTTTTATTATATACTTTCAGAGTTGAGTATTTCGTTCAGATATTCTTATTATCCAGTTTTTCCTTAGAGGCTCTAGACTCGTGACCCCTGATCCTTGGGAGTGTTATTATCAGTTTTTCTTACTTCTCATTATTATTATTCTATTATTACTGGATTATTATTATAGACTATGATATTCTCCTTAAATTTTCGGTTTCGGGACTTATTGTTAAATATGAAAATGACTGTTGTCTGGCTTGTCTAGCTTTAGAGTTGGGCGTCATCACGACCGGGTTTGGGTCATGACAATTGACTTCAAAACATTAGACATCAATAATAATAAAACAAGGATTGAAATAATTCTTAAAATAGTATTTGTATAAATGATACAAGACTGAATGTTTTTTACTAATAATAGTAATAATGTATTCATAATATATATATATATAGAATATATAAATAATTTATTTGATATTCTGTATTATTTTCTAGATGTATAATGTATAATTAGGTGAATGACAGATAAAACAAATGAATTACAAATATTATAATTATGTGATTTCACAAAGGTGTTTGTTGAACAAGTTTTATTCCAAAAAAATCTAATATTGTACTATAAATTGAAATAATTTTTTAAATTTTTTATATTTAAAACAATAAAAAAAAATATAAAATTTTATTAAAATTTTCTATTTGAATTAAGTACGACTCCTAATATTAGAAATTAAAAATTGAATAAGATTTTGCTTGCGTTGTAATATCTATCTATTTATTTTGTAACGACCCGGCCGGTCGTTTTTTAAATTTACACCCTGATCCCCAATTTAACCATTCCCCTAAGTTCATTTATGCTATTGTGGTTTGCCGGGAGGTTCGGTCCTAGAATTTGGAGTGTTTTGGGACACTTAGTCCCTAAATGAGAGCTTTATAGTTGAAAAATGGCACGTATTCGGAATAGTATTAAGATGACCTCGGAACGGAAATCTGATGGTTCCATTAGCTCAATTAGGTGATTTCGGGGTTGGGAGCGCGTTCGGAATGTATTTTGGAGGTATGTAGCTCATTTAGGCTTGAAATGCCGAAGTTTGGAATTTTTGGAAATCCGATCGATAGGTGAGATTTTGATCAGGGAGTCGGAATGGAATTCCCATTCCTACAGTTTCAGTAGCTTCGTTAGGTGATTTTGGATATGTCTGCAAATTTTCAGGTCATTCGGACATCGTTTGGTCCGGTTTTTGATAGCGTGTAAATTTCGGAAGTTTTGGTAGAAACTTAGGCTTGAATCCGCATTGATTTGATGATTTTCGTGTTTAAGGGCGTATTTTTATGATTGCAACAAGTTTGTATTGTGTTTTGGGGTAGGTTGGCAGTTTTCATTGGGGTCCCGGGGGCCTCGGGGTGAATCCAGGGGTCCAATCAGAATAATTCTTGCATTTTAGAAGTGCCGTTGACTGTTGGTATGTGTTGCAGACGAATACTCTATGCGATCACGTAGGGGAGATGCGATCGCATAGAAGAATGAATTTGGGCTTCTAAGTTTTCTATGCGATCACATGGCTATTTGTGCGATCGCATAGTGTATTGTGGCCTTGGGTCCCTAGAAGTCGTTTGTTCTATGTGATCGCGGGGATTGAGTGCGATCACATAGTAGTAAATTTGGAGCCTGGACAATTGTTCTATGCGATCGCATTGTAAGTCTACGATCGCATAGCATTAAATAGTGAGAGTAAAATTTTGTTCAATGCGATCGCAACAGTGGGCATGCGATCGCATAGAGTAAATACCTGGGCAGACATAATCAGAATATAACACTTCATCCGCGAGGGTTTCACCATTTTTACAAAAACTCAAGGTAGGGAGCTCGGTTTTGAGTGCTTTCTCACGTGCTTTTCAGAGACAATTGTTGGGTAACGATTTCTTTCTCCCTTGTGATCATTATTTACTAATCTAAATTCAATTTCTTCCTTTAATTTCGGATTTGGGGTGTAAAATTGGGGTAGCTTCATAGAAGAAACTTTGATAATTTGGAGGGGCAAACAAACTCTAATTTCAATAAATTTTATATGGTTAGACTCGTGAGAGTACGAGGGTTCTGAAAATGTAAAAATATTTCAATTCCAAGCCGATCGCTGCAGGGGTATTTTAGTCATTTCACCCACTTTCGTGCTGTAGCTTTAATTTTATCATTGTAATTAGTTACTTACGATTTTATTTATACTGTGAAATTGGTTTGACTAGATTCAGGCCACTCGGAGTCGGATACTCGTGGCAAAGGAGTCATTTCTTAGCGGTTTTGTACCAGAATTGAGGTAAGTGACATGTCTAATCTTGCGTGGGGGAACCTTCTCCCCTAGGATATCATGTGCTAATTGAAATGCCTTGTACGCGAGGTTACGGGCGTGTACTTGTTGAAAAACCACCTTACTTGAACTATTCAAATCGTGATCTTCTTGATATTTAATTGATTCAGTTGTAAGACTTATCTGATGTTAGTTAGAGAAGCATGATTAGATAGGATTATCTGTCTAAGTGCGTACTTGTCTTAATCGAACTTCCTGGAACTTGTTGAGACTGTATTTGGTGTAATTTGTAGCTATGTACTTCATATTTCTTTGTGTTATTCCTCTTATTGGTTGTGTTTGTGTTTGAGGGCTGCGGGTTCAATTCCCGGAGATCCGAGGGCTGCGGGTTCAATTCCCAGAGACCCAGAGATACTGATATACGGACGGCAGGTTCAATTTCTGGAGATCCTAAGATATTGAGATACGGACTGCGGGTTCAATTCCCGGAGATCCGAGGGCTGCGGGTTCGATTCCCGGAGACCCATAGGTATTGATATACGGACTGCGGGCTCAATTCCCATAGATCCTGTGATACTGAGACAAGAACTGCGGGTTCAATTTCCGGAGATCCTATGAGACTGATATATGGGCAGCGGGTTCGATTCCCAGAGATCCTGAGTTGTTGAGTATAGAGAGGGACTGCGTGTTCAATACCCGGAGATCCTGGCCTGGTTGATTGTACATTGTTGTGTTGATTTCTCCTTGTTAGCTTAATTGTAGACGGTTGCAGTATTTACTTCATTGTTGTTATTCCAGTCTTATTCTCATTTAAACTGCTCGATATTATTATTATTATCATTATTTTTATTACTTCTCGGTAGGGCCCTGACCTTCCTCGTCACTACTCCATCGAGGTTAGGCTTGGCGCTTACTGAGTACCGCCATGGTGTACTTATACTACTCTTTTGCACACATTTATTGTGAAGATCCAGGTACTTCAAATCAGTCGTACTACAGGTGATTAGGAGCATCTTCAGGAGACTTGAGGTATGATCTGCTACGTCCGAAGATCCGTAGCGTCTTCTTCTATTCTTATTAGTGATATCAACTATTTCCTTATTTTCGTTATATAGACACTCTTGATGTATAGAGCCACAATTGTACTCTTTCTTAGTCTGTGTTGCCCGTGAGTTTCTGGGTCGTGGTAGTATTTTCTTCTGGTATTTGGCGAAGTGTATGTGCCGAGCGGCACTTATTACATTTCTTTTACATCATTCCGCTGTTAAATTTACCTTTTGTTCATGAAAGTGTATATTCCGCATAGTGTTAGGCTTACCTAGTCGCGAGGACTAGGTGCTGTCATGACATGTTCACAATTCGTGAACTAGGGTCGTGACAAGTTGGTATCAGAGCTCTAGGTTCATAGGAGTCACGGGACACATATCGGTTATTTAGAGTCTCACTAATCGATACGGAGACGTCTGTATTTATCTACGAGAAGCTATGTAATTGTTTAGGAAACTTTTCATTTCTTTTGAATTCCTTGTCGTGCGATATTTTGGCACCAAATATAAACTTCGATTTCCTACTCTCTCACAGATGGTGAGGATACGTGCTACTTGTGAGGATTAGGCACACGCGCTCCCGGTTGCCGCCGCCAGAGGCCGGGGTCGTGGTAGAGGTCGAGGACACGCCCGAGGTGCAGCCATAGCACCCGCGCGCGCTGCCGCTGAGGCACCACCGGTGGATCAGGTTGGAGCGCAGGCACCTGGTACACCGACTACAGCTGCTACTACTCCAGCACTCCAGGAGACCCTGGCCTAGTTTATGAGTATGTATACTACTCTAGCTCAGGCGGGGTTTCTTCCTCTTACTGCAGCTACATCTCAGGCTGGGGGAGGGGCCCAGACTCCCGCAGCCGGTACACCTGAGCAGCGAGTGCCCGTGGGGTAGGTCCTAGAAATTAGTACTATTCCTCCTGCCGCCCCAGTACAGCCCGGAGATGGGCCAGCTGCCTCCGAGGACGAGCAACATAGATTAGAGAGGTTTAAGAAATATGATCCCCCAGTGTTCAGTGGCTTGGCTTCAGATGTTGTATTGGGATTTCTGGAGGAGTGTCATTGTATCCTCCGTACTATGGGTATAGTGGAGACCAGCGGGGTTTCCTTTACAGCTTTTCAGCTTCATGGGGCCGCTTATGATTGGTGGCGCACATATGAGTTGGATAGTCCAGATGAGTCTGCCTTATTGACACAGACATAGTTTTCTGATATGTTTTTGAGGGAGTTTGTTCCCTAGAGCCTTAGAGACACTTGGCGATCAGAGTTTGAGCGGTTGCGTCAGGGCTCTATGACAATATCGGAGTATGCTATTAGTTTCACCTGGTTAGCCAAGCATGCACCAGCCTTGGTAGCCACGGTCCGGGAGAAAGTGCGGAGGTTTGTTTAGGGCCTTATTTTGCCGATCCGGTCCAGCATGGCTAGAGAGTTTGAGACAGATGTACCGTATCAGCAGGCGGTGAGTATTGCCAGGCAGATCGAGAGTATGCTCCCTAGAGAGGGAGGAGAGAGGGAGGCCAAGAGGTCTCGTGAGTCGGGTAATATCTCTGGTGCCCGTACTTCAGCAGCCAGTCATTTTGGCAGGGGTTATTTTGGTCGCCCAGTTCATTCAGCATTGCCAGCAGCTGGTAGTACTCCATCTCTTCCAACACCTCAGGAGCCTTATTATGCTCCCCCAGTTTCTAGTGCGCCTCCTGCGCAGGGTACCTCCAGGGGTCAGTCCAGTGGGGGCGAGGCCGGTCAGTCACAGCCACCGCGTCTTCCAAGAGCGTGTTTTGAGTGCGGGGATACTCGCCATCTGGTTAGGGAGTGCCCCAGGCGTGGAAAGGAGCGCCTCCACTGACTTTGCAGTCTCAGCGTGGTTCACAGGGTCAGCAGGCCATCGTTCCAGCCCCAGCTGCCACCCCACCTGCCCAGCTAGCCAGGGGTGGGGATCAGGGTGCCAGAGGCCGCCCTCGAGAGAGGGGTCAGGCCAGATTTTATGCTATTCCTGATCGCGCTGCAGCAGTTGCCTCTGATTCTGTTATCACATTATTTTGGTTAGTCATAGAGTGGCATCGGTTCTATTCGATCCTGGTTCTACTTTTTCATATGTGTCCTCTTATTTTGCTTCACATCTGGGTGTGCCTCGGGATTCTTTGAGTGCGCCCATTTATGTTTCTACTCCCGTGGGAGATTATTTGGTTGTGGACCGTGTGTATCAGTAGTGTTTGGTTACTATTAGTGATTTTGAGTAAGAGTTGATCTATTATTGCTCGGTGTGGTTGATTTCGATATTTTTCTGGTCATGGACTGGTTGTCGCCCCATTATGCTATTCTTGATTGTCACGCCAAGACCGTGACGCTGGCTATGCCAGGCATTCCACGTATTGAGTGGAGCGGTACTCTAGATCACACCCCCATCCGTGTTATTTCCTTTCTCAAAGCTCAGCGTATGGTTGAGAAGGGGTGTGCAGCTTATCTAGCTTATGTGAGGGATGTCAGTGTTGACACTCATTCTATTGATTTCGTCCCCGTGGTACATGATTTATCTGTTGTATTTCCAGCTGATCTCCCGGGCATGCCGTCCGATAGAGATATCGATTTTTGTATTGACTTACCCATTTCTATTCCTCCGTACCGTATAGCTCCTCCCGAGTTGAAGGAGTTGAAGGATCAGTTACAGGAGTTGTTGAGTAAGGGTTCCATTCGACCCAGTGTTTCACCTTAGGGTGCTCCTGTGTTATTTGTGAAGAAAAAGGACAGTTGTATGCGTGTGTGTATTGACTATCGCAAGTTGAACAAAGTTACAGTGAAGAACCGGTATCCTTTGCCACGTATTGATGATTTATTTGACCAGCTACAGGGCGCACAGGGTCTCCTGGAGTGCTGGAGTAGTACCAGCTGTAGTCGGTGTACCAGGTGCCTGTGCTCCAACCTGATCCACCGGTGGTGCCTCAGCGGCAGCGCATGCGGGTATTGTGGATGTACCTCGGGCGCGTCCTCGACCTCTACCACGGCGCCGACCTCTGGCGGCGGGAGCAGGGGGCGCGTGTGCCTATTGTATAGGCACTCTTGATGTATAGAGCCACAGTTGTAGTTTTTCTTAGTCTGTGTTGCCCAGCGAGTTTTCGGGTCTTGGCAGTGTGTTTTCTTGTCACGACCCGGATTTCCCACCATCGGGGTCATGATGGCGCCTACTAAATAGAAGCTAGGCAAGCCAAATATTAATTACATAAAAATTACAGCGGAACAATCAAAATTAGCGGAAGACTTAGTCAGATATGATAAAGAAAAATCCAAATCTGATACACTACCCAAGACTGGTGTCACAATACTCACGAACTTCTAAGAATAATACATATAACCGTTTGAAAGAAATATAAGTTGTTTATCTCGAATACATGAGATAACATAATAAAAAATATAGATAGAGGAGACAACGGGTCCTGCGGACGCCTGCAAGACTACCTCGAAGTATCAGTAGTCAGAAAAATCCACAAGTCGCTACTGCCGCTGCTGCTGTCCGTAACCTGTATATGCGCAAAAAGAGCGCAGAGTGTAGTATCAGCACAACCGACCCCATGTGCTGGTAAGTGCCTGGCCTATCCCAGCGAACTAGTGACAAGGCTAAGGCCAGCCACCCACCTAAACCTGTACAGTTGCAATATAGATATATATATATATATATATGTAATACATTTATAAGGAAATACTATGCTCTGAAATAACAGTCAATAACTCCGATATCCAGAATAATCTAAACAACATAATAAATCTTACTTTCCTGTCTCAATTCCTCCCTCATTTCATATCTCGTGGTAGGCGTACCACCCGCTCCCAACTATCACAGTAATTATATCTTGTGGTAGGCGTACCACCCGCTCCCAATATATCAGTAATTATATCTTGTGGTAGGCGTACCACCCGCTCCCAATATATCAGTAATTATATCTTGTGGTAGGCGTACCACCCGCTCCCAAATATATCAATAATCATATCTTGTGGTAGGCGTACCACCCGCTCCCAAATATATCAATAGGCTACCGGCAACTATGGCCAATGCCAAGATTTAAATCACTTCGTGGTCGGCGTACCACACGATCCCATTTCTTATTATATAAGTGGTCGGCGTACCACACGATCCCATTTCATAAATATATATATATTACCGGCATTTAGCCAATAATCTCTATATCAACAATATTTGTAATTACCGGTTTTTAAACCAATAATTTATAATAGTTTCAACAATTTACCTTCATTACCGTATAACACCAATAATTCTTATTCAACAATTTATTCATAACTAAATTCATATTCCTACAAACTAGGATAGAACAAACACTTACCTCGAAAGTTCACGAACGATTCAATCCGTAGCAATGCCTTTTCCTTTCGAATTTGACTCCAATCCAACCGTATCTATACACAATTGATTTCATATCATCAATTCTACTTAACAAACTAGTTCATATTGCTAAATATGATTTTTACAACATTCTGCCTGGAATAGTAAAAATCGACCCCGGCCCACATAGTCGAAACTCAAATTTCGAACCAAAATAAGTTCACCCAATCTTCCATGAGTTCAAATATACAATTTGTTCTTAAGTTCGACTCCAAAACGAGGTCTAAATCGCAAATTCTTTGAAAGCCCTAACTATACCCATTTCTCAAATTTTCAACCAATTTATACATGTTTAAGCCTAAGGATTTGATTGATGTTGATGAAAAATGAAGAAGACAAGTTAACAATACTTACCCAATGAACTTTGATGAAGAAATGCCTCAAAAATCGCCCAAAAGCTTGTGGAGAAGAAAGGATTTTGTAAAAATGGGATAAAATCCCGTAAGTGTTCTGTTTTGGGGTATTAAATCACTGGGCGGAATTTTGTTCTACGCGATCGCGTGAATTGGATCGCGATCGCGGAAGGCAAATGTTCAACACTACGCGATCGCGTGGACAATGCTGCGATCGCGTAGAAGAATTTCGCTGGGTGGCACATTTGTACTACGCGATCGC
Source organism: Nicotiana noctiflora (assembly GCA_032618575.1). NCBI lineage: Eukaryota > Viridiplantae > Streptophyta > Magnoliopsida > Solanales > Solanaceae > Nicotiana > Nicotiana noctiflora. Next base: position 214,930 of record JASVEL010000755.1, on the reverse strand, counting down.
GTGAAAAGGGTCGCGATCGCGGTGAAGGAAAACGGAAAGCTTCGCGATCGCGTGAAGACAGCCGCGATCACGTTGAGTAACGTGACAAGGCAGTGCGATCGCGTGAACAAGTCCGCGATCGCGTAGGGTAAAATGTCTGTGTAAAAATTGCAGAAAATCTGCCAGTTTTCTAAGTCCAAAAACACCCCGAACCACCTCCGAAACACTCCCGAGCCCTCGGGGCTCCAAACCAAATATGTACACTAACTCAAAAACATCATACGAACTTGCTCGCGCGATCAAATCGCTTAAATAACATCAAAATCAATGAATTGAGCCTTAAAGCTCAAGAATTCTTTAAGATTTCATAATTTCCAAACTTTCCAATTTAAGGCCGAAACACGTCAAACGACGTCCGTTTTCAACCAAACTTTACAGGAAGCGCTTAACCAATATATATGACTTGTACCGGGCGTCGAACCAAAATACGAGCCCGATACCAGTACTTTTTAATCAAAATTCAGTTTCATTTTCCTTAAACATTTTCAGAAAACAATTTAACAGAAAAATTCTTTTACCGGGGTTCTAGACCTCTGATTTCAATTCCGGACATATGCCCAAGTTCCATATTTTTCTACGGATTTTCTGAAATAGTCAAATCACGGATCCGGGTCCGTTTACCAAAAATGTTGACCAAAGTCAATCATATCAATATTAATATCAAAATTCTTCTACTTTTTCACATATTTCACATATTTCAACATAAATCTTTTCCAGCTTTGTGCCCGGACTGTGCACGCAAATCGAGGCAACTATAAATGAGGTTTTCAAGACCTCAAAAGCTCGGAATGATTAAATAAACAAGTGATGACCCTTTGGGTCGTCACAATCTCCACCTCTAAAACAATCGTTCGTCCTCGAACGGACAAAAGAAAGAAGTACCCGAGTCAGGAAACAAGTGTGGGTAGCGGCTCCGCATATCAGACTCGGACTCCCAGGTCGATGCCTCAGGAGGCTGACCTCTCCACTGAACACGCACAGAAGGATAACTCTTCGACCTCAACTGTCGAACCTGCCGGTCTAGAATGGCCACCGGCTCCTTCTCGTAAGATAGATCATTGTCCAATTGGACAGTATTGAAGTCTAACACATGTGTGGGATCGCCGTGGTATATCCGAAGCATAGATACATGAAAAACTGGATGCACAGCTGATAAGCTAGGCGACAGAGCTAGTCTGTAAGCCACCCCTCCCACTCGTCTAGAATCTCAAATGGACCAATATACCTAGGGCTGAGCTTGCCCTTCTTCCCGAAACTCATCATGCCCTTCATAGGCGACACTCGGAGCAATACTCGCTCGCCAACCATGAAATCTACATCTCGAACCTTACGATCCGCATAAGTTTTCTACCTGGACTGAGCTGATTGTAATCTCTCCTGAATAGTCTTGACCTTATCCAAGGCCTCCTGAACTAAGTCTGTACCCAACAACCGAGCCTCTCCCGATTGAAACCATCCGACCGGTGATCGACATCGCCTACCATACAACGCCTCATACGGAGCCATCTGGATGCTAGATTGGTAACTGTTATTGTAGGCGAACTCTGCTAATGGTAGAAACCGATCCCACGAGCCTCCGAAATCAATAACACAGGCTCGAAGCATGTCCTCAAGAATCTGAATAGTCCTCTCGGACTGGCCATCCGTCTGAGGATGAAATGCTGTACTCAACTGAACCTGGGTGCCTAACTCCAGCTGGAGATACCCCACGAAGACGAACAATCTCCCTAATGTAAATCTCCGCTAACCTCTCCGACGAGTAGGAGACAGATACTGGAATAAAGTGTGCTGACTTGGTCAGCCTATCAACAATGACCCAAATAGCATCAAATTTCCGTCTAGTCAAAGAAAGTCCAGTAACGAAATCCATAGTGATCCGCTCCCATTTCCACTCGGGAATTTCAACCCTCTGGAATACACCACCAGGTCTCTGGTGCTCATATTTCACATGTTGACAATTTAGACACCGAGCGACATACGCAACGATATCTTTCTTCATTCTGCGCCACCAATAGTGTTGCCGTAAGTCCTGGTACATCTTCGCAGCGCCTGGGTGAATAGAATACCGCGAACTGTGGGCCTCTGCTAAGATCAACTCTCGAATCCCTTCGACATTGGGCACACAAACTCGACCCTGCAATTTCAATACCCCATCATCATCTAGATTTACCTGTGTGGCACCTCCCCGCTGTACTGTATCTCTCAACTCACACAAATGAGGATCATCAAATTGCCTCTCACGGATACACTCTAATAAAGAAGAACGAGCGACCGTGCAAGCTAACACCCTGCTAGGCTCAGAAATGTCTAATCTCACGAACCGGTTAGCTAAGGCCTGGACATCTATAGCTAATGGTCTCTGACTGACCGGAATATATACAAGACTGCCCATACTGGCTGACTTCCTACTCAAAGCGTCAGCCACCACGTTTGCTTTTTCCCTGATGATATAAAAAGGTAACATCATAATCTTTCTGCAATACCAACCACCTTCTCTGCCTCAAATTCAACTCTTTTGTTTAAACAAATACTGAAGACTCTTATGATCGGTGTATACTTCACATACTACACCATACAAATAATGCCTCCGGATCTTCAATGCGTGAATAATCGCCGCAAATTCTAGATCATGCACTGGGTAATTCTTTTCAGGCATCTTTAACTGCCTCGAAGCATAGGCAATAACCTTGCCATCCTGCATTAACACTGCACCAAGCCCAATACGGAAAGCATCACAATAATCAGTATAAGGTCCCGCACTTGTGGGTAAAATCAATAGCGGTGATGTAGTCATGGCTTTCTTGAGCTTTTGAAAGCTCACCTCACATTCATCTGACTATTCAAATTGAACACCTTTCTGTGTCAATCTGGTCAGTGGGGTTGCAATAGATGAAAACCCCTCGCCGATAATAACCCGCTAATCCCAAGAAACTCCAAATCTCTCTGGCTGATGTTAGTCTAGGTCAGTCCTTGACTGCCTCAATCTTCTTCGGATCAACCTGAATACCTGCTGCCGTCACAATATGACCCAGGAATGCAACTGAACTTAGCCAAAATTCACACTTCAAAATTTTGCATATAGTTGGCTATCTTTCAGAGTCTGCAAAGTCACTCTGAGATGTTGCGCATGCTCCTCATGACTGCAGGAGTAGGTCAATATGGAAACAATGAAGACTACAACGAACAAGTCTAAATAAGGCACGAACACACTCATGCGTATGCACATATCCATGACTCTGAAGTCTGGCCATAAGAGTTATTCTTAAATTACAACATTGTCAATTAACCCTGTTATCAAATACCTTATTCTACAAATCCCACTTTACTCAGAATGAGGTATGGTGACCTCGTGATTATTTTCCCGAATTAATGCGTCATATTTATCCTTACCTGGTGCTCGTCTCAAAGGCTAAGCTCAACGGTTTCAAAATAGAAATGGCTAATATGAATAGAAACTATACAAGAATTGTCAAATAGTCCTAACTGACATGACTCTTATTTACGAATGCGATACGAAAGTATTAATTCATAAAAGAAGAATTTTAAACACATAAACTCTTACTACCAGGACCCAAGTCCTCATATGATATCCACCGCAACTTGAAGCTCGGCTTAGAAATATTTCACATTATGCCAAAAATTGGAGGATCTCATCCTCAACTCTGAATCACAGTGCTTGCACATCATATAATCTGAAATTTTTCATTTCATTTCTTTCTTCCTTTCAATAATTGTCCGTCAAAGATAATCACGACATAAAATGAACCCTCATACCGATAGGGCACACAATTAACGATTAAAATTAGTTATTCCGAGAATTATATCAAAACATACTGTAATAAGTAATATAAAGTCACTCTTAGTCTCATGGATATTTAGTAACTAACACCTAATAATAGGGATGTCTATCCTCATGTAATATCTCAACGGGAGTATTTCCCTAAGTAGTATGATTACGATGCTCGCTCATGAATGGAGCATGTTAAACAGACTCGCCTAAATTTTCTTTCAAAAACCAAATCAAATTAAGGGAAAATTATTTGTTTATAACAATCTGAATTACACACGTGATGACGCCATCTGGTGTAATGACCTCCCTCATACCATAAAAAGTATATCAATGGTTAGGTCTCCACCTCTAGGATTTTCACCTCCACCTCTAACATCCCGACCTATACATCTGGCTGGCCATGTAGGATAAATATTAACTGCAATGGAGCGTGTAGCCTGAGTGCTTTCCTAAAATTATATTTCTCCAAAAATTCCACATTCACAGCAATTCCTTTAAGGCTCGGTTAACTTGTTGTTCATGACAATATATATTCGAACACAGTCATTGTGACTTGGTACAACCGTTCAGATCACACATACTACATATTGCAGAGAATCTCGGGGGTGACGTCTTCGGAACATTTTCTTAAAATAGAGTTTAGTAGATAGCGTTGCGTTGGCCGGCTTGCCCTCTTCGTAGGCTTGTCACAAACGTTGACGGCCAATTCTTAACACTGCTGAGCTACCCCATTTACTCATATACTCTTCGTCATTCTCCGGGGGCGATCCTTACCCCATGAAAAGAACCAACCTTAAATATGTATAAATTATTTGGAGGACATTTCCATACCATATATATATACATTCCAATAACTCATCATATTTGTCCTTCACAACTCCAACACATCGACCGGACGTCAAGGTCCGTTGAAACCCAACACGATTTATTAGGTGATCTCCCGATATAATTGCGTCTTCCGTTGGGACCATAACTTGTGTGGTAAATACATTATCTTCCCACTACTTCTGTGTGCCTTCTGTAGCACAGTAAAATGAACTCCTCGCATTCGACTATTCCCACGTTCCGTAATTCCTCATAAGAACTGTCAAGCACAATCTCGTGGGTTCTCAAAAGATGCACCGCTGAAGGTGGCAGCGAAGACTTTGGTGAAACCTATCTGTCCTCCGTAAAACTTTTGAAGGAATAGTTGATCTATCACCAGCCTGTGCCATTGTTCGGCTGGATAAGCAGTACGTGACTACGCCATTCGTGGGAAGACAAGAGTGGAAATTTAACTTAACACTTTGAAGAACAAATTCGCACGATAAGAAAGAACAAACGAGAGACTCTTTCCTAACTCAATAGACTCTGGAGGACAAGTACAGACGTCTCCGTACCTACCTCTCAAACTCTACTAAGCTTGTTCGTGAGTGGTGAGACCTATGTAACCTAGAGCTCTGATACCAACTTGTCACGACCCGGATTTCCCACCATCGGGGTCATGATGGCGCCTACTAAATAGAAGCTAGGCAAGCCAAATATTAATTACATAAAAATTACAGCGGAACAATCAAAATTAGCGGAAGACTTAGTCAGATATGATAAAGAAAAATCCAAATCTGATACACTACCCAAGACTGGTGTCACAATACTCACGAACTTCTAAGAATAATACACATAATTGTCTGAAAGAAAATACAAGCTGTTTATCTCGATTACATGAGATAACGAATGAAAAGCATAGATAGAAGAGACAACGGGTCCTGCGGACGCCTGCAAGGCTACCTCGTAATCTCAATAGTCGGAAAATCCACAAGTCACTACTGCCGCTACTGCTGTCCGTAACCTGTATCTGCGCAAAAAGAGCGCAGAGTGTAGTATCAGCACAACCGACCACATGTGCTGGTAAGTGCCTGGCCTATCCCAGCGAACTAGTGACAAGGCTAAGGCCAGTCACCCACCTAAACCTGTACAGTTGCAATATAGATATATATATATATATAATACATTATAAGGAAATACTCTGCTCTGAAATAACCGTCAATAACTCACGATATCCAGAATAATCTAAACAACATAATAAATCTTACTTTCCTGTCTCAATTCCTCCCTCATTTCATATCTCGTGGTAGGCGTACCACCCGCTCCCAACTATCACAGTAATTATATCTTGTGGTAGGCGTACCACCCGCTCCCAATATATCAGTAATTATATCTTGTGGTAGGCGTACCACCCGCTCCCAATATATCAGTAATTATATCTTGTGGTAGGCGTACCACCCGCTCCCAAATATATCAATAATCATATCTTGTGGTAGGCGTACCACCCGCTCCCAAATATATCAATAGGCTACCGGCAACTATGGCCAATGCCAAGATTTAAATCACTTCGTGGTCGGCGTACCACACGATCCCATTTCTTATTATATAAGTGGTCGGCGTACCACACGATCCCATATCATAAATATATATATATTACCGGCATTTAGCCAATAATCTCTATATCAACAATATTTGTAATTACCGGTTTTTAAACCAATAATTTATAATAGTTTCAACAATTTACCTTCATTACCGGTATAACACCAATAATTCTTATTCAACAATTTATTCATAACTAAATTCATATTCCTACAAACTAGGATAGAACAAACACTTACCTCGAAAGTTCACGAACGATTCAATCCGTAGCAATGCCTTTTCCTTTCGAATTTGACTCCAATCCAACCGTATCTATACACAATTGATTTCATATCATCAATTCTACTTAACAAACTAGTTCATATTGCTAAATATGATTTTTACAACATTCTGCCCGGAATAGTAAAAATCGACCCCGGGCCCACATAGTCGAAACTCAAATTTCGAACCAAAATAAGTTCACCCAATCTTCCATGAGTTCAAATATACAATTTGTTCTTAAGTTCGACTCCAAAACGAGGTCTAAATCGCAAATTCTTTGAAAGCCCTAACTATACCCATTTCTCAAATTTTCAACCAATTTATACATGTTTAAGCCTAAGGATTTGATTGATGTTGATGAAAAATGAAGAAGACAAGTTAACAATACTTACCCAATGAACTTTGATGAAGAAATGCCTCAAAAATCGCCCAAAAGTTGTGGAGAAGAAAGGATTTTGTGAAAATGGGATAAAATCCCGTAAGTGTTCTGTTTTGGGGTATTAATTCACTGGGCGGAATTTTGTTCTACGCGATCGCGTGAATTGGATCGCGATCGCGGAAGGCAAATGTTCAACACTACGCGATCGCATGGACAATGCTGGGATCGCGTAGAAGAATTTCGCTGGGTGGCACATTTGTACTACGCGATCGCGTGAAAAGGGTCGCGATCGCGGTGAAGGAAAACGGAAAGCTTCGCGATCGCGTGAAGACAGCCGCGATCACGTTGAGTAACGTGACAAGGCAGTGCGATCGCGTGAACAAGTCCGCGATCGCGTAGGGTAAAATGTCTGTGTAAAAATTGCAGAAAATCTGCCAGTTTTCTAAGTCCAAAAACACCCCGAACCACCTCCGAAACACTCCCGAGCCCTCGGGGCTCCAAACCAAATATGTACACTAACTCAAAAACATCATACGAACTTGCTCGCGCGATCAAATCGCTTAAATAACATCAAAATCAATGAATTGAGCCTTAAAGCTCAAGAATTCTTTAAGATTTCATAATTTCCAAACTTTCCAATTTAAGGCCGAAACACGTCAAACGACGTCCGTTTTCAACCAAACTTTACGGGAAGCGCTTAACCAATATATATGACCTGTACCGGGCGTCGGAACCAAAATACGAGCCCGATACCAGTACTTTTTAATAAAAATTCAGTTTCATTTTCCTTAAACATTTTCAGAAAACAATTTAACAGAAAAATTCTTTTACCGGGTTCTAGACCTCGGATTTCAATTCCGGACATATGCCCAAGTTCCATATTTTTCTACGGATTTTCTGAGACAGTCAAATCACGGATCCGGGTCCGTTTACCAAAAATGTTGACCAAAGTCAATCATATCAATATTAATATCAAAATTCTTCTACTTTTTCACATATTTCACATATTTCAACATAAATATTTTTCAGCTTTGTGCCCGGACTGTGCACGCAAATCGAGGCAACTATAAATGAGGTTTTCAAGACCTCAAAAGCTCGGAATGATTAATAAAACAAGTGATGACCCTTTGGGTCGTCACATTTCTTCTGGTATTTGGCGAAGTGTATGTGCCGAGCGACACTTATTACATTTCTTTTACATCATTCCGCTGTTAAATTTACCTTTTGTTCATGAAAGTGTATATTCCGCATGGTGTTAGGCTTACCTAGTCGCGGGGACTGGGTGCCGTCATGACATATTCACGATTCGTTAACTAGGGTCGTGACATATTTATACTATATTAAAACACAAAGGCTTTCATTTAATTTTATACTTATAATTCGGGGTAGATAAAATTAATATTTGTATAATTTTTAAAAAAATATATTCATTGATATGGATACAAGCGCAACGTGCGTACCCTATAACTAGTTAGTTGAAATAGTGAGGCTCTGATAATTTTCAGATTTTGAGAGTCTAATTGCGTTTCTGTTAATTACTAATCAGGATTATCAAGTTTCCAACTATGCTAGCCTGAAAGGTGCTCTTAAAAGGAAAAAAAATTGTCCTTAAAACTTTATTGTAAACGCTTTGATAAGTATAAATTCCATTTATTGTCTAGTTAACTAAATTAATCTCAAGTATAAACTTTTTGTTAAGAATAGAATTCTACTTGGAGTGAATGTCTATCTTGTGGAGAGTTTTACTTTGTGACTAAGTCATAATTTCTCCTATAAATAGAGGGGTCTTACCCCATTGTAAATCATCCCAAAATTCAATAAGAATTGTCTCTCCTTACTTTTCTCTACAATATTATTCTTCTTCTTTTATTATTTTATAACACGTTATCAGCACGAGACTCTAACCAATTGAGTAGAAACTTTGGGATTGAGCATAATGATTGTCAATTGTTTCATGAACTTCCTTCGTGATTAAAATTCTAGATTTAAGGTAAGTATTTTACTTTTCTCTTTCAAATTCTTGAAATTCTATAATTTGATTTTATATACATGCGAAGACAACAAAGTTTGATTATAACTCTAGTGGAGTTTTTAAGAAATTACACCCACATAAAGTGGTAAAATTTCTATGTCTTGCCATGATTAAATTCATGTATGATTGTGGGCAAAGAATTGAAAACCCGTCCCATTGAATTTGCTCCATTCTCATTCCCTTTAGAGAATGTGATAGCAATATGTAATAAGTCTGAAAGAAGACAAAATTATTACCATGAAAAATTAATGGATATGGACGTGGCAATAGACGAAATTATAACATCATCATTGTGGCAATGAGAACAATAAGTATTCTCAAAATAATCCCCCACTTTATGAAAATATTTGTCATCGATTTGACAAGAGATTTTATAAAGCACATACACATGACTATGGTCCATTCATAATGTGAATGAGAAAACATCTGATTTATGAATATATATTCGTTTTTGGAAGAATATAAATGTGCTAGTGGTAGTGATTACACCACACTCACCTCTAAACGGAGGTTTGAGATGATATAAGAAAATAATATCATTATTATGGCATGAATAGTCATTGGTTACGTACCTATTGTACGCCAAAATATTTTGGCATTGTGATTATTAAAAGTCAACGATAATGCAAGAAACAGATCTTGCATATTATTTTGACCATGGCCATAATGGTATAACTTTCTCTTTAAAAGAGATATTCACCACATGGATGATGATGAATCTGTGGTAGTGCAAAATGAATTGAGAGCTCTGGAAGAGCCAATTATTACTATTTTGGAGAAACACAATTGATTACCAACAAGGTATTGTGTTGTAGTAAGTCTCAAAGAAATTTATTCAGTTTCCAAAGTATACGCGAAAGCGGTTGATTATATTGAGACTATAAATAAAGGAAAGATTTAATATCTTCTATTACTACAACTTGTAGCGGGTAATATGTATGTAAAAAGCTGCCCGCTTTATCTCCAATTTGTACTACATAAACAAAAGAATACCACAATGAAGTGGATATTTTATTGATATAAAACCCATATCATAATAAACTTGGAGTTTATTCATAATTGCACACATCATGGTGTAAATCTGAAGTTTATCAATACTGATAATTTATTCAGTTGGCATAATTGGTTTAGCCATATCAATTTAAGCATGATTTGCAAAAATAAAAGAGAATTTATATGGGTAAATATTAAAGAACTAGAAAGTTCTTTACAAATTCTCTTACATTGCTTGTTCTCATTAATTAGTAGACCAATTAAAAATTGGGATTGAATCCCATGAATGCTGGAAATATCAAAGGTGAATATGGGCCCATTCACCTACCATGTATACCACATAAGATGCATCTATGAGATGATTACATGTGCAATTATTATTAACCCGCAACCTAGCCGGTGTGTGCGAGGTAACTTGCTCAATAATTTAATTTAGAGCATATTCCAGATTTTCTATTCAAGTTGGTTTACGTTACAACTGGTTTAGCAAAATGATTTATTGAGTGCCTCCACTTGATAGCTAAACAATTGCTTACGAGAACAAAGTTATATATATCAATTTGATATACATTGTATACGAAAGTATATTATTTTCTCCCCTCACAAGTGGTTCAAGGTCAGGAACCAAATAATTTCATCTTATTATTTTTTATGTGCAGTGTATATTTTGATTAACACCATAACGCCCAAAGATGAGTTCTCAAAGTTGAGGAAACAAGTTAGTTTTTCTTACATGAGGGGGAGATAAGATACAACAGTTGAGAAAAGTTACATGGAATAAATTATCATTTATACATCGAGATACTCGAATAAAATAATATGAACTTGAAGTTCATAAAAGAATAATTCATGTGCAATTTATTGCAAAGCATGTCAGACGCATTTGCTGACCCAAATAAAGTAACTATATTCTCATTGCAAATGCTCATATTAAGTCCTAGAAGGACAAAGTCTATTGTAAGCTTAAAGCGTATAGACAATTCATTTCAAAGAAATTTCTTAATAAAGAAGATGAGCAAATGAGCAAATGATCATAATAAATGAGGCAAGTGATCTAGAAGATCACATGACATTACACTTCATAATATCTCATGAGAGATTCAAGAAGCTAGTGTACAAGATTGGGATGCGAAGGCTTAAGGATGTGAATTGATGCTCTCATCAGGGGGAGTTAATGCGTGTTGCACTCTTTTTCCCTTACAAGGTTTTGTCTCACTGGGTTTTCCTTACAAGGTTTTTAACGAGGCAACCAAATGGCGTATTATTAGATATGTGTACTCTTTTTCCTTTTCTAGATTTTTTTCCCATTGGGTTTTATTTTAGTTAAGGTTTTAATGAGGCACATTACTTATTGAGTAGACATTCGAAGGGGGAGTGTTAAGAATAGAATTCTATTTGGAGTGAATGTCTATCTTGTGGAGAGTTTTACTTTGTGACTAAGTCATAATTTCTCCTATAAATAGAGGGGTCTTACCCCATTGTAAATCATCCCAAAATTCAATAAGAATTGTCTCTCCTTACTTTTCTCTACAATATTATTCTTCTTTCTTTTATTATTTTATAACACTTTTGACTTTAATTGGATAATAAGCAATTTTATTCCTAAACAATGTTTGAATCTTTTATCACGTAGTTGTGTTTTCGGTAGCTGTGTTTTCTTGGCTCAAATATCACGTAAACGGTAAACGAAATAAATATTAAAGTTTAAAAAAAAAATACTACTCCCTCCGGTCCAAAATAAGTGATTTTTTAGATGTTTTCACACATATTAAGAAAGTCACCTTTTAGCATTAATTAACAATAGAATTGACCATTTTAACCTTACTATCTCACATAAACACTCCTAACACATATTCCAACACTATTTACTCCAAGGACAATGTAGGAAAAACATCATTAAGTCATTCTTGAAATTCGAAAAAATCACTTATTTTGGACCACAAAAAAAATGCCAAAAAATTACTTATTTTGGACCGGGGGGAGTATTAATTATTCCCTCCGTCCCTTTAATTGACATAATCCCCTTTTTTTTTTCAGGTAATCCCTTAAAAAATAATTACAAGAAAATACATATGGCTCCACACCATAACAAAAAATGGCTCATATTTTTAAGTTTTACCTCACCTAGCCTACATTGTACATATTTGGAAAGCACTTGCAAATTAAAAATATGTGTTTTTACAACCATTGTTTCTAAAAGCTTTGGGGTTAATTTTTGTTCTCACAACTAGTGCTTTCGCTTTCTCTTCTTCTCACATCTTCTACATATACTTCAAAGGGACATGTATTTGCTGCTTCTCATCTTGTATCATCTTTTGCAATGAAAGAAAATTGAAGAGTAGAAGTCCACCATTGATGACCATTCAAAGCCGTGCTTTTGAAAATGGGGTTTTTGAATTTATTAGTTGTTTGGATTGGGTATTGTTCCAATTGATTGAAAATATCAAAAGGAGTTCAAAATTTAAATTTGAAGTTATTTGGAGTTGATTTGAGCAAGATTTGAGTTAAATTTAAGAAAATACGCAATGAAAAAGACGAAGTCCCTTTTTTGTATAATCTTGTATATGAGTGTAGAAACACACCTTATACACTATTATACACTTTTATACACCTTTATACAAGCGTCTCTAGACTAACTTCTTACACGATTTTCTGTTGCAATTCTTGTTCAAAACCACTCCAAATCTCCATTAAATAACTTCAAAGTTTATATAAAACCTCCTTATACTACTTCTAAATAACATCCAATTTAAATTTCTCACAAAATCGAATTCGGAATTTAAACTCACATATTTAATGTTGTTAAAAATCTAATTTTCACCACCCCAATAAATTTGGTTTGTTGAATTAATATTTGAATCACAATTATTGATTCGAAAATTAATTTCAAAGCGTGAGGAGTCTTTTTAAATAATCATTTTAAAAATTCATTAAAGTTGGACGTTGAATCTTAGTCTATTATTTATGGATTAGTTGGTTCATTTTCAATCTGTAATGGTAGCATAAATTATGCTGGGCGGATCATCTTAGGAACACCCTTTAAATTTTGATTCTGCTAAGAAAAATCTTGAATTACTAGCCTCCGGCCAGAATTTTGTTAAGTGCTTCTAGTGAATGAATTATGGTATTGGTAAAATTATTTTCCTGGACTTTCCAGAAAACCTGGGTCAAAATTTTAGTGGTGACAGCGAATGATCTTATTTGTGCGTGTAAAGTGCATCAATAGCCACTTTTAAGTTTGTTGTTAAAAATATATTCATAATTTATAATGTACTTAAAGATTAATTAATTGATCCGAATTTCAGGACTAAATATTCTGACTTTGGAAATTTGAACTTATATTAGAGCCCTGAATTTGGAAATTCAAAACTTAGGACACTAATTTAAAATACAGGATATAAGATTCAAACTTTAGGATACAATGTCCTGAAGTTTAAATTTTGAGGTTTAAACTCTAAAATACCGTATCCTGAAGTTTGAGCGAAATTGACTAATATTCAAATATATTGTAAATTATGAATATATTTTAAACACCATACTTAGAAATAGTTATCTGGTGTCATTTCCACTATTTGTGCAAATCACGCCTTCTGCTAGCCGTATTTATTTTCATCCTGATTGTACTTTTACTTTCGGCCCAAAGCATAGGCCCTTTATTTTGGGCTTCTTTTTAGTAGTTGGTTTACAAAGTTTTTTTTCTTGAAATGAACATTAAAAAAAATCATGTAAATTTACCTTGAATACAACAACAGAAAGAGATATTTATAAGAAATACAATCACTTTTGAAAAATTATTTTATATACAACTTAGTACAACTTTTTAACTTTTTAATTAAATTAAATACAACTTCTAATATGTCTAAAAGATATCATTATGGAACTTAAAAATAGGGATTATGCCAACTAACACATAATCCCATAAATTCAAAATAATCTCACAGTTCTCTCTCACCTAATCGATGTAGACCATTAGCTTTTTAATATTATGTTTATATGGAATTATTATATATAAAGAACTACCTTACATATATTTTTCATAAATATAATATATTAGTATACTCAAAATCAATAACCATATGTTATATTAGCAATCAATGGTATATTGATTATTACATATTTAGTATACAGTATATATATATATATATATATATATATATATATATATATATATATATATATATATATATATATATATATATATATATATATATATATATATATATATATATATATATATATATATAAAGATTTCATATTTTTATTATATTTGACTCTTGTATTATATAGTACATCTCTCTTCTATTTTTGAATGGCTACGTTTGAATTGTGGTAGATTTTGTTATGCTTAATTTTAGGGATGTAGAGATATTTTAGAAAAATTTGATTGTATTTGAATTGTAGTCAATTTGCTTAAGCTTAAATTTAGGAAATATTAAGAATCCTATTAAATTTTGCAACAATTTTGGAATCTTAATTTACTATAGGTTGAATAATGTATGTTGAGAGAAATTCTTTCAATTTAAATATATATGTTAGTTTTATAGAATAAAGATAATGATGTTGTATAATATGTAAATAAATAGCTAGTTGCAAATGACGAAATATACTATCTATAAAGTTGCAATTATGTAAACTTCCCAAACGTAAAGTCTCTAGTCGAATCAGTATAATGAAATGAAATAGTTACCTATAAGACCTTATTTATTTTAAATAAATACTCTTTTAAAATATTATATTTCATAGTTACCTTTTGATTTTTTTATAACCAATTATTTATCTATGGTTACTTCCTACCATAAAATAAATTTTATATTATTTTTCTCTCTCGTATCCCCTCAAATTTCTCATGTCCCCTACCCCATATCTATTCTCTCTCTCTCTTTACTTTTCGATGAAAAGGAGAACGTTTTTCTCTATGATTTATAGTAGTATTTGAAAACTGATCAGCCATACAACAATGGCAAGGAAGGCAAGGAATAATAGCAGCGCCGAGCTGCCGCCTTCAATAAGGAGAGCACCGCAGTGGTGGGCGTTTTCATGGCCAGTGGCATGCCACATTCTTGGACGCAACATATCGGATCAATAAGAATTTCCGTTATTTGCTGGTAATTATGTGCTAATCATTGGCAACCGGAAGCAACAGTGACAGCGAGCGAGGACTGGATACTGATGTTGATTCAACGAGACAACATAAGAGTTGTTCTTGAACAAAGAAGACGGAGTTGAGGTATGAGCAACTTGAATTTCTGTTAATATATTTCAACATATATTTTCATGTATTTTATTGTATTCATTATTTTTTTATTGTATTTCAATGTATCCCACTGTATTCTATATATTTCACTGTATTCATTATCTCTATATATTTCATTGTATTCATTGTCTCGCTATATTCCATGAATGTATTCATATATTTTTTTTAATTAATATAATTTATGTATCCTACGTATTATATAATTTCTCTGAATATTGCTATATTTTTAATGTGTTTTTCAATTGAGAATCTTTTTTATAACCGAAAATACAAAATTTATGTGTTATAATTGAGTTTGTTGAGTTATATTAGGAGTCTATTAAGTTAGTTGATTCACTTTTTATTTAATAATAGTGTAATTCCTTATTTCAGTGTGAATACAGTCATATACAATAATTTTATCTAGTTGTAATCCCATGTTTCACGCCATGAATATAGTTAAATACACTCGAATATAAAGTGAAAAGAAAGGATCGACCTCTCCTGAACCTCGACAGGCTGTTATCTCGATAAGTTTGAAATAACACCCTTAAGGCCAAAGGCCTTCGCCATCAAAGAAAAAGAAAGGTTAGGCCTTTCTCGAACCATGACGAGTTGTAATTTTGATATGTTGAAAATAACACCCTTAAGGCCAAGGACATTCGCCATTAAAGCAAAAGAAAGGTTCGACCGAGTTCGAACATCGTCGGCTTTTATTTTGATAAGTTCGAAATAACAACCTTAAGCCCAAGGGTCTTTGCCATCAAAGGAAAAGAGAGGATCGACCTTACTCGAACATCTACGGGATGTTAATTTGATAAGTTTGAAATAATACCCTGAAAGTCAAGGGCCTTCGCCATCAAATAAAAAGAAATTTTCGACCTCGCTCGAACCACGACGAGCTGTTATTTTGATAAGATCGAAATAACACCCTAAAGGCCAAGGGTCTTCGCCATCAAAGAAAAAAAAGGTTCGACCTCGGTCGAACCACGATGGGCTATTATTTCGATAAGTTCAGAATAACACCCTTAAGGGCAAGGGTCTTTGCCATCAAAGAAAAATAAAGGTTCGACCTCACTCGAACCACGACGGGCCGTTATTTCGATAAGTTCGAGATAACACCCTTAAGGCCAAGGTCCTTCGCCCTCAAAAGAAAAGAAAGTTTCAACCTCGCTCAAACCTCGATAGGCTATTATTTCGATAAATTCAAAATAACACCCTTAAGGCCAAGGGCCTTTGCCATCAAAGAAAAATAAAGGTTCGACCTCGCTCGAACCTGACGGGCTATTATTTCGATAAGTTAAAAATAACACCCTTAAGGCCAAGGGCCTTCACCATGAAAAAAAAAGTAAGGTACAACCTCGCTCAAACCTCAACGGGCTGTTATTTCGACAAGTTCAAAATAACACCCTTAAGGCCAAGGGCCTTCTCCATCAAAGGAAAAGAAAGGTTCAACCTATCTCGAACCTCGACGGGTTGTTATTTCGATAAGTTCGAAATAACACCCTTAAGGCCAAGGGTTTTCGCCATCAAAGAAAAAAATGGTTCGACATAGCTCGAACCTCGACGGACTGTTATTTCGATAAATTCGAAATTACACCCTTAAGGCCCAAGGCCTTCGCCATCAAAGGAAAAGAAAGATTCGACCTCGCTCGAACCTCGACGGGCTGTTATTTCGATCAGTTCAAAATAACACCCTTAAGGCCAAATGCCTTCGCCATCAGAGGAAAAGGAAAAATTTGGACTCGTCAGGCGAGCCCCCGTCTCGTGCCAAGGTCAAAAATAGTTGAAACAAAAATTGAAGTACAAGGCAAATAGTGAATGAGAAAACTTTTTATTTATGCAAAGTCATAAGTGTAGGCTACCTCCGCTTACATATTGCCCAATCCAACAAATAAAAAAAATGAAACGAACAGATGTCGACCAACAAACAAAACGAAAATAAAAATGAAGTACAAATATTCTTCATTTGGTTTCACTATCGCTGTCGTCATCACCATCTCCACATATTCCATCATCATCGCCATTCGTACCCCCATTATCTTCGGGTGTCGCTACATCGTATCCAAAGTTGGTGCGAGCCTCACGAGCTTTTGCTTGCGCTTCCTTGTAAGCAGCCTCAGTCATAGTGCCTTATTCCAACAAACTCTTATATATATCCCGCTGGGCTTCGACAAAACCCAGAGTTCATACACTTGGCGGGGAACGGCAGCAGAAGATGATTCGACCTGAGCCTTTAGTCGCTCCTTATTTGCCTCCAAGGCCAACACCCGATCTCCCAGAACCAAAGCCTCCTGATGAATCCTGTTGATCCACTCCTCGAGCTTCGCCTTTATAAGAGTAGTTGTCGCCCTCTTCGATTCTTGCTCATATTGGAGCACGCGGATGGTGTCCTCTAGGGCCGCTCTTGCCAAAGCCTCAGACCAGGCCCTCTCAATATGCTCTAGGCCAACAACATTACTCTCTATCACGGTTAGTTTCCCTCTCCACTCTGCACTCATCGCCTCGACTAGGACCAAGTTCTAGTCCATTTCTGACTACATTGACCTCAACTAACCCTACAAATACTCATAGTCTTCAGCAACCCCTTACCCAATTCGAGATTCTCATACTTGGCATGAAGTTGCTCCTCAAGCTCGCTCTTACTATTGATCGCATGCAGCATTTCCTGGTCCTTTTTCTCCAACTCCTCGCCCAGGGCCCGATTACGAGGATCCGCCCTCATTCGGTCATGCAACTCATGTGTTTGGATTTGGGGGTGGAGTGAAGGTGAAAGACTTGAAAGGTGGAACATCTTCAAAGGCTGAATTACTGTCCGCACTACGTTCAACTCGCGAAGAAAACAAATCTTTGAATGAGGAAAAAAAATCCTTGAATGAGCGCTTGTCTACCTTAGAAGATGAGATAAAGGAAATGAGGAAAATGAGAGAGTACTTCACTGCTCAACAATCACATGTCCCGCTTGCGAGGACATCGTATGTTTAAACTGAATGACCATTTTTTTGTCCGCTGACCAAGTGAGTCACTATATACCCAAGTTTTTATTTTTTATTCAAGATTTGCGTATAATCATTCTTGGCTGATAAACTCATAATTTGGTAATTTATTCCTTCTGATTTCTAGAACTCAAGATTTCTGATTTCTGGAACTATATCAAGATTAGTTCCAGAATGAACTATTTCAGTGAATGAACTATTTCTGGACCAAGTTAATCCTTGAATGAACTATTTCAAGGATTCTCATTTCTGATTTCTGATTTCTGGAACTATATCGCCTGTCTTCCAATTTCTGGAACTATATCAGGAAATCACTTGGATGCAGTAACGACCTGTCAGTTGTAGTAACGACCTGCTGCAGTAACAACCTGCTATAGTAACGATCTACTGCAGTAACAAGTTCTCAGCTGCAGTAATGACGAGCTGCAGTAACGAAGAATTTGCTTTCGGATATTTCTTTACTGCAGCAGATCCAAAAGAGGGACCCTCGTTGTTCTCTCTTCACGCAGTATCAGCCATAGTTTCTTTCTCAACCAAAAAACAACACTCTTAGCTTCATCTTAATCCCTCATCGTCGCCTCTCTGATTCAATAAAACAACTCTAGCGACTATCCTCTTTGAAACCCTATTAACGCTATTCTACTCATTCTCGTCTCTGTTGACTAAAGAGCGGCCCGTCCCACAACCATATTCTTCGTCTTATCACCATTAACGGCGAGATTTTGAAAAGCTTCACCATTAGACTCAAAACGAGCAGACCTGGAGCTGGATGCATGCATAAACTCATTTGTTTGAACAGAAATTATATGCTCTTGCCCAAGAACTCGACGGAAACTATAGTACACACACACACACATACCAACACTACAGAAAATCTCAGAAAATGGCCTCCCATCCCTCATCCATTGCTGCCTCAACCTGAAACCAATCCCAAACTGATATATGAGGATGTTATGTTGTTCGAGTTTGAGCACCAATCGAGTTTCGAGGCTCCGTCGAAGTTTTAGATGTCGTCTTCGGTCGTGGTTACTTCATGCAAAGTCCGACAGATCTCTATTCCTGTTGCGTCGAAGAATATTTATCTGTTGAAAGGTCCATTTTTCGACATCGTTTCCTTAGTTCATCAACGTTATATACTCGTTGATTCTTGGGACTAATTATTGACTTGTTTGTTTATTCTGCTTAATTAGGTGTTATGAATGCTTCATGTGTTAGATTTATTTTTCATGATTTGAGCTGGTGCTGTTGTCTATTATGAATGATTAGATGTTTCAATTTGGATAATTGAAGTTTGTTTGGTTTCGTGGTCGTTTTAATGATCCTAAACCATTGATGCTGATGTTCTCTATTTGTGATCCCTTTCGGAGACTTGGGGTTTATTTCTTTTAGATTGCTTTGTTGTAAGAAGGAGTTTGATAGAGGGGAAATCTTTCTCCTATATCCCTACTAGTTGATGGAGGGGCATCCTTTCTCCTATATTCCTATTTGTAATCATCATTTTGCTTTCATACCATTCCAACCTTATGTGTATCCTCCCAACTCTTGTACATTGCCACTCATAGTGCCCATTTCTATAAATATTATGAGCACTTTTTTCTTTTTTCCTGCTTGCTTTTTGAGATTCCCAGTTGCTGCACTACTGCATATATGAAGATTTCTATTGAGCTGCAAAAATATGATTTCTTTCCAATGTATGCAAGTAGTCTAATAATCTCTATGTGTAGCCTTTGGTGTGGTGCTCCCTTTGAAGCTACTCTAATTAATTTTGAGATAATACATAAAGTATCCATCAAACTTGTCCGAAAAAATTATTTACACCCCTAAACTTTACGGGCGACCTTTTAGCCCACTCTTCAAAACTTAAGTGAATTTAATATCCCCTCTGCGCAAAACGTGTAGTTAACGTAGTAGCTGCGCGTGAATGCAAAAAAAAAAATTAAAACTAATTTATAGGTCTATGTGTCACTTTTTAATAGGATATTATAACTAATTAACTTAATATTATTTTTTTCTCTTTTATTTTTCATTTTTTCTTCTTTAACATGAAAATATTATGTTAAAAACAGTTTTTTTTTCTAGTTTTACAAAATTTATTTTTGTAGTTTTTACACAAAAAAAATCTTTAAAAAGAATTGAAACACCGAAGAAAAAAAACATTTTTCAAAAACATAAATATTTTGTTGGAAACATTTTCTTCATTTTTTTAAAAATGAAAAATATTTTGTTAAAACTATTTTTTTTCATTTTTACTATTTTTTCAAATTTTACAAAAAACAAGTTTTTACAATTTGTTAAAAAATATATTTTTTAACAAAATATTTTTGTTTTTGAAAAACTAAAGAAAAAAATTCAAGCAAAGTATTTTCGTTTTTGAAAAATATTATTTTTTTCTGTTTTTAAATATTTTATTTTTGTAAAAACTGATTTTTTTTGTATAAACTGAATTTTTTTTCTGAAAAAACAGAAAAAATAAATTTCATTTTTTACAAAATATTTTTGTTTTTTAAAACTGAAAAGATTATTGTCAACAAAATACTTTCTTTTTTTAAAAGTATATATTTTTATTGTTTTTAGTTTTTTTAAAAAAAAATTATTTTGTAAAAACTTGGAACACAAATTTGTAAAAATAATTTTTTTTTTGTTTTTTTACATAAAATTTTCGTTTTTTAAAAACTAAAATTTGAAAAAAAAATGGAAAAAGTTAAAATAGGGGACTGGTGCGTGTAACACACAGCCATCATAAGACTTGGTTCAGTTTTTTGAAGGGGGTATTAAATTCACTTAAGTTTAGAATAGTGGGGTAAAAGGTCGCCCGTAAAGTTTAGGTGTGTAAATGGTTTTTTCGGACAAGTTTGATGGGTATTTTATGTGTTATCTCATTAATTTTTTTAATGTTGTTGTAGCCTTGTTGATGTTGCTGGATAACACCTTGTGAATTTGGATTACTTTTGGGGTTAGCGATTTAACTATTACTCATATAAAATTATATATGTTATTTTACCAATAGTTATTTATTATTTTAAAACTTTTGTATTTACAGGTTTTGAATATTGAAGCTACAAGTCAAGATACAAGTTTAGAAGATGCACAAGCTATTATTATTTTGCTAAGAATATTATGTAAAACTTGATATCATAGTCTAATTCAAGATGTTAGCTACGTTTTTTTTGTTGAGGTGTTGAGAAAACATAGAAAGTAACATCATCATGGGATATGAACTTAATATATTATCTTTTTATGTCTGAATTTTTCAATGCCAATTTGATATTTATTGATAAAAATTACTTTTGTTGCATTGAGCTTTTAGGACTACTCATGGTTATTAATATACCATGAATATTTCGCTAAATTACAAAATTATTTTAGATAGGGACGTCGTCTCTAAAAATAATCTAGGACCAATTTAATGTTGGTCGCGAAAATGATTTAACGACCATATGTTTTGTCGATCTCTAATAGATAATTTAGGACCAGTTGGTGTTGGTCGGTAAAATGATTTAACAAAACGAATATATATATTTTTTATCGTCTATTAGGGACGAGAATGTAGTCTCTAAATGTTATTCCCGACCAGATTTTCTGTCCATCTCTAAAGGAAAATTAGGACCAGATATAGTTGGTCGCTAAAGATATTTCGCGACGGGAATAACTTTTTTTTCATCGCCTACTAGGGACGAGAAATATGGTCTTTAAAACTATTTTGCGACCAGCTTTCTTATCCGTCGCTAAAGCGATTTAACGACTAGGTGTTAAGACCCGTCGTTATTGACATTTAGCGACGGAGACTATTACGACGGGTTACGACTAGCCTTTTCCCTTCGTAATTAACTTTTTTAGGATCAGATATTTACTTTTAGGGACCAAATTTCCCTTCCTCAAAGGATATTTTTCTTGTAGTGATTGTACTCTGTAGACACGTAATTTTTGACCATCCCCGAAATTTCACCCGTTTTAGCGTAGAATAATTAATTTAGGTCTCATATAGTTATTTATACTAATTTTAACTCTTTTACATTATTTTTATCAAAAAATTGAAAAAATACAAAAAATAGTTTCATATTATATATATATAATTTTGTTTAATTAATTAAATTATGTTTTGCATTACGTAATATATTTATCTTACATTAAAAGTAATTTAATTAAGGTTTGGGTATTTGTCTTTAAGCCCAAATTTTTAAGGCCCAAACACCTTACCCTACCCCCCATTCCCACACTCTTCCTCCCTATCTAACATAACAATGCTAACCTAGAACTCCCAGCCGCGACATCTTCTTCTTCATAACAAAGAGAATAAAAAAACCCTAGAGAGAACAAAGAAGAGCCAGCCGCCCATCACACCCCATCTCCTTCTTCATTTGAACATCAACAAACAAATCCTAGCACAAAAAGAGACTACCCAGCCGCCCCCCACCTGAGAAGCCGCCGCCGGGAGCTCCCAGCTCCCACTTCCGTTTCCTCCACGCCCAGCCGTCACCTTCTCCGACACCAGCGACCATCTCCGCCAGAGACACCTTCAGCCAGCGGCCAGCCCTGAACAGGGACCTCCAGCCGCCACCTCCTTCTTCATCAATCAAGCGGCCGCCACACCCTAATCGAACGACCTCCGGCGAACAGCCCCAGCGTCGCCTAGCCCTCCCAGCAACCCGTCCATTTCCTCACTCCAAAATCGCTGCTCGCTCCTCCACCAGTAGCGCCAGAACCGCCGGAAAACAACCTTCAGAGAACCAGCCGCCACCACCTTTTCCTTAAATCTCCGGCCACCACCTTGCT
This sequence comes from Nicotiana noctiflora, assembly GCA_032618575.1. Classification (NCBI taxonomy): domain Eukaryota; kingdom Viridiplantae; phylum Streptophyta; class Magnoliopsida; order Solanales; family Solanaceae; genus Nicotiana; species Nicotiana noctiflora. Next base: position 192,031 of record JASVEL010000755.1, on the reverse strand, counting down.
GCAAAATGAGGAGCGAAAAACACACACACCCATCGGCTCCACCACGGATAGCCCTCTTGGAACAACCAACTTGGTCGGAGTTCGAGTTTGCCGACGAGGATTTCCCGTCGAGGTTTTGGTTCAAATCTCTATTGTAAAGATCAATTTATAGTCAAGCTATTCTTGGTCCTCTCATTAATCAAATAGAAGTGTTCCTACAGAAGATTTTTACCTTTGCGAAGCTGTTTCAGTTATCGTATACTAATAAACACCTTCTTAACAGGTTCATTTCCATTCTCCTTGTCTCTTTAACTTTTAGTTAGATTTAATCTTCTCCCATTACTTGTGTTCTACCTCACTGCCTTGTTTAAATATTTTATACTTTCGAATCTGTTTGGTTTGCACACATTGGACTGCAATCTGAGTTAATGTTGTGATCATTGAGTTAATATTCGATTTGCGTCGAGTTCTGCACACGTGGGCAGTATATTCGATTAGTCTTCTTTTTTTCGAAATTCTGACGGATTGTTTTGTGACTTCTTCTCCTATGTGTTCAGTTAGTTCATCACCTCAATTCCGTGATAAATTTGGATAAATTCTAGAGTCATCAGGTGGATAATTGAAATAAAAATGGATATTGCGCACCGTTGAAAGAATCAGTGGGTCATTGGGGTGATCCTTTTGAACTAACTGAAATGTACAAAATTAATTGAAAGAGGAAAAACAATTGATGGCCTCCTGCTGCTGGTTCATTGATTTTGAATCCATTTTATTTAATTAAGAAATGGTAGTAGCATGTTTTGGCCGACAACGCTTGGGGTAGGCAAGTTTTAAGATTTTTTGTTGATTTTGAGGTGAGAGGTTGTCCCTTAGTTAAATTTATCTGGGGAGTACCCGTGAAGTTTGTAAATATTATTATCCGGGGTATGCCCCGAAGAACTATGTAAATATTAGGAGGCCTTGACGAGCATGGAGGAGAAGTCGTAGTATAGGTTAGCTTAATACTTTTCTTTCTTTTCCTTTTCATTTTTTTTTCTCTTATTTAGGTAGGGATGACCTCGAGCCTCTTGTGTGCTTATTCTATTTTTTTGTGTGTTTTACCTCAATTGAATATTGTAATAGCCAACTTGATCAAGTACGCAACCGTACTAGTTACGGGACTTGGGGAATGCCTAACACCTTCTCCCCGAGTCAAATGAACCCCCTTACCCGAATCTCTGGTGCAGACTTAGTTTTGAAGTCTAAAGTGTTTTAAAGGAAAATTATTTTCCAAACGGTGGCCTGGCACACCGAAATCAATGTCAGGTGGCGACTCTGAGTTAATTTCTTTTAAACACGCATTTTTGTCACTTTCAAAATTGAAAAACCCTTTTCAAGCCTTTTTACTAAATTCTTTTATTTATTTAAGGAGGGTTTAGTAGGAAGGTTTTGGTAAAAAGGGGGTGTGACATCTCTGGCGACTCTGCTGGGGAAATTGCGGGTTCGAGCTAGTACTTGATTTTGTTGGCTTTTGGAATATTTGGTTGAGGTTTTTATGTTTTTTCATTAGCTTTATTTGATTTTTATTATGTTTTTATATTTTGTTATTTGCTAGTTGTTTATTTGTTTACGGTTTTTGCTTTATGTGTTTACTGCTTTATAACTGTCATCATATGCATTACCCGGTCAATTCTTTCTGCAACAAGTCTCGGAGCACGCGTCGCGTGCACGAAATCTTTGTTGAGTCACCCTTAATTTAGGAGGGGGGGCCGTCGGACGTATGGAGTGGGTGGAAAGCTTAAGCAGCCACCATCGACCATACGCTTCCCCGAACCGCCTTGTTAGTGAACCCAAGCTTAGGTCAGCCTTTAGGTCATTTTTATTTGCATCATGTCATTTAGACCTAGCAGGGCTCGGTCCCAGGCACCGTGTCTCTTTGTAGGGAGCCTATCCAAATCTTGTCAAAAATGGGCCCGTGGCCCAAAAAGGCATTCAATCATCCCAATATGTTAAATGTTGCATCTTTGAGGGTAAAAAGTCATTTGGCGGACCGATGTTTGGAAAAGAAGGGTGAAAAATGAAGAAAATAGGGTCTGGTTGCATTTTTCTTTCACAACTTTTTCAAGAAAAATCCAAAAAAATTGAAAGAAAAAGAAAATTCAAAAAGATTTTACACTTTTCCATTATTTTTCAAAAATTCAAAAAAAATTGAAAATAAAAAATCCAAAAAAAGATTTTACACCTTTTATTATTTTTCAAAAAAAGGACAAAATATAGCTTTTTCTTTCAACATAATTGCATCTTCCCGAACTACGCGAACCTGATTCTCGTCCCTCGGGGCGAGATACGTAGGCAACCCACATAGGGTCCGGTCATCCTAGTAAGTCATAGGTTCTTGGCTTTGCGGGGTCTTAGCTAAATTTTGCATGTCTAGCTACTTTTGGCCACATCGGTCATTCTTGCAAAATATGGTCATTTTTGCGAAAGTGGTTCAATAAACCTATGTCTTAGGATTTTGTGTCCACAATCAGGTATCATATCAATTTAAGGTCTTTCCTTTTCGAGTTTGCATGTTTAGCCACTTTTGGCCACATCGGCCATTCTTGCAAAATGGGGTTATTTTCGCAAAAGTGGTTCAATTACTCATATATTAGGATTTTGAGTCTACAACTAGGAGTCATGTTTCTTTAGGGTTCGCCCTTTTTCAGTTTGCATGTTTAGCCACTTTTGGCCACATCGGTCATTCTTGCAAAATGGGTTATTTTCGCAAAAGTGGTTTAATTATTCATATATTAGGATTTTGAGTCTACAACTAGGAGTCATATTTTTTTAGGGTCCGTCCTTTTTGAATTTGCATCTTTAGCCGCTTTTGGCCATATCGGCCACTTTTGCAAAATGAGTTATTTCTTTAAATTAATTTTTGGGCCATGATCATTGAGGGTTAAGTCCATATAAGCATTAGTAAGGCATTTTCATATAAGAGTAGTCACCTTTGTTGGGTTTGCATTGATAGCCACTCTTGGCCATGGGTTAATTTTCAAAAATAGCTCAATCGTGTCTTGCATGTGTCCAATAGAAGGTGTCGTGGTGTCGCTTAATGTCTTGTGTCACTGATTCACTTGATCTTACTTTTTCCATTCAGGTATGGAGCGATTTGCTAGAGTTTGAGCATGATATACCACAGGACCATTCTAGTCAAAGACCATTGCATGCACGAGCTGCCTGAGGAAACTTTTTAATTTTAATTTTTAGTTTTTTACAGTCGTATTGAGTCTGTTAGTCTAGTTAAGATTGTCGAGTCTTTTGTTATAGTACTTTCTGTTTTGTATTTGAAAAACCAAAAAATTTATAAATGAAAAATTCCAAAAAGATTTTTGTTTCTTAGTTTATTTTATCCATTACTTTTCAAGAACTACGCTTGATCTGATTCATGAGGGGCATGATACGTAGGCAACCTACATAGGGTTCGATCGAATCATTTTTTCTGAAAAGTAAAAAAGAAAAAAAAGAAAGAAAAAAAAAAAAAAAAAGAATGAATTGTGGATGTGAGGAAGGAGAGGAAAGAAAAGAGTGGCAATTAAAGAGAAAATGAAAGGAAGTAAAATGAACAAGCTAGGAAGTGCTAGAAATGAAAGAAAGAGAAGGTTGAAGTGAACAAATTGGGATGATGCCAAATGACATTCGTACCCTCGAAGCCATTCTAGAACCGTTAACTATGACTAGGGGGCATTGCACGCAATATGATATTTTTGTCTGATAAATGCTCTAACATTAACGTGTTGGCTTTGTTTTGCTCCTCTTTGTTACTTTCATTGTTGCCATAACAGAGGGTGGTTAGTTTGTGGCACTTCAGCGATTCATTCGTACAACACAAGGTCAAAGGGCAAGGTACCCATGGCTAGCAAAGATTTGGACACAAGAGTTGTTAACACATCGAGGGAGGTTGGAGTTGGAGTCTGAATTGAAAGATGAGGTCAAAATGTTGAACAACAGACTGCAGAAATCTATCATGCCTGGATTAAGAAAATCATGCCTCCGTTCCACCACTATCACAAGTCCAGGTTCCCGGTACCATTGATCTTTCCCCACAACACGCACCAGGCTTCACCCCTTACCACAATTACCCTGGAGTTTCCTCCCAAACTTTCCATGCTCCACCAGTTAAAACAACCGCATTCCCAGCTCCAGATACCCAAATATTGCACAAAATTCTTTACCTGCACATGATGATGCGAGCTTTGTGGGAAATATGCATGGTGACATGGAGTGTGAGAATCCTCTTGGGAAGTTGCTGGCTGAAGTTCATGACGTTGAAATTGGTGAAAGTCCCGGTAATTTTGATGTGCAATCTAGTGGCTAAAATGTCGAGCTTGGTGATTGGAAAGACACTCCTTTCTTGGTTGGCCGGGAGGAGTTTTGGTGGTTTTTTTATTGTCATTTCTGCTTGTCCGGGTTATCTTAGGGTTGTAAGCCAGACATTATCTTGTGGCTCAAACTCTTCTTCTTCTCATTTCGTCTAGTTTGTTTAGTTGTAGTAATTCGTCTAATATTCTTTAGGATTGTTCCAAGGTTGCAACCCATGTCTGTTTTGCTTGTTTTGTTCAAACCCTTTTCACCATCTGTCTAATGCAATCTCATGTTTTTTTTATTCGTTTTGGTTAGTTTTTGTTTAGGTTTCTTTTTCTCTCATAGTTCTCTTCGTCCTAACTCAAGTGACATGACATGCACACATGATTCTCAGCCTGATCTTGAAAGCTAGTCTGATCATGAAGCAATGACACAATTTTGAACATGACAAAAGAGGCATTTGAGGAAATAAGTAAGGATTCATGAATTCTGAGATAAACTAAAGCTTGAATTGAGTGAAACTGAGGCAGCAAGTCTGGAAAACAAGAGGTTGATAATAGCATACAACAAGGAAATGTTTCTCAAGCAGTTTGCGGTAAATGTGTCAGCGCTGAAATGCATTCTTCCACATCAAGGTAAGGTTGAATCAAGTTTGCTCTGAATTGGCAAGGATCATTCATTGTGAAAAAGGTATTGCCTGTCAGCACTGTCTGTTTGTGATGATGCCATCAATAGATATTGTGCATGATTTCTTTGCTTATCTTCAATTGCACGCTTGTACTTGGCATTCTCAAAGTTTGGTATGACGAAGGCTTTTTATTCTGCTACCCAAACACTTTTATCCTTTGCTACCCATTTTGAGCCCTAATTTTTTATTTCGTACCCCTCTTTTGGAATCAGAAATAGAGCCAGGACCGAGAAAATAAAAAAAAAAGAGAAAAAAAAAGAAATGAGAAAAAGAAAAAAAAGACAAAAAAAAAAAGAAAAAAAATAGTAACAAAAAGTAGTCTTTTGAACTACGTTCGACCTGATTCTTGTCATCACAAGATACGTAGGCAGCCTTACGGTTCGGTCGCATCAAATAAAGTATTTCATAATCTCCTGAAATCAATACTGGGGCAGATTTTCAAAGAAATCCCATCAAAGAAAAATCAAAAAAAAAAAAATTCCCCAAACTTCATGAAACTGGGGCAGAAGTTTTAATTTTGCCAAAAGACCTGATTCCGAAAGTTGTAATTTTGAACCCTTTCATCTTGAATTATTTTGAGCCTTCATGTTACCCTTTCCTTCTAACCCTGTCCAAAAGCCTACATTACGGTCCAAAGAAAGACCTTCCGACCAATCATTGAGGATGCCATATCAAGTGTTGTTGAAAGTGTGATCTTTATGCATCATGGGTAATACCTCCGTTCTCAGAACAATGAGAGAAAATGATAAAATAAGAGAGTCTTATCGGTGAAAACCCTCAGGGGCACCGTAAGGCGACGGTGAGTTGAGAAAAAGAGCAAAATGAGAGAGGCTTGATGGTGAAAACCCTTCGGGGCACTACAAGTCGACTGAGGATTGTGGATCAAATGGGACAATTGAAGCGCTGAAGCCCCGTTTCACAGCAAAGAGGTACAACAAGAGTTGAATATTAGACTTGCTTGAGAGATTAGACCACTTAGTCCAAAGGTGCATGTCATGATCATTAGAGTTGGTATCCATATCTGATAAGTTTCTACTTCGTAAGTTTCTTGTTAAGTATCATCTATTTCCCTTGTCCCTCATTTTGTTCCTCTCGATTTGTTCAAGTTCCTTCTTGAGTCTGTTTGGTCAGAACAAGTGAGAAATGACTTTAAAATTTGCCACCAGCTTTCCAATTGTACAAAGCGGATTTCGGCCATGCACATCACAACATGATTTGGAGTGAGAAGTATGTTGATAACTGAGGTTCAGGCAGTTTAGTGGATCTTGAATTTTGAGAAAATACAAAGATTCAGCAACTCTCAAAATAAAAACACAATGCAACAAGTGAATGTGAGATATTCAAGTCAGAGGTTTTGTGGTCAAATTCCAATCAAAAGGTCAAACAACTCCTTGCTAGCCCGAAGCAGCTAATCGGAACGAAGCATGGCAATGGCAGAAGTAGACACTCAGCAATGATGCCACAAACTAACCACCACATTTTCAAACTAACAAGATTTTATTTGTCTGAAGCAGGAGCAAGAAATTTTTTAAGTCCGCAGGTACCTCCTATGGGAAAAGCATTGTTCATGGAGCAAAATTAAATTCAGAATCATCCAAGATGGGAGCGTGGCTCATGGGATTTTAATTTTTAGTTTTCAGGACCCTCCTGGATAATGGGATTTAATTTTTAGTTTTCAGGACCCTCCTGGATAATGGGATTTAATTTTTAGTTTTCAGGACCCTCCTGGATAATGGGATTTAATTTTAAGTTTTCAGGACCCTCCTGGATAATGGGATTTAATTTTTAATTTTCAGGACCCTCCTGGATAATGGGATTTAATTTTAAGTTTTCGGGACCCTCCTGGATAATGGGATTTTAATTTTTAGTTTTCAGGACCCTCCTGGATAATGGGATTTAGTTTTAAGTTTTCAGGACCCTCCTGGATAATGGGATTTTAATTTTAAGTTTTCAGGACCCTCCTGGATAATGGGATTTTAATTTTAAGTTTTCAGGACCCTCCTGGATAATGGGATTTAGTTTTAAGTTTTCAGGACCCTCCTGGATAATGGGATTTTAATTTTTAGTTTTCAGGACCCTCCTGGATAATGGGATTTTAATTTTAAGTTTTCAGGACCCTCCTGGATAATGGGATTTAGTTTTAAGTTTTCAGGACCCTCCTGGATAATGGGATTTTAATTTTTAGTTTTCAGGACCCTCCTGGATAATGGGATTTTAATTTTTAGTTTTCAGGACCCTCCTGGATAATGGGATTTTAATTTTAAGTTTTCAGGACCCTCCTGGATAATGGGATTTTAATTTTTAGTTTTCAGGACCCTCCTGGATAATGGGATTTTAATTTTTAGTTTTCAGGACCCTCCTGGATAATGGGATTTTAATTTTAAGTTTTCAGGACCCTCCTGGATAATGGGATTTTAATTTTAAGTTTTCAGGACCCTCCTGGATAATGGGATTTTAATTTTTAGTTTTCAGGACCCTCCTGGATAATGGAATTTTAATTTTTAATTTTCAGGACCCTCCTGGATAATGGGATTTTAATTTTTAATTTTCAGGGACCCTCCTGGATAATGGGATTTACTTTTAAGTTTTCAGGACCCTCCTGGATAATGGGATTTTAATTTTAAGTTTTCAGGACCCTCCTGGATAATGGGATTTAATTTTAGAATTTTCAGGACCCTCCTGGATAATGGGATTTTAATTTTAAGTTTTCAGGACCCTCCTGGATAATGGGATTTTAATTTTTAGTTTTCAGGACCCTCCTGGATAATGGAATTTTAATTTTTAATTTTCAGGACCCTCCTGGATAATGGGATTTTAATTTTTAATTTTCAGGACCCTCCTGGATAATGGGATTTTAATTTTTAGTTTTCAGAACCCTCCTGGATAATGGGATTTTAATTTTAAGTTCTCAGGACCCTCCTGGATAATGGGATTTAATTTTAAGTTTTCAGGTCCCTCCTGGATAATGGGATTTTAATTTTTAGTTTTCAGGACCCTCCTGGATAATGGGATTTTAATTTTTAATTTTCAGGACCCTCCTGGATAATGGGATTTTAATTTTTAGTTTTCAGGACCCTCCTGGATAATGGGATTTTAATTTTTAGTTTTCGGGACCCTCCTGGATAATGGGATTTTAATTTTAAGTTTTCAGGACCCTCCTGGATAATGGGATTTAATTTTTAGTTTTCAGGACCCTCCTGGATAATGGGATTTAATTTTAAGTTTTCAGGACCCTCCTAGATAATGGGATTTTAATTTTAAGTTTTCAGGACCCTCCTGGATAATGGGATTTTAATTTTTAGTTTTCAGGACCCTCCTGGATAATGGGATTTTAATTTTAAATTTTCAGGACCCTCCTGGATAATGGGATTTAATTTTAGAATTTTGAGAGCTTTGTAGGTAGCATAGTCCAATTAACATTCACATTTATGCCCGATTCCCAAACTGGGGCAGAAAAATTTTCTTTTGTTTTGTCTGTTTTGCTGTAATGTCAGGCACCCACCTGGACAACGAGGGAAACATTTCAGAAATCTGTTCATGCTGAAGTAGCAGAAGCTCGCGGCAAGAATGCGAGTCAATAATCCGAGGTGATCAAGATAAGGAATTTCAATCCAGAAAAGAAAAGAAAAACAAAAAAAAAAGAGGAAAAAGAAAAAGAAAAAAGAGAAAAGGGAGGTGAGTCCAAAATGCAGAGGCCGAGACAAGAGGTGGATCGCTAAAGACATGACTAAAGTCACAAGCATTGGATGTCCAGTTTTGATTCGAAAAGAAGAAGAAAACGAGCTAACACCTACATCTAGCGAGCATCAAGGTTCAGATCTGAAGTTTGTATGAAGAACCATTCAAGAATCAAGATCAAGCTTCAAAAGACTTATAGATAGGAATCTTGTAACTCATAGTTAATAGGTTTAGTTAGCCTTTTTCATTTTCTGATTTTGATGTAATAACAGGACCGTGGGCTGGAACCTCGACGGCACTCGACTCGACTCTCCACCTCGGTTAACCCTATCATCTCATTCACTTCTGAACTACACGTGGCCTGATTCCTCTATAGCCGAGGATATGTAGGCAACTCAGATACCAGAGCTCGGTCACATTCTCTTTTCTTCTAGTTGGTCTTTTAAATAAGGGTCAGGTCAAAAATCCTGTCTAGTCGTTCTTTGTCTGAAAATACTTTGATTTTCAGTCAAAGAGGGGCAGCTGTAGACACGTAATTTGTGACCATCCCCGAAATTTCACCCGTTTTAGCGTAGAATAATTAATTTAGGTCTCATATAGTTATTTATACTAATTTTAACTCTTTTACATTATTTTTATCAAAAAATTGAAAAAATACAAAAAATAGTTTCATATTATATATATATAATTTTGTTTAATTAATTAAATTAAGTTTTGCATTACGTAATATATTTATCTTACATTAAAAGTAATTTAATTAAGGTTTGGGTATTTGTCTTTAAGCCCAAATTTTTAAGGCCCAAACACCTTACCCTACCCCCCATTCCCACACTCTTCCTCCCTATCTAACATAACAATGCTAACCTAGAACTCCCAGCCGCGACATCTTCTTCTTCATAACAAAGAGAATAAAAAAACCCTAGAGAGAACAAAGAAGAGCCAGCCGCCCATCACACCCCATCTCCTTCTTCATTTAAACATCAACAAACAAATACTAGCACAAAAAGAGACTACCCAGCCGCCCCCCCACCTGAGAAGCCGCCGCCGGGAGCTCCCAGCTCCCACTTCCGTTTCCTCCACGCCCAGCCGTCACCTTCTCCGACACCAGCGACCATCTCCGCCAGAGACACCTTCAGCCAGCGGCCAGCCCTGAACAGGGACCTCCAGCCGCCACCTCCTTCTTCATCAATCAAGCGGCCGCCACACCCTAATCGAACGACCTCCGGCGAACAGCCCCAGCGTCGCCTAGCCCTCCCAGCGACCCCTCCATTTCCTCACTCCAAAATCGCTGCTCGCTCCTCCACCAGTAGCGCCAGAACCGCCGGAAAACAACCTTCAGAGAACCAGCCGCCACCACCTTTTCCTTATATCTCCGGCCACCACCTTGCTGCAAAATGAGGAGCGAAAAACACACACACCCATCGGCTCCACCACGGATAGCCCTCTTGGAACAACCAACTTGGTCGGAGTTCGAGTTTGCCGACGAGGATTTCCCGTCGAGGTTTTGGTTCAAATCTCTATTGTAAAGATCAATTTATAGTCAAGCTATTCTTGGTCCTCTCATTAATCAAATAGAAGTGTTCCTACAGAAGATTTTTACCTTTGCGAAGCTGTTTCAGTTATCGTATACTAATGAACACCTTCTTAACAGGTTCATTTCCATTCTCCTTGTCTCTTTAACTTTTAGTTAGATTTAATCTTCTCCCATTACTTGTGTTCTACCTCACTGCCTTGTTTAAATATTTTATACTTTCGAATCTGTTTGGTTTGCACACATTGGACTGCAATCTGAGTTAATGTTGTGATCATTGAGTTAATATTCGATTTGCGTCGAGTTCTGCACACGTGGGCAGTATATTCGATTAGTCTTCTTTTTTTCGAAATTCTGACGGATTGTTTTGTGACTTCTTCTCCTATGTGTTCAGTTAGTTCATCACCTCAATTCCGTGATAAATTTGGATAAATTCTAGAGTCATCAGGTGGATAATTGAAATAAAAATGGATATTGCGCACCGTTGAAAGAATCAGTGGGTCATTGGGGTGATCCTTTTGAACTAACTGAAATGTACAAAATTAATTGAAAGAGGAAAAACAATTGATGGCCTCCTGCTGCTGGTTCATTGATTTTGAATCCATTTTATTTAATTAAGAAATGGTAGTAGCATGTTTTGGCCGACAACGCTTGGGGTAGGCAAGTTTTAAGATTTTTTGTTGATTTTGAGGTGAGAGGTTGTCCCTTAGTTAAATTTATCTGGGGAGTACCCGTGAAGTTTGTAAATATTATTATCCGGGGTATGCCCCGAAGAACTATGTAAATATTAGGAGGCCTTGACGAGCATGGAGGAGAAGTCGTAGTATAGGTTAGCTTAATACTTTTCTTTCTTTTCCTTTTCATTTTTTTTTCTCTTATTTAGGTAGGGATGACCTCGAGCCTCTTGTGTGCTTATTCTATTTTTTTGTGTGTTTTACCTCAATTGAATATTGTAATAGCCAACTTGATCAAGTACGCAACCGTACTAGTTACGGGACTTGGGGAATGCCTAACACCTTCTCCCCGAGTCAAATGAACCCCCTTACCCGAATCTCTGGTGCAGACTTAGTTTTGAAGTCTAAAGTGTTTTAAAGGAAAATTATTTTAAAAACGGTGGCCTGGCACACCGAAATCAATGTCAGGTGGCGACTCTGAGTTAATTTCTTTTAAACACGCATTTTTGTCACTTTCAAAATTGAAAAACCCTTTTCAAGCCTTTTTACTAAATTCTTTTATTTATTTAAGGAGGGTTTAGTAGGAAGGTTTTGGTAAAAAGGGGGTGTGACATACTCTAATGAGAATTTGTCCGGCAAAGGAAAAGAAAGAAGAATAGCCGATGATGAAACTCTAACGACCAAATAGAAAAGGAAGAAGATTTGGGAATAATGATTGTTACTTTATTATTTATATTGGGTTTGAGTATCAATAAAATGGTGTTTGTAAGGCTTTTGAAGATATATTATGTTGTACTTTTGAAAAAACAACCCTACGTTTTATTCTTTTTTGAAAAGGCAATACAATTGAAAAAAAAAAAAAAGTAACAATAGGTACCTGTTATTTAGAATTTATTTTGAATACTAGATACTACTACGAAGGACCGCATCTTTTCAAGTTAACTTAGTGTTTTGTCAAATTATTTTATATGTGAAGCATTTAAATGATTTAGAAAGGTATTTTGGTATTTTAGCTTTTACTAAGGGCTTCCCACTTTTAATAGTATAAATTAAAGGTAAAAATGACCGGTATAATTAAGGGATCTTTACATAAACAACCAGTTAGATTTATCGTTTTGCTTTTTTTGTCTATACGCATTGATTAAATACTTACTAAATATAGTTATAGACATATTATACATGACTTATACATATGATATATATCTGCTGATCGACTTTTTTAAAAATGAACGGCTCTATAGATTAAATTCTTCTATTATTAACTCTTCATTTTAATTACTTATCTCAGCAATATAGTAGTTCTAAGAAAAGGAAATGCTTTCTATTTGTAATACATGTTTATTTCAAAAGAAATACTAGTCTTCAAAAGAAATTGGAACATAACCTTTGTAGTACATACTTTTCTTTTGGCCACTCTATGTTTTATCCCCAGAAAAATTAAAAAAAAAAGAAAAGAAAAAGAAAAACAGGAGACTGGTATTCCTCCCACTTCTCTCTTTGGTGATCTATAATTGATGAAGAACTGCACTTAAGAGAAGATTCCAAGTATCAGCAACACCAGCCACACACCAATGAGTGCAGTCTATGTTCCTGTGTCCACCAAATCCATAAACTGAAGGATGTCCGTCTGCTCTATACTGTGACAATGTTGTCACGTTCAGTAAATGAACTGATTTTTTCATCCCTCTCAAAACCTTTTCCAGTACCAATTCTCCTGGATGAGTTCCTTGTGTACTCTTCAATGGCTGCGTTACTCCGGCACAACTGATTTTATTGTCAAATATCGTACTGTCAGTGTATAAAACTTAAACTTGTATTGTATAGTATGTTTACCATGCTAAGTGGAGTATAAAAATTGTCTTAATTAAACTCACTTGTCGTGGTCAGGAGAAACCCCTTGAAAAAATATCTTAGTTTTTGTTGTATCAACTTCTGAATCCACCCATTTTGCCCAGGTATTCAATGCTTTCTCGTATAGGGTTAACCGAGGTGCGTCTTTGTATGTAGAGTTGCCATCTTGAACAAGATCCCAACTGGAAAAGCAATCATAATAATCCCAACTTAGAATTCTATCATAATAATTATAAGATAATGACAAGTAGATTAGTATGACAAACATTAGTTAATAACCTGTACATATGCTAAAATTAAGTGAGAGAGAAAAAAATTTAAAGGGGATGCACAAAGTATTTTGCGTTTATGCAGGGTCCGAGGAGTGCCGCACTCCAAGAGGTAGGGGTGTACAAAGAAAAAATCGATAAACCGCACCAAACCTGTAATCCGAGTCAAATCGAAAAAAAAAACCGACCATGGGTTGGTTTGACTTGGTGTGGTGTTGGAAAAAATAACCCGACCATAATTGATTTGGTTTGGTTTTAACTAAAAAAAGTCAAACCAAAAACAAACTAACCCGATATTACATTTATTCAATTTTTACAAATATTTTATACATAATACAATTCATAAATATTTCTTAAACTTTTTCACAATTTTATCTTTAAACATATTGTTTCAAGTTAGAAATTAACATTCTTGAATGGTCCAATAAATTTTATAGTTCATAAAGGTAGTAATTCAAATAAACTTCACATCAATACTAATGCTAACTAAGAAAATTCAATTAACACTAGAAACAACAATAGTGTGGATATCTATTTTTTAGTTTTGCATTGTTTATGTTGAAAATACATAAATTAGTTTATCTTATTCTTTAGTGGTTAGTTGTGTAACTAATATACTTATAGTTGGACTTAATTAAGCATGACTTATATAGTATTTTAAATTATGTTAATATTTATTATGGCTTATTACTTAGTAATATTTTCTTTATGGATTTTAGTGTTTTTGTTATTGAATATTTTAGTACAATGCTATGACTCATCTCATATTATTGTATTATTTTCTTGAAAAATACATTATGTAGTTGTATCCTTGTAGGATTAGAGAAGTATGCGGAGCACATGTTATATATTTGTGCTATGAAGACTTATCGGAGAAGAAAAAAACCCGAAAACCCGAGATTGAAAAATCCGATTTCGTTGGTTTGGTTTTGCTTATAGATATAAAAATCCGACACTATTGGTTTGGTTTGGTAATTGAAAAATTCGAACCCACTCGGACTATGTACACACCTACCAAGTGGTGTGATGCATATAGTCTAACATGATGTTAGTCGCTGATTCCACAGCTCGAACCCGTAACTTATATTCCATAGTGAACAGAATCTATACACTTTAACTAAGGTACAAATGTGGGAAACTAATTGAAGAGTACTTACGCTTGTTTTCTGCCAGTATGAAGCCACCAATGCCAAGAATCAAAGATGAGGACATCCATTTCTTTCCATTGAGCTGCAGCACTGAGAGAATCCAGCATTAACACTCGCGTCCCGTTGTTCTTTGTAACAATGTCTACTAGGAAAACATCTCGGAGTATCAAGTACGACGTATTATATTTCTGCATTTTGGCATTGTATTCAAGAATCAAATATAATGGATCGGACTTGGAAATTAAAGAATATTCTAATCTAGATCACCGTAACATTTTAGAGAATATATTAGTTATCAACACGACATTTTATTGACAATTGACAATGAATTAGTGATGAAAAAGTTAGGGATGCCAAATAGACAAATTTAACTACATTTGCTTAGGTTATAATTTACCCAATGTTACTTTGGGATAGGACGAGGGGTCAATTGGGGCTAAACTAATAATGGTAACTCAACCCATTCAACTCATGTCATTTTCCATTTATTTGTTTGTTCTTTTATAATTTGTTATATTATATAACAAATCAAAAGTATTGAGTAGTAAAAATTATATTTTTCTTTAATTATCATGACATATCAAACAAGTCAAATGCCAACAAAAAAAAAAAGATCACCTATTATCTATGTTTCAATAAGTTTTCTTATAGGTCAATTCTATATATGCATAGCAGTGTCCAAATTGGCTCAAGATTTTAAATGAGTTAAATTTGACTTTGGTAGAAAAAACATACTGGGAATGTGAAGTTTGAAGTTTCTCCTATCCTTTTGGAAGTATATTCAGCTTGTGGATCGGCTGCATGTAGCATACATGTGAGAGATTGCCATTGATCAAGGCTTAGTGAATCTCCTACAAACATCAACCTCTTCCCCTTCAATTTGACTTGAAATTCTGTAGCATTAAAACTACAAAACACAACATACAGCTAAGTCATAAATTAACAAACAAACAAATGGTAAATGGTCAATGTTTTAAATTACAAGAAAGAAAAGAAAAACACAGATTCAAGAAAAAAGGCCTGTCCGGGGCAAAAGTATCGATCCCCCATTCATACAGGCCGCACCCTAAGGAGTGTGACATATATAGACTATCCTAAGAAAGCATTAATGGCTGCTTCCACGGTTCCAATCCGTGACCTACAGAGACAATTTTATAGATTCAAGAAAGTACCTAGGTAAATTGCACCCGGCGGGTTGCCATCTATACTTGAGATAATCCTTATCTGGTCTTCCATTCTTTAAACAATTAAACTGCTTTTCGATGAATGGACACACCGATGAATCGTAAAGAGGGTAAGAATCATCATAAACCCATTTTCCTTGGAAAAGATCACAGCCGTTCGTTCCCAACTGGTTTACATCATTGATCAACTTTGCACGTACATTGGTGAACATGCAAAGAAGTGCAAATAGTGCAGAAACTGCACCAACAGCTATAGAAAAACTACCCATCACTATAAGAACCCCAAAAAAAAAAAGATTTATGGTTTTTTTTTTGGTCAATTTTCTATCATAAATTGTATGTGTAAGTGTTTCTGTAAGTTCCAAACTCTATTGTGGAGAATGTTGAGGCAAATATAGCTCTGTGTAGATAGGGATGAAAGGGTTAACAGACTCTCCTATATAGTGTATAAATGTCTCATCATAGAATATTCTTCCTTTTATTGAATTTCTTCAATTATTAAGAGAATGGACATAATTTTAAACCATATAAATCTAATGTAATCGGGTTGGAAATTATGTTAACGGAAAGTGCATGATAAATGATGGTCTATATTTATTGGTATTACTAATTTAGAAGAACAAACAACGTTAAGTAATAAATACTATTAATAAATCTCTTGTTTCATAACTAGATTAATGAAATATGTAAAAATTGATTTACACTAATGTCTTCCTTATTTGCCTTATCTTGGTTGTTTATTTATTGATTTATTTATTTATTTATAACACTTATATCTATATTATATTAAAAGTACGAATGCCCTTAGCGAAATGTCGTTCATCTTTTTTACCCTTTTAAATTGTAGTTTACACTGGACAAAATAGTCATTACATTATTCTCCTAATATCTAGAAATAATATTTAATTACTTTCCTAATGTATAAGAGCATTTACTTAAATAGGAATATTTATTTAATTATTTTCCTTATATTTAGGATTTACTTTTTTTAATTCTAGAATTTTTGTACTTTTCGATCCAAACTATAGGAAAGTTTCATCCACTTTGTAAGGTTTTGTTTTGTTAATAAAGTTTTTAAAATTTCAACTCCACTCAGACTAGGACTACTATATTAAAGAGAAAAAAAAAATTTAAAAAAAGGATTGAAAGGAAACAGGTGAAAGATCTCATGCATGTCAACACGATGGAATTTTGTTCTTATTTCCAGCTTATGTTTCATTCACTTAATTATTGTAGTGTTTGCACAATTCGCATAGCATTAAAAAACATCCAACTAAGAATTTAAAAAATATTGTAATTTATTGATGTAACGATCCGACCCGTCGTTACGGGAGTTACCGCCCCGTTTTCCCCGTTTTATACTTTCATATGGTTCATTATATGTGTTTGGAGAATTTGAAGTAAATCGGGTAGAATTCGGTTAGAAATGAGGCAATAAATCTCTTTATGAGAAGGTTAGTTTGAAAAAGTCAATCGAATGTTGACTTATGAGTTAGAAGGCTCGAAATGGATTTCTGATGATTCGACTAGTTTCGGGGGATGCTTCATGACTTAGCAGAATAATCGAAACTGAATTCGGAGGTCCGGTGTAGAATTAGGCTTGAATTGGCTAAGGTTGGACTTTGGCGAATTCCGGATGGTATGTGAGATTTTGATCCGAGGGTTGGAATGGAATTCCGAGAGTTGAAGTGGCTCCGTTAGATGATGTGGGATATGCATGCAAAATTTCAGATCATTCAGAGGTGTTTAGGTCGGGTTATAGATCAAATGCAAGTTTGGGAAGTTTTAGTTTAACTTAGGCTTGAATCCGTGACAATTCGATAATTTTGACCTTTATGATGGTGTTTTTATGTTACGAGCAAGTTTGAATGAAGTAATAGAACATATCTATGCATTTGGTTGAGGCCCCGAGGGTCTCGGGGTGAATTCGGATGGCCAACGGGCAAGTTTGAGCTGCAGAAATTGCAGAGCAGAATTGCTCTATGCGATCGCGAGCATGGGACTGCAATCGTGTAGAAGGAATTGGAGGAGCCCATAATTTGCTCTATGCGATCACGTGAAGTGGTCTGTGATTGCATAGGCTTAGGCGATTGGTCAGTGCAATCGCGTGGGGGGGATTGCGATAGCATAGTGGTGGAATGTTGTCCAGTGCGATCGCGTGGGAGTTTCCTGCGATCACGTAGAAGAGTAAAAGTGTTCACTGCGATCGCATGGGTAGTTCTGCGATCGCGTAGAAGGAATTTTGGAGGCTTGAGATTTGTACTATGCAATCGCGTCAAGGGTATTGCGATCGCAGAGAAGAAAGCCTGGGCTGACAGAATGTTTTAAGGGTTATTTCAGTCGCGAAACCCACCATTTTTCCATCATTTTTACACCGCCTTGAGAGCTTTTTGATCGATTTTGACGAGGATTTCGACCAGAAGTAATTGGATGTAAGTTTCATGGCCTATAAACATTATTTAGCTGAAGATCCGCTAATTCACTGAAATTAGGTAGAAATTGTGAATAACTAGGGCTTTGTTTTGAAAATGAATTTGTGGAATTTGAAAGGCCATTCGAACTCCGTTTTTGATAAATTTTATATGTACGGAATCGTCGTGAGACGAAGAATCTGTTGGTATAATTTTTGGAATTTCTCAAGAAGTAGGTCGGGGCCCGAGTTTTACCTACTTCGTGAATTATTGTACTTTTCGAGTATTTTTGATTGGGTTATGTTTCTTTGACCCATATTTATGTATTCGCTGTGGTTTTGACTAGATTCAACGCGCGAGGAGGTCGATACGAAAGGAAAAGGCATTACGGACCAGTTTACGGCCGGTTAGAGGTGAGTAGTTGGTATATATGATGGCCTGAAGGTTTGAAAACCCCGGCTTATCACATTGTGACGCTATTTAGGGCGTGACTCGCATCACATGGAAGGTACGAGATTGGTTATGATTGGGGATTGTAACTTGGTCCATCCCGAACGAGAATAATACTATATTGGCGATTGAAACGCACCATGTGTTGAATATATTTGGGTTTGTGCCATGTTTGGGGCCTTGTGCCGACCAGTAGTATCCTTAAGGGATAAATATCATTTGATAGTATGATTTGTAAAATCATTGATCTGAGTCCTGGGTTTAATCACTATTATGGACTGTTAAGTCACTTTTTCTGAAAATTTAATAACTAAAGTATTTCCTTATTAATGAATTAAAAATTGGAAATAAGTAAATTGAAACTTATGTGACTCATATGCATATTATGGGCTGAGTATAGATCGGGCTGCACGCTGCAGCGAATGATATGAATATATTGCGCTTGGGCTGAAGGTGCCCCTCCGGAGTCTGTACACACCCCCAGTGAGCGTCGTCGACGTTAAATGGATCGGGCTACACGATGTAGCGGTCATTTGCATTGCATTGCATTGCATTCATTCATTGTTATTTACATTTGTTGTTGTTGTTAGTTCGTAGTAAAGTATCAGACTGTTAGATGTAGCTTTACTTTGTGGCATTTCGTGGATTTCTTATCTTTAGACATTTTATATACTTTTTACTCACTGAGTACTTAGTATTCACCCCTACTCCCTGCACCTTTCTGTGCAGATTCAAGTATGCTGGAGGTTTAGCTGTGCAGTCTCGTTTTATCAGAGTTATCAGAGTTGTTGAGGTAGCTGCTGACGTTCACAGGACCTGGCTACTCTTCTTATTCCAGTTTTTATTTATATACTTCCAGACTTAAGTATTTCGTTCAGATATTCTTATTATCTAGTTTTTGCTTAGAGGCTCTAGACTCATGATCTTTGGGAGTGTTATTATCAGTTTTTCGCACTTCTCATTATTATTAGTCTAATATTACTGGATTATTGTTATAAACTATGATATTCTCCTTAAATTGTCGATTTCTGGACTTATTGTTAAATATGAAAATGACTGTTGGTCTGGCTTGCATAGCTTTAGAGTTGGGCGCCATCACGACCGGGTTTGGGTCGTGACAATTGACTTCAAAACATTAGACATCAATAATAATAAAACAAGGATTGAAATAATTCTTAAAATAGTATTTGTATAAATGACACAAGTCTAAATGTTTTTTTACTAATAATAGTAATAATGTATTAATATATATATATATATATATATATATATATATATATATATATATATATATATATATATATATATATATATATATATATATATATATATATATATATATATATATATAAAATACATATAATGTATTTGGTATTCTGTATTATTTTCTAGAATGTATAATGTATAATTAGGTGAATGACAGATAAAACAAATGAATTACAAATATTATAATTATGTGATTTCACAAAGGTGTTTGTTGAACAAGTTTTATTCCAAAAAAATCTAATATTGTACTATAAATTGAAATAATTTTTTAAATTTTTTATATTTAAAACTATAAAAAATCTAAAATTTTATTAAAATTTTCTATTTGAATTAAGTACAACTCCTAATATTAGAAATTTAAAATTGAATAAGATTTTGCTTGCGTTTTATATCTATCTATTTATTTATACTATATTAAAACACAAATGCTTTCATTTAATTTTATATTTATAATTCGGGGTAGATAAATTTAATATTTATATAATTTTTAAAAAAGTTTATATTCATTGATATGGATACACGCGCAACGCGCAACGCGCGTACCCTATAACTAGTTAGTTGAAATAGTGAGGCTCTGATAATTTTCGGATTTTGAGAGTCTAATTGCGTTTCTGTTAATTACTAATCAGGATTATCAAGTTTCCAACTATGCTAGCCTGAAAGGTGCTCTTAAAAGGAAAAAACAAATTGTCCTTAAAACTTTGGTGTAAACGCTTTGATAAGTATAAATTCCATTTATTGTCTAGTTAACTAAATTAATCTCAAGTATAAACTTTTGACTTTAATTGGATAATAAGCAATTTTATTCCTAAACAATGTTTGAATCTTTTATCACGTAGCTGTGTTTTCGGTAGCTGTGTTTTCTTGGCTCAAATATCACGTAAACGAAATAAATATTAAAGTTTCAAAAAAATTACTATTAATTATTCCCTCCGTCCATTTAATTGACACAATCTCCTTTTCTTTCTCTTTTTTTTTTTTTGCAAGTAATCCCTTAAAAAATAATTACAAGAAAATACATATGACTCCACACCATAATAAAAATGACTCATATTTTTAAGTTTTTTACCCACCTAGCATACATTGTGCATATTTGGAAAGCACAAATTAAAAATCTGTGTTTTTACAACCATTGCTTCTAAAAGCTTTGGAGTTAATTTTTGTTCTCACAACTAGTGCTTTCACTTTCTCTTCTTCTCACATCTTCTACATATACTTCAAAGGGCCATGCATTTTCTGCTTCTCCTCTTGTATCATCTGTTGCAATGAAAGAAAATTGAAGAGTAGAAGTCCACCGTTGATGACCATTCAAAGCTGTGCTTTTGAAAATGGATTTTTTTTTAAATTTATTAGTTGTTTGGATTGGGTATTGTTCCAATTGATTGAAAATATCAAAAGGAGTTCAAAATTTAAATTTGAAGTGATTTGGAGTTGATTTGAGCAAGATTTGAGTTAAATTTAAGAAAATACGCAATGAAAAAGACGAAGTCCGTTTTTTATATAATCTTGTATATGAGTGTAGAAACACACTTTATACACTATTATACACTTTTATACACCTTTATACAAGCGTCATTAGACTAACTTCTTCCACGATTTTCAGTTGCAATTCTTGTTCAAAACCACTCCAAATCTCCATTAAATGACTTCAAATTTTATATACAAGCTCCTTATACTATTTCTAAATAACACCCAATTTAAATTTCTCACAAAATCGAATTCGGAATTTAAACCACATATTTAATCTTGTTAAAAATCTAATTTTTACCACCCAAATGAATTTGGTTTGTTGAATTAATATTTGAATCACAATTATTGATTCAAAAATTAATTTCAATGCGTGAGGAGTCTTTTTTAAATAGTAATTTTGAAAATTTATTGAAGTTGAACGTTGAATATTAGTCTATTATTTATGGGTTAGTTGGTTCATTTTTAATCTGTAATGGTAGCATAAATTATGCTGGGCGGATCATCTTAGGAACACACTTTAAATTTTGATTCTGGTAAGAAAAATCTTGAATTACTAGCCTCCGGCCAGAATTTTGTTAAGTGCTTCTAGTGAATGAATTATGGTGTTCAACGTATGAAAAACTTTGGCGATTGGTAAAATTATTTTCCTGAACTTCCAGAAAACCTGGGTCAAAATTTTAATGGTGACAGCGAATGATCTTATTTGTGCGTGTAAAGTGCATCAATAGCCACTTTTAGGTCTGTTGTTAAAAATGTATTTATAATTTATATTTGGTAAGAATAGAATTCTACTTGGAGTGAATGTCTATCTTGTAGAGAGTTTTACTTTGTGACTAAGTCATAATTTCTCCTATAAATAGAGGGGTCTTACCCCATTGTAAATCATCCCAAAATTCAATAAGAATTTCCTCTCTCTTTCTCTGCAATATTGCTCTTGTTCTTTTATTATTTCATAACACGTTATCAGCACGAGACTCTACCATCTCAAGAAGTACTTTGAGAAGATTAAGGTAATTTTTCTCCTCTTTTTAATTATGACCGACATTATGAAAAGAAAGTTCGTTGCCCTTGAAATTTCGGGCAAGAACTATATGACATGGGTGTTGGATGCTGAAATCCACTTAGATGCAATGGGTCTTGGAGACGCCATTAAAGACAGAAATAAAGCATCCACCCAAGACTATGCTAAGGCCTTGATTTTCTTGCGCCATCACCTTGATGAAGGGTTGAAAATTGAATATCTCACAATCAAAGATCCACTTATTTTGTGGAATGGCTTAAAGGAAAGATATGACAACTTAAAGTTGGTCACCCTTCCACAAGCACGATATGGTTGGGCTCATCTGAGGCTCCAAGACTTTAAGTCTGTTTCTGAATATAATTCTGCGATGTTCAGAATTACTTCTAAATTGAAACTCTGTGGAGATACTATCAATGATTATGATATGCTTGAGAAAACGTTTACAACGTTTCATGCCTCCAATATGGTTCTGCAACAGCAGTAGAGAGAGAAAGGTTTCAAGAAGTACTCTGAGTTGATTTCTCTTCTTCTTGTGGTTGAGCGAAACAATGACTTGCTCATGAGAAATCACAAAAATCGACCCACTGGGTCTACACCATTGCCTGAAGCGGATGAGGTATATTCCCATTATGCTAAGCGTGAAAAAGGCCGTGACTCTAATCGCAGTCGTGATCATGATCATAGTCGTGGTCGTGACTCTATTCGTAATCGTGATCGTGATCATGGACGTAGCCGCGGCCGTGGCCGTAGACAAGGAATAAGTTTTCCTGGTGTTAATCATCCCCCAAAGAGAAATAACCACAAAAGGTGGAAAGGGAAAGATGAGAAGCCAAAAACAAATGATTCAGAAATTGAATGTTATCGTTGCGGTGGAAAAGGGTATTGGGCAAAAATTTGCCGTGTACCAAGACATTTGGTTGATCTTTATCAAGCATCTCTAAAGAATAAAGGCCCTGAAGCCAATTTTGTCTCTGACAATGATTTTGACATCACCCACTTGGATGTGGCAGACTTTTTTGAGCGCCCTGATGGAAAAATAGACCACTTGATCGGTGATGGATCAGTGGTTAAAGATGATTGAGTAGTTTGATTTTATTTTACTTATTTGTATTAGTTAGTGAATAAACTAGTAGGCATTAGTATCAATTCATATTATTTATTTTATGGAATAGTGTTAGTGTTCGATTTAGGCAATGTTTCAATTTGCTTAGTATTCAAGGATTAATATATGATTTATTAGAATAAATTGTGATGTGAAAAAGAAAATTTAGTTGCTGATTTGGGTTTCGACTTTTGCTTTCTTCGCTTAACTTTGCTTCGATTTTCAATTTTCTTCTTGGCCTAGATTTTCACAGCTACTCGTCTGTTATAGAAACTAAAGGAGAACGCGACTTGTCCCAATCTTTCTTTTAATTTTGTTAAATACAGTAAGATTATTAACTACCAATTTGTAATGATTTCGTAGATTTGTTTCCTTGTGCAAAAAGTAGCATATGCATAGTATATTTTAACTTATATAACATTTATGCAGTATAATAGTTTTACTTTCTGTTTAATGTTAGGTAAATGTATACTGTATACATGTTCGTTGATATTTCTTTTTCTTATGACGTTAATTCTTTATTATTTCACTTGTTTTATTCAGCAAAATTTGATAATACTTCACCTTTCGTGAAATTTCTTTGGACAGCGAGTACACAAAATTTTAAAGAATTTGATCTTGATAAGTACAACTTGTACATTAGACACCCATCAAAATTTGTTGTAGTTGTATTATTCATATGAGCAATGTACTTGTAATTACATTATTTTTAGTTATGTAATTATTTGCATCATAACGAGAGTTTGCTCAAAATTGCATTAAAAGGTTATTATTGAATCATTGGTTTAACTTTGTTTTCCGTCATTTTCTCTGGAAATACTAATGTTTATTCGTATATTTCTTTTGTATGTCAAACTATGGGAAGCAAATATGGATATCCCTCAAAGCAAACTTGAATCAAATTTCAATTGTGAAAATATTTGTTTAGTTGATTCATGTACAACACATACAATAATCAAAGAGAAGAAATATTTCTCGCATTTAAGTATGTGTAAGGCAGATGTTACTACAATTTCTGGTAGTAGTAAATTAATTGAAGGCTCTGGAAGAGCTACTATAACTCCGCCTAAGGGAACAATACTTATCATAGAGAATGCAATGTTCTCCTCCAAGTCCAAGAGGAACTTGTTGAGTTTTAAAGATATCCGCAGAAATGGATATCATATTGAGACAATAAATGAGAATAATCTTGAATATCTCATCATTACCAAAAATGCCTCTGGCCAGAAAAGGGTTATTGAGAAGTTTCCATCTTTGTCTTGTGGCCTGTATTGGACAAGAATTAGTGCAATTGAGGCACATTCTATTGTAAACCAAAAGGTTACCGATTCCAATACTTTTGTACTTTGGCATGATCGATTGGGACACCCTGGATCAATTATGATGAGACGAATCATAGAAAACTCAAATGGGCATCCATTAAAGAATTTAAAGATTCTTTTAAATGATGAATTTTCTTGCACTTCTTGTTATCAAGGCAAGTTAATTATTAGACCATCACCAACAAAGGTTGG
Source organism: Nicotiana noctiflora (assembly GCA_032618575.1). Lineage (NCBI taxonomy): Eukaryota > Viridiplantae > Streptophyta > Magnoliopsida > Solanales > Solanaceae > Nicotiana > Nicotiana noctiflora. The sequence goes on along the minus strand of JASVEL010000755.1, from coordinate 167,469 downwards.
AATTGAGTCCCCTGCGTTTTTGGAACGTATACAAGGGGACATTTGTGGACCTATTCACCCACCTAGTGGGTCGTTCCGATATTTTATGGTCTTGATAGACGCATCCTCTAGATGGTCCCATGTGTGCCTATTGTCATCTCGCAACCTCGCGTTTGCAAAATTAATGGCACAAATAATTCGATTACGGGCACAATTTCCTGATAATCCAATTAAGTCTATTAGACTTGATAATGCTGCTGAGTTTTCATCCCAAGCATTTAATGATTATTGCTTATCAATTGGGATAAAAGTGGAACATCCTGTAGCTCATGTTCACACTCAAAATGGTCTTGCAGAATCTTTAATTAAACGTCTGCAATTGATAGCAAGACCGATACTCATGTAAACCAGGCTGCCCACTTCTGTTTGGGGTCATGCCATTTTGCATGCAGCAATGCTAGTTCGTCTCAGACCGACAAATTATCATAAATATTCCCCGTTGCAATTAGTTTTGGGTCATGAACCTAATATATCCCATTTAAGAATTTTTGGATGCGCAGTATATGTGCCTGTAGCACCGCTATATCGCACCAAAATGGGTCCGCAAAGAAGGTTAGGAATATATGTTGGGTTTGAATCGCCCTCCATTATTCGCTACCTCGAGCCATTAACGAGAGATTTGTTTACTGCACGATTTGCAGACTGTCGATTCGATGAGACACTTTTCCCAAAATTAGGGGGAGAAGTTGGTGAAACCAAACGGGAAATTTTGTGGAAAAATCCATCATTATCTCATCTTGATCCACGTGCCTCTATTTGTGAAAAAGAGGTACAAAAGATTATTCATTTGCAGAGAGTAGCAAATCAAATGCCAGATGCATTTACGGATATGAAAAGGATAACAAAATCACATATCCCTGCGGAGAATGTTCCAATCCGTATTGATGTCCCTATTGGACAATCTTCTAGTGTCATAGCTAATGAGTCAAAAGCACGCATGAAACGTGGCGGACCATTAGGTTCCAAAGATCGAAATCCTAGAAAAAGGAAAATAAATGATCAAAATGACACTATGAAAGAATCTCATGAAGAAATCCACGACTTAATAAATTCTGAGATTCATGAGGAATCCACCGAGCCCGAGACTCAAGAAAATAAGGAACTATCAATAAATCCAATCGATATTGAGACAAATTTGAATCGATTGGATATAGTGGTGGATTATGTCTTTGCATATAATGTTGCATCCAACATTATGCAAGAAAATGAGGATCTTGAACCTCAATCTGTTGGAGAATGTCGACAAAGACTTGATTGGCCAAAAATGGCAAGAAGCAATCCAATCAGAGTTGAATTCACTTGCAAAACGTGAAGTTTTTGGGCCTATAGTCCAAACACCTAATGGTGTTAAGCCCGTTGGCTATAAATGGGTCTTTGTACGCAAGAGAAATGAGAAAAATGAGGTGCAAAGATATAAGGCACGCCTTGTTGCACAAGGATTTTCACAAAGGCCTGGTATTGATTATGAAGAGACATATTCACCCGTTATGGATGCTATAACATTCCGTTATCTCATTAGTTTTGCTGTCCATGAAAAACTTGACATGCATTTAATGGATGTGGTTACCGCCTACCTTTACGACTCACTTGATAATGAGATATACATGAAAATTCCCGAGGGCTTTAAAATGCCTAATAATTCAAAATCCCGGAAAATGTTTTCAATCAAATTGCAAAGATCATTGTATGGTCTAAAGCAATCAGGACGAATATGGTATAATCGTCTTAGTGAGTATTTATTAAAGGAAGGCTATATAAATGATGTCATTTGCCCATGTGTTTTCATAAAGAAAACAACATCGGAATTTATTGTACTTGCCGTATATGTTGATGACATAAACCTTATTGGAACTCCTATAGAACTCCAAAAGGCAATTGATTATTTAAAGAAGGAGATCGTGATGAAAGATCTCGGAAAGACAAAATTATGTCTTGGTTTGCAAATTGAACATTTGGCAAACGGAATTTTTGTTCATCAATCTACCTACATAGAAAAGGTACTGAAACGGTTTTACATGGATGGAGCACATCCATTAAGTACTCCGATGGTTGTTCGATCACTTGATGTGAACAAAGATCCATTCAGACCTCAAGAAGAGAATGAAGAGCTACTTGGTCCTGAAGTACCATATCTTAGTGCAATTGGTGCACTAATGTATCTTGCCAATACTACAAGGCCCGACATAACTTTTCCAGTTAATGTCTTAGCAAGATATAGCTCTGCTCCCACAAGGAGACATTGGAATGGGATCAAACACATATTGCGGTATCTAAAAGGGACTACCGATATAGGCTTATTTTATGGCAACAATTGCAGTCCCGATCTTGTTGGTTATGCTGATGCTGGGTATTTATCCGACCCACACAAGGCTCGATCTCAAACAAGTTATGTGTTTACCTGTGGAGGCACTGCCATATCTTGGCGATCGACTAAGCAATCAATTGTGGCTACTTCATCTAATCATGCTGAGATACTTGCTATTCATGAAGCAAGTCGAGAGTGCGTGTGGTTGAGGTCTATAATACATCTTATTCGAGATAAATGTGGTGTGAAATGTGACAAGTTACCCACTATTTTGTATGAAGACAATGCAGCATGCATAGCTCAACTGAAGGGAGGATTCATAAAAGGAGATAGGACAAAGCACATTTCACCAAAGTTATTTTTCACACATGATCTTCAAAAGAATGGTGATATTAATGTGCAACAGATTCGCTCAAGTGATAATATGGATGATTTGTTCACAAAATCTCTACCGACGTCAACCTTCAAGAAGCTAGTGTACAAGATCGGGATGCGAAGGCTTAAGGATGTGAATTGATGCTCTCATCAGGGGGAGTTAATGCGCGTTGCACTCTTTTTCCCTTACAAGGTTTTGTCCCACTGAGTTTTCCTTGCGAGGTTTTTAACGAGGCAACCAAAAGGCGTATTATTAGATATGTGTACTCTTTTTCCTTTTCTAGATTTTTTTTCCCATTGGGTTTTATTTTAGTTAAGGTTTTAATGAGGCACATTACTTATTGAGTAGACATTCAAGGGGAGTGTTAAGAATAGAATTCTACTTGGAGTGAATGTCTATCTTGTGGAGAGTTTTACTTTGTGACTAAGTCATAATTTCTCCTATAAATAGAGGGGTCTTACCCCATTGTAAATCATCCCAAAATTCAATAAGAATTTCCTCTCTCTTTCTCTGCAATATTGCTCTTGTTCTTTTATTATTTCATAACAATATTGTACTTAAAGATTAGTTAACTCATCCGAATTTCAGGACTAAGTATTCTGACTTTGGAAATTTGAACTTATATTAGAGCCCTGAATTTGGAAATTCAAAACTTAGGACACAAATTTAAAATTCAGGATATAAGATTCAAACTTTAGGATACAATGTCCTGAAGTTTAAATTTTGAGATTTAAACTCTAGAATACCATATCCTGAAGTTTGAGCGAAATTGACTAATCTTTAAATATATTGTAAATTATGAATATATTTTAAATAGCATACTTAAAAATAATTATCTAGTGTCATTTCCACTATTTGTGCAAATCACACCTTCTGCTAGCCGTATACATTTTCATCCTGATTGTAAAGAGACTGTGGCCCAAGACTTTTTGTAATACTTTTACTTTTGGCCCAAAGCATAGGCCCTTTATTTTGGGCTTTTTTTAGTAGTTGGTTTACAAAGTTATTTTCTTGAAATGAACATCAAACATGTTTACGTAAAGTCTAGTCGAATCAGTATAATAAAATGAAATAGTTACCTATAACAATGATTGATATCTTATTTATTTTAGTTACTTTTTGATTTTTTTATAACCAATTATCTATCTACAATTATCTCATGCCCTTAAGCCATAAAATAAATTTTGTATTATTTTTCTCTCTCATATCCCCTCAAATTTCTCATATTTCCTACCCCATATCTATTCTCCCTCTCTCTCTTTACTTTTCGATGAAAAGGAGAACGTTTTTCTCTATGATTTATAGTAGGCTTTGAAAACTGATCAGCCATACAACAATGGCAAGGAAGGCAAGGAATAATAGCAGCGCCGAGTTGCCGCCTTCAATAAGAAGAGCACCGCAGTGGTGGGCGTTTTCATGGCCAGTGGCATGCCACATTCTCTGACGCAACATATCGGATCAACAAAAACCTGCATTATTTTGCTGGTAATTATGTGCTAATCGTCGGCAACCGGAAGCAACGGTGACGGCGAGCGAGGAATGGATACTGATACAGATTCAACGAGACGACATAAGAGTTGTTCTTGAACAAAGAAGACGGAGTTGAGGTCTGAGCAACTTGAATTTCTGTTAATATATTTCAACGTATATTTTCATGTATTTCATTGTATTCATTGTCTTTTTTTATTGTATTTCAATGTATCCCATTGTATTCTATATATTTTATTGTATTCATTGTCCCGCTATTCCATGAATGTATTCATATATTTTTTTTAATTAATATAATTTATGTATCTGACGTATTATATAATTTCTCTGAAGATTGCTATATCTTTAGGATGTTTTTCGGTTAAGAATCTTTTTTATAACCGAAAATACAAAATTTATGTGTTATAATTGAGTTTGTTGAGTTATATTAGGAGTCTATTAAGTTAGTTGATTCACTTTTTTTTTTAAAAATAGTGTAATTCCTTATTTCAGCATGAATACAGTCATATACAATAATTTATCCAGTTGTAATATCATGTTTCATGCCATGAATATAGTCAAATACACTCGAATATAAAAATCTGTCTAGCTATAATCCCTTGTTTCACGCCAAGAAATGCTACTGTATTCATGAATACAGTAGCTTAAATACATCAAATACACTCTAAAAATCTTAAAATATAGCTATAGGAAGTAATATAGTAAATGGTAGCTACAACTAGCTAATAACCACTAAACAATAGTGTTTTGTGAAAATTTCTCTAATAAAATATAGGAATTTTTAGAAACCACTATCGTTTAGTGGCTATTAACTTCCTATAGCAATCATATACATAATTACTTCTATAGCTACTATTCGGTTGTTACGGCAGTGTATTCGCTGTATTCGCGATACTGTATTCATGAATACAGCAGCTAAAAACGCCTAAACATCAGGGCAGTCTAGCTGTACGCGCATGTATTACATGTATTCGCGCCATGTACTCATGAATACAACAATAAAAAGTGTAAAAAATTAGGGCAGTCCAACTGTACGTGCATGTATTCTCGCTGCTGTATTCATGAATACAGCAACAAAAAGCGCCTAGAATCCAAGCAGTCAAGAAGTACGAGCATGTATTCACGTATATTCGCACCATGTATTCTTGAATATAGTAACAACAATTACCTTAAAATTAGGTATGTCCAGTTGTCTAATAACGGAAATAATATCAATTAGCATGATACACTCTTCAATAACTCAACAAATCAATTCTAATATGCCTCATTATCTACCCAATTAATTAGAATGATTTTGATTTGTATATAACTTTTGTATTTTGTGTGTTTCAATTTTTTTTATTATTGTAGTATTCATTAGATTCAATATTTGTATTCACTGTATTCGCTATTTTTATATTTGGAGTATTCGAATGTATTTGTATTAACAGTATTTTAGTTATTTGCTAATACATGATTTGTTGTTATTTTCAGTGTATTTCAAAAGTTGAATTAACTGTATATTTAATTGTATTTAGTGTATTTTACTGTATTTTAATATTAAATGTATTGACAGTTTATATTCTGTTCTATTTTAGTATTTGCAGTGTATTTCAATGTTTATATATGTATTCATATATGAATAAAGATGTATTCAGCTGTATTGAAAAAAATACAAACCTTCAAAATACATAAATATAAGAAAAAAATGTATTATGCAAAAATACAATGTATTTGTACAAAATACAATGTATCTATATGTGACTAAATAGCAAAAAGTAGAAGAAAGTTCGCTGGAGATTGCATTTTTCGGCCAAGCAAAATATAGTATACATTGTATTAAAACTAAAAATGGAGACGAAGAAAAACCCCGACCCTCGATTTTCTTCCGACGTAAAACATATTGTAGTATCTGTTAGAGTATCCATTGCAATAATTGGCGTAGAAGAAAGCCGCAGTAGCCCCCTTGTTTCAGAGTGATATGTTTTCAATATATTTGCCTGGTGTTTAGATGATCTAGAAAACTTAATATCAGGAACCAGATAGGGTACCTGACACATTTGGACTACACTGCATTTTAACGGATTCCTATTATAAGTGAACTGCTACAGCTTCAGGAGCTATGAAACTGTACAAGGACCTTCTACCCCTTGTGGTTACCTCATAGCAGTACAAAGTCAGTTGAACACAGTTGGAAATGAAGTGACTATCTGCACTTTTTCTGCCGCACTGCACTATTTCTAGCGCGCACTCATTCTTGACAAACTAAAGTGCTCACATCATTTCAAATGATGTAATCAAGGTGTATCAACATGATTTTATATTGTAACATCACTTGAAGGTTTCAGTTTCTCATTCAAGCCTCTTGCCAAAACAGAGAAACCAATGCTCGCGAGCTTGAAGAACAAAGTTGGACGCAACTACGGACCAATTCCTAAAGTTAGAATGTTCTTGTCCTAGTTGAGTTGTAACTTTGTGATTGTACTTATTGTATCTCCTAAATTGCTTAGCTAGAAGAGTTGATTAGGAATCCTTCTATAAATCCATAAACTCCTTGAGTTTACGTTGTGGCTAGATTTAGTCATAAACAAAAGTCTTTGTAACTGTAGAGTGACAAAGTAGCTTGTGTTGAGAGCATCACAAGTTAATAAAAGTTTTTGTAACTAGGGAGTCACAAAGTGGCTTGTGAAAAGAGCACCACAAGTTAGTTGAGTAAATTCTTTGTAATGGAGTCATTACAAAGTGCCTTGTAATCGATTTTTACAAGTTAGTGAAGTTAAAAGCCTACAGGTGTAGATCGTGATTTATTTATCCCCTTGAGTGGGATTTTTCCATGTAAAGATCCTCTGCCTTATTTACGTACAGTTTTATTAGCATTCTCAGCATAATCTCGTAGAGGACCAGGTACTTTACTGATTGGTGGACCCACACAAATTAACAATTGGTATCAGAGTTGTTCCTCCTATAAGGCTAACACCTAGGAAAGATCCTCCAAACGTTGAAGAAGGTCAATCCACATATCGACCACCTAGTTTCAATGGACAATACTATGGGTGGTGGAAAATAAGAATGCATGACTTTATCATGGCTGGGGATTCTGAGTTATGGGATATCATATGCGATGGTCCTTATATTCCAACCAAGGTACTGGAAGAACTTCCATTCTCAATGAAAAAAACTAGTAAAGGGTACATTGAAGCAGACAAAAAAGTTGTGCAGACGAATTTTCGTGCTGAGAAAATTCTAGTACGTGGAATGGGACTTGAAGAGTACAATAGAATCTCCACCTGAGACACTGCCAAAGAGATATGAGAAGCTTTGCAAATAGCTCATGAGGGAACCACATAAGTAAAACAATCTAAGATTGATATGCTCACTACCGAGTACGAACTCTTCAAAGTGAGGGATGATAAATCTATTCAAGATATGCACACAAGATTTACTACCATCATAATGAGTTACACTCACTTGGTAAAACTATTCCTAGAAACAAGCTAGTGAGGAAAATCCTCAGCCTTTTGCCTAGCCCTTTGGAAAGTAAAGTGAATGCTATTACTAAATCAAAGGACTTTCAGAAGCTGACCGTAGAAAAGCTGAGCAAAAATTTGAAGACCTATGAGTTAAAGAAAAATATAGATAGTGAAAGAAGAGAACCAAAGAAGGAAAATAACATGGTACTTAAAGATGATAACAATGATTCAAGTGAGGAAAGCAGTGACATGACTTACCTAACAAAAAGGTTTCGAAAGATGGTCAGAAGAAACAGAAAAATGTAAAAAGGGACAGCTCTAACCGGTCAAAGAACTATGATCTTTGTTACAAGTGTGGAAAGCCTGGACAGCTCATGAAAGATTGTCCTTTCTTGAAGCAAGAATTCTCCAAGAACTGCCATGAGAAAACAGCTAAGACGAACCTGGTTCCTTTCAAGTACTTCAAGAGAAAAAGATCTCCTGACAACATGATGAGACAGACTCTTGCAGCATGGGGGTATTCCTCCAGTGAGAAAGAAGATGAACTTGATACTTGTAACAGTTCCATGATTGCAGTTGAAGACGAGGAGATTGAATATAACTTAATTTTTATTTTAATGGCACAATCAAATGATGATGAAGACGATGTCAACAAAGGAAAATTTCAGGGATGTTCAGAAAAATCTGAAATCATATTCTCCAAGAAAACTCACATCTTTAGCTAATGTATTAACTAATGCCTTTCATAGTCTTGTGGAGGATGGGGATTCTTTGACCTTAAAACTAGGTGAATCTAAACAAACTAGAGACGACTTAGTGGTTGTAGTTACTGACCATAAGAAAACCGTTGAAACTTTTAGAAAGAAAAGGATGATCTTTTGACAGAAATTACAGACCTAAGGGAAACAATAGTGAAACCTTGGACTAAGTGAAAACCAAAAATTCTAGAAAGGGAAAGAAGAGAGCCAGTAGGGAACAAATTAGGCTTGAAATTAAGGTGAACGCTATCAGAACTAGGATGTATGCTGAAGTTGAGAAAAACGAGCAAATCCGAACTGATCTGGAAAGATTAAAGAATGATCTTGAAAAGTCCCTAAAGTGGACCTGGTCCTCAGAAGCTACCACCGCCATGCTTACTAATGATTGTGAAAATAGGCAGGAAATAGAGTTCCAAGGAAAGAAAACTCCTCACAATCCTCATGACAAGTACATCATTGTCTCTAATAACTTGCCTTGTACCCAATGTGGGAACAATGTGCACTTTAAAGAAGATTTCCAGGCCAGGAATCAATCTATTATAAAAGGAAACAAAGTGGTTGCTGAAAAGGTGACTACAAAAGAGGGACTAGGTTCCACTCACAAAAACTCACATCACATGTATGGACTAAGAGGACTTTTATTCATCCTTTTGCCAACTACAAGGGACCCAAACTTTTTTGGGTTCCTAAAACTAACTCTTGGTCTCCTTATGTAGGGAATAGTGAAAGCAAGCGGTCAACAATGGTTCATGGATAGTGGGTGTTCAAAGTACATGACTGGGAGCACCATGGACTTCTTTTTACTAAAAGTCCTGCAAAGAGGGAGTGTAACCTTTGGAAATGGAAAAAGGGGAAAATTCTTGGAGTTGGAAAAGTCGGGAGGTCACTCACTCATTCTATTGAAAATGTGTACTATGTCAACGGACTTAAGTACAGTCTCTGGAGTGTCTCCCAAATTTGTGATAAATGAAACAAGGTGGAATTCCTGTCCAAAATATATACAGTCACCGATCTTGTGACTGGTGAAGTAGTACTTGTGGCCAAAATATACAAGAACATCTATGTTTCTTATTTAGAGTCCTTACAGAGTGGTGATCTGAGTTGTCTGAAAGCGGTTGATGATAATTCTGAACTATGGCATAGAAGACTGGGCCACGAAAGTTTCCCTCTTCTGAATAAACTAATTCAGAAGGACCTCATCCATGGTTTGCCTATATCAAAATTCAAGATATATAAGGTCTGTGATGCCTGTGATGCAGGAAAACATGTGAAATCCTCTTTTAAGTCTAAAAAGATGTGAGCACCTCAAAACCACTAGAGCTTCTCCATATGGATCTATGTGGACCAATGAAAGTGCAAAACAGAGGAGGAAAAAGATACATTTTGTAACAGTGGATGACTATTCCAGATTCACGCGGACTCTGTTTCTCAGAACCAAAGATGAAACAGTTGAGGTGTTTGTGGCTTTTGTGAAGAAAATCTAGGTGAAAATGGAGTATAGGGTCGCATGCATTAGATCAAATATGGGATAGAATTTGATAATGTCAAATTTGATGAATTCTGCAATAAAAATGGCACCACTCACAACTTCTCAACTCCCAGAACTCCCTAGAAAAATGGATTAGTAGAAAGGAAGAATGTAACTCTGGAAGAGATGGCAAGAACAATGTTGATCATTAGTGGAATTGCAAAGAACTCCTGGGCTGAAGCTGTCAACACTGACTGCTACTTGCTGAACGGGTGCATAATCATATCACTTCTGAACAAAACCCCCTATGAATTGTTAAATGGAAGGAAACCCAAATTGACTCACCTAAGAACATTTGGGTGCAAATGCTATGTTATCAATAATCGAAAGGATCAGCTTGGTAAATTCTATGCCAGGAGTGATGAAGGAATATTTTTGCGCTACTCTTCTTAAAGCTAGGCTTACAAGATATATAACAAGCGGACTCAATGTGTTGAGGAAAGTGTTCATGTTATTTTTGCTGAGTCTCTTCCATATTGTGAGAAGAGTGCTGAGGAATATCAAGATGGAGAACCTTTACTAGTCCCTTGTAAAGTCATTAACATGACAAACAAAAAGGCAGATATGATGAGTCAAGTAAATGAGCTAAATAAAGACAATATTGTCTCATCTTCAACAGAACCAAGCACTTTAATTAGAACCCCTGAAGCTGAAGAAAGAGTGGTTGATGCTATTTAGGGAACTCTACTAGCACCTGAGAGAGGAATAGAGGAAAAGCAGCCAAACATAGCCTCTTTCTCTAAGAAGGAACTTCAGACGTCTAACTAGAGACACCAAAGATTTCTTCCGATGGACAACATTATTAATCCTCTAGATTTTGGAGTACAAACCAGATCAAGAGCTAGAAACTCACTTGCCTTCTTAGCTTTTCTCTCCCAGATAGAACCCAAGAATATTAACTAAGCCTTGAAAGATGTAGATTTGATTACAGTCATGCAAAACGAGCTACATTAGTTTGAGAGAAATAATGTGTTGCACCTGTTACGTATACCCTCATATCAAACCATTATAGGAACCAGGTGGGCTTTCAGAAATAAGCTCAATGAACATGGAATTACCACAAGAAACAAGGACATGCTAGTGGTCAAAGGCTACAATCAGGAATAAGGGATTGACTATGATGAAACGTTTGCTCCAGTGGCTCGTATGGAAGGTATGAGAATTCTAATCATTTTTGCATCTCATATGAAATTCACCTTGTTCCAAATAGATGCAAGAGTGTATTGTTTAATGGACCCCTTAAGAAAGAAGTCTATGTGAAGTAACCTCCATGGTTTGAATGTCATAAGCACCCTGAATATGTTTTCAAACTGGACAAAGCCTTGTACCGGTTAAATCAAGCTCCTCGAGATTGGTATGAAAGACTGTCAAAGTTCCTCTTGGAAATGGATTTAAAAGAGGGGAAATTGACAACACTCTCTTCTTAAAGAAACAGGGAAGGAATCTGCTTATTGTTCAGGTCTATGTTGATGATATCACCTTTGGAGCAACAACTTATTCTCTGTGTGAAGAATTTACAAAACTCTTGGGAAGTGAATTTGAAATAAGCATGATGGGGGAACTGAACTTCTTCTTGGGTCTTCAAGTAAATTAGTTCCTAACGGGTATATCCATTTGTCAGCAAAAATACATCAGGGAGCTTTTGAATAGGTTTGACATGGAAGCATAAAAGGTGATAGACACTCCCATTGCTACTGCCACTCGACTAGATATGGATAAAACTGGATCTCATGTGAACCAAACCATGTATAGAGGCATTATTGGGTATCTATTCTATCTTACTTCCAGCAGGCATGATATTGGTTTTAGTATGGGGTTATGTGCAAGGTTTCAATCAAATCCCAAGGAATCTCACTTGAAGGCTGCCAAAAGAATACTGAGATACCTTAAAGGAATACAGGACCTGGTCCTATATTATCCCTCAGGTGACAACTTTAATCTCATTGGTTATGCGGTGTAGATTATGTAGGTTATCTTGTGGATAAGAAAAGTACTTCTGTAATGGCTCACTTCTTAGGTTCGTGTCTTATCTCCTGGGCACGGGGAAGAAAAATTCAGTGGCTCTTTCAACAGCTGAAGTAGAATATGTAGTCGCAACACCCTGTTGTGCTCAACTGTTATGGATCAAGCAGCAACTGGAGGACTTTGGGGTACTCACTAAGAGTGTGCCCCTTCTATGTGGTAATACCAGTGTACTCAACATGGTCAAGAATCCAGTTCAACACAAAATGACAAAGCATATTGATGTGATGCATCAATTTCTAAGGGGTAATATGGAGAAAGGATTGATATGTATAAAGTTCTACAGCATAGAAGATCAAATTGCAGATATTTTTTACCAAGGCTTTAAGTAGGGAACAATTTGAAAGAAACAGAATAAAGTTGGGCTTTTAAAGCCTAATTGAGCACCCGATTCCTATTTATCTGGCTATGAAAGTCACCTTCAAGAAATAACTGGCTAAAAGTGTTTTATGGCCATGTCTAACCCACTTTAATACCGTTGTAGGTAAACACACATGATGAGGTTAGAAGCTGTAGATGTAGTGCATGAATGATAAAAAATGATTGATTATTTCAAGTAAAAGATTGAAAACCTAGTTCTTGTGCTAAATGTTAGTAGTTTTGTGCATCCTTATTATGCGTCTTAAAAAGGGTACAAAACCTACCTACCATGTCATTAAATTTTTAAGATCATGTTATCACGTCTTTTCACTTCAAATGGTTCCATCTCTCTCGGAAACATTGCATTTCTCCACGCCCAATCACCATTTTAGAGCTGGTGCCCATTCCTCTCTATTCATAATTATCATCTCCTAATAAAAACCCTCTTCTATTCTCTCTAACCATAAGTTCTCCATTAGAATTTCCCAAAAGCATCTATTCATTTTTTTAATGTTGAGACAAACTCCAACCTCCTTGCCTCAGTCGTAACTATTACTAACAAACCTATGGAGACTTCTACTGCTAGTAAGCCTTTCTTACCATCTCTTACTCCTCTCGCTGAAGTCACTCCTCGTCTAGTTTTCCTGTCTCTCTCTTTTTCATAAACCCTTAAAATTATTGCTATGTCCCCTCCATCTTCTAAGGCTCCCACTAGTCAAAAACCCAATGGAGAACAAGGTCAAAACCCTAAGGTCATAAAGAGTTCGGCCATCGCTGCTACCAACTTCGTGGTGGTAGTAGTACCATTTGAGGAACTGAAAAATGTTGTAACTATCTTTGTGGCGTCTGCTAATGGGGTGTTGCATGAGATCATCTCTAACAAAAATGAGGTACAAAGTGTGGGGGACGAATGGGCCATTGTAATTATTGAAGGGGATGTACTAGCAGATACTATTTGGCCATCTCATGGGGAACCTGATCCCTCTTCGGAGGACCCAGGTCAGCGCTTTCATTCCCAAGAAAGTTCTTTTCCTGCATTCACTGTTGTTCCCATGAAAATACAAGTACTTGAAATGAGATCTAGTGATGAGGAGGACCTAGATAATGTGGCTCTTGATGTGTTCATAGTTAAGCAGAGAGTTGTGCCCACTCCTGAGTCTGAAACCAAACGACCTACTACCAAGCTTCAAGCTAAGGTGGCCTACTATTCTGCTCTTCAAAAGAGCAAGAAAAGTAGTAAGAAGAAAAATAGAAAGTTAGTGAGAGACAATGTACCTATCAGTGATGAGGCAATCCCTGTAGTAGAGGTGGATGAGGAAACCCCAGATGAACCTTGTTCTCTGGTTAGACGGTCTTTGAAAAAGAAGAAGCTTATTTCAACAAAGAAGTGATCAACCTCTTGGTCCAAGATGAAGAAGGTGGTGAGTGAGTTCTCGATGTCTGATGAGGATGTGTTCGTCAAATCCAAGGAAAAAGGAAAAGTAAGTGGTAAGAAGTTCGGCAAATGCAAGTCTGAAATTTTTGAGGAACCTGGTTCTGTGAAGGGAATGAGAAGTGAAGTCAACCTTGGCTCTAAACGTCTAAGACATCCAAAAGTTCTGTTGGGTCGTACATTTAATCCAACAATCTTTGAGATTGCTGGTTTGCACCAAATTCTGGAAATGGTTGAGTTTCAACGTTGCACGCACTTATTCCAAATGGATGCACCTAAAGTATATGATGATGAGGTACAAAGCTTTTGTGTTAGCATCTTTCCATTAAAACAGACCACATTTGTGCTTTGGTCAATGGAGTTGACATCGTCTTGGATGTAGAGTTTCTTGGAGAGATTCTTAAAGTTCCTACAGCTAGTGTGTCCAGTGTAAGGGATGTGTGTTAGTTCAACTTCATAAATGCCGTGGTAAAAGACAATGCAAACCAAAAGAGGGACCACATCCATAAGAAAGTGCTTCTTCTTGTGTATCGGCTACTATTCGAATTGGTAAATAAAGTTCTATTGCCTAGAGCTGAGAGGAGGTCAGTAACTTCTAAGTCTGAACCGTTCTTGATGGAGAAACTAGGAAGCTTTACCTCTATGAGTCTACATGCTATCATGATTGAACACATGCAAAAGATTTCCACCTTCAATGATAGTAATCATGGCCTTCCCTACGGGTTCCTGCTTACTCGAGTGTTTAAATTCTTTGAAGTACCACTGGGTACGGACAAGGTGGGGACTAAGAAGCATACTTTCTCATAGACAACTTTGGAAGAATGTGAGTGGATAGAAAACAATGGGGGAGTAGGAAGTACATCAACCGCCTTATAGCTTAATAATGCTCAGAGCAGTGCAACTGAGGAAATTCGTCGGTTAAAGACCAGGAATGCTATCCTAGAAGGTCAGCAAGCCCACAGAGTTTCGTTGTTAAATGATGAAGTAGCTCATTTGACAAAGGAGAATGTTTATCTCAGGGTGCAAGAAGAAAATCAAGCGTAGAACTGCTCAAGGAGCAAAAGTCGGGAAATGCTCGAATAGATCTTGTTCTCCAAACACTTGCTGTAGCTTCCAAGCCTTTTACTCCAAGTGCCCCCTAAGTACCCCTTCAATGACCAGTTTTGGAAATGTTCGTTAAGTTCTCTTTGTTGTTTTAGCAGTTACTTTTTGTTTTCTTTTTATGTGGTTGGGGTGGAACACTGCTTCTCCCATTTTAATAAGTCCAATGTTGCCTTTTTCTTTTTACGCAAAGGCATTTTAATTTTTTTTAATATCAATTCTATCCTCTTTTATTATATCAGTACTTTACCTCTATATTTCTATTCTCTATCAAGTTTTCACATATATGGCATGAGTTAGCGTAGATGGACTTCTTTATGCTAATTATTCTATTTGTATTTTTTTTAATGATGCCAAAAGGGGAAAAATCGATAAACTGAGGGGGAACACATGTGTACGAAAGGGCATAGAGTCAGGGGAATTTGTGTTCTCCTGTTGCTCAATCTCGTTCCTTGAGCTCTCTTAAACTCAGAGAACACACGTGTATGAAAGAGTATAAAGTCAGGGGGAACTTGTGCTCTCCTGTTACTCAATCTGGTTCTCTGAGCTCTCTAAATCCTCGTTTTCAATATTAAGTTTGCCGTAATCAAAAAAGGAAAAATTAGGTTTTCAATATCTTTACCTGATGTTTTGATGATCTAAATAACTTAATATCAAGAACCAGATATGGAACCTGACACACTTGGACTATACTGCATTTAACAGATTCTAGCTATAAGTGAACTTCTATAGCTTCAGAAGCTAAGAAACTATACAAGGACCTGCTACCCGTGTGGTTCCCTCATAGCAGTACAAAGTTAGTTGGACACAGCTGGAAACGAAGTGACTGCCTGCACTGTTTCTGCCGCACTACACTGTTTCCAATGCCCACTCATTCCTGACAAACTGAAGTACTCACATCATTTCAAGTGATGTAATCAAGATATTGTAACATCGTTACATCACTTGAAGGTTTTAGTTTCTTATTCAAGCTTCTTGCCAAAACAGAGAAACCAATCCTCAGGAGCTTGAAGAACAAAGTTGAACGCAGCTACAAACCAGTTACTAAAGTTAGCATGCTATTGTCCTAGTTGAATTGTTACTTTGTAATTGTACTTATTGTATTTTTTAAATTGTGGCTAGGTTTAGTCATAAGCAAAAGCCTTTATTACTGTACAGTGACAAAGTGACTTGTAGTGACGGCATCACAAGTTAGTAAAAATCTTTGTAACTAGAGAGTACAAAGTGGCATATGGTAAGAGTACCATAAGTAAGTTGAGTAAATTCTTTGTAATGGAGTCATTACAAAGTGGCTTGTAATCGGTTTTTACAAGTTAATGAAGTTAAAAGCCTAAGGGTGTTGGTTGTGGTTTTTGATCCCCTTGTGTAGGATTTTTCTACGTAAAAATCTTCTGTCTTATTTACATATAGTTTTATTAGCATTCTCAACAGAATGTCGTAGAGGACCAGGCACTCTACTGGTTGGTGTACTCACACAAATTAATACAGAGTTGTTGAATCAGCCGTTGAAGAGGAAATTTAAAGTTTTTTGATGAAAAATAGGTGAAGATTAAAAAAAAGTGAACAGGAAGAAAAAACTTGAACTGGCCAAAAACCCAAAATTTTTAATTCTTAACACAAATTTTTGGAGCAAAAACATTGAAAGTGAGAGAGGGAATCATGTTGTGGGAGAATCATTCTTCAAAAATCGCGAATACAATCTTGCTATGCTGTTATTTTGGAAGAGAATAATTGAAAGAATGAGAGAGAAAATTGGTACATAGCGTATTTAGTAGCTTAATGGTAGTGTATACCATAAATATCTATTTTGATATAAAAAATAAAAGATAACTATAAAAATAATATTTACAAGGGTTTTGATGAATAATTTTTCATTTATATGCCAAAAATAATACAGTAAAACCCTCCTTATATTTAGCATATGAGCAGGATATTAGTACAGGAAAAGCACTAGATATGAAAATAGAAATAAAAAATTTAATCTTTTGGCTTGGGATTTTATGAACCCTAGCCTATTTTCATAATCCAAGGAGAGCATTTAAGAATAGATTCCAAGTATCAACAACACCAGCCAAACACCAATGGGTGCAGTCCAAGTCCCTATGTCCACCATGTCCATAAACAGAAGGATGCCCATCTGCTCGATACTGTGACAACTTTGTTATGTTCAATAAATAAACAGATTTATTCATCCCTCTCAAAACTTTCTCTAGTACCAATTCTTCTTGATGAACTTCTTCTGTACTCTTCAATGGTTGCGTTACTCCTTCACACGTCTTTGAACCTGAACTCATCGCGCTAATTTTGCAATTAAGTATGAGTTGTTAGTCTATAGAACTTAAACGCGTATATTATTGTTCCAGAATATATAACAGTAAGTATAAAATATTTGTTGAACTTACTTGTCATGGTCAGGAGAAACTCCTTGGAAAAATACTTTAGTTTTTGTGGTATCTACTTCAGAATCTACCCATTTTGCCCAAGTATTCAGTGCTTTCTCATATAGGGTTAATCGAGGTCCATCTTTGTATGTAGAGTTTCCATCTTGAACAAGATCCCAACTGTAACAACAATCTTATTTAGAATATAAGATAGTTAAAATTGCAACGCATAATATTATTCTTATTAGACAATGTATAATTAATTAATAAAAAGTGAATTCTAAATGTCTGGAAATTGATATATAGTATTAGAAGAGAACTTACGGTTGTTTCCTGCCAATATGAAGCCACCAATGCCAGGAATCAAAGATGAGAACATCCATATCTTTCCATTGAGCAGCTGAACTGAGAAAGTCAAGCTTTAAAACTCGTGTCCCATTGCTCTCCATTGTAATGTCTACCAGAAAAGCATTTCGGAACAGCAGGTATGACGTGTTGTATTTCTGCATTTTAAAATGTATTCAAGATTTAAATATGTCTATGAAAAGGTTGGTCGCTAACTATGTAACGACCCGAATGGTAGTTTTGAGTTCTAGCGCGTCGTTCTACGATTTGAGGCATGGAGTAGCTTCATTTCAGGTACTATGGCTTGTACGCGTGCTCGAAATTGAATTTCAGGAAGTTCGGAGTTGATTTGGATAAAAAATTCTAATTTCAGAAGCCTTAAGCAGGAGGAGTTGACTAAAGTGTAATTTTTGAGTAAACGACCTTGAAATCAGGATTTGAAGGTTCCAACAGATTCGAATGATGAATTTGGACTTGTGCATATGTCCGATTGGATTTTAGATGACCCGGGAGCGTTTCAGCGCATATTGTGGAAGTTGGCATTTTGGAAGAATTTCATAAATTTGGGCTAAGTTATATTTCAATGTTATCGATGTCTGTTTGGGATTTCAAGTTTGGGAATAGCTCTACATGGTGATTCTGGTATTGGGAGCGTGTCCGGAAGTGGATTTGGAGGTCGAAAGTTAGAAATTTAAAGGTTTTTGAGAAGTTTGACTGGGAGTGAACTTTTTGATATCGGGATCGGATTCTCATTCCGGAAGTTAGAGTAGGTCCATAATGTCGAATGTTACTTGTGTGCAAACTTTAAGGTCAATCGAACGCGATTCGATGGGTTTCAACATCGAATGTAGAATTTCAAGTTCTAAAGTTTACTAGGCTTGAATTGGGATGCAATTCACGATTTTAACGTCGTTTGATGTAATTTGAGGCCTCGAGTAGGCTCATGTTATGTTTCAAAACTTGTAGGTATGTTCGAGCAGGGCCCCGGGGTCCTCGCGTGTTAATCAGACGAGGCTTGGACCAAGTTTGAACTTGGAGAGTAATAGCCGAAGCTCCCAACTTCTGGTGCAATCACACATGTGCTTGGACAGCCACAAGTTCGAGCTCGCGGAAGCGAGACATGAGGTATAGAAGCGGAAATGCATAGGTTGGCCAGGCACCACGGGCGCAAAGAATTTTTCCGCTGGTGCGAAAGTGCAGGTGCGAAGAAATCCATTGCAGGCACGAGAGTTTTGCCGCGAGTGCGAAAGCCCAGGTGCGAAGAAGTCATCGCATGCGTGAGAGTTTTTTCACAGTTGCAGAATCACCAGGGCGATGTTTCCCATCGTGGGCACGATGATCGCTGGGCAGTCAGTATTTAAAACGGGGGTTTGAGCATTTTTGCTCATTTCTTCATTCTTTGACGGTCTTTGGAGTTGTTAATCGCATCTATTACAAGTTACATACATGGATTATATATGGATTTAGACATGAAAATTTGTAGAAATTTTAGTTTTGAAGGAAAATCTATAAATTTATATTTTTGGAATTTGGGCATGAAATTGAGAATAATATATTTGAGTTCATGATATTATGGGTAATGTTAATCTTAAAATATTTTCGAAAATCGGGGCACGCGGGCCCGGGGTGAATTTATGAATTCTTCAATTTGGTCGGAAAATCACTTTAATAGCTAGGATGTTAACTCCTGAGCATGTATTGATTATTTTATATAACATTTGACTAGCTTCGAATCTTTTGGCATCGAGTTGAGGATTTAAAGCACAATTTTGGACCGAAAAGTGAGCTTTGAAACGAGGTAAGTCTCCTGTCTAACTCTGTGAGGGAAACATTACCCCTAGGTATTGTATATTTACGTGTGCTACTTATTGTGGGGGCTACGTACGCGCGAGGTGACGAGATCCCATTCATAGCTACATTCATGTTATTTTCCGGGTAGGCTTAGGTTCACATCATGTTATACTGGTACTATTTGAGCAGTCTCTTGCCTATTAAATTCCTCTATTTTACATTTCCACTTGAGACTAGACTTTCTATTGTAGAGGCTTCATGAGTTCATGATTAGTCACTGAATAATTTTACCCCTCTTACAACATGTTTTCGTGATATGTGTGTTTCATTGAAAGGTTTTTGCTAAATAAATTACAACTCACAAGTTTATTTGTGAGGACCCGTCAAAACTTCTTATTATAATAGGATCATGCCGTACGCCTCGACAGAATTTATGTACCACACTCTTATGGGATCGGGTCGTTCGCCATGGCAGGATTATGTACCACACTCTCATTGGAGCGAGTTGTTCATCTCGGCAGTTTAATAGATGCATTTATGGTTCGTATCGTTCGATCCTTGACAGTGCACTATTTAAATACTATTGTTAGATCGGGTCGTACGCCTCAACATTTCCAATAACATATCCTCATGGAATCATGTGCAATATTTGGCAAGAGCTAGTGTGCCCATGAGCTTTTTGGATTCAAATTATGATAATCTACTTGATGAATCCACTATATCTAAATATGTGCATTGGTTAAGGAGGGAATTTCTAATGGAGAGCTTGAATTCATTGTAAAGCGGGGAATTTGTACCACATATTTTATACTTGTTTATTTCACTTATTTACTCTATCTCATATTTATTTGCTTGATTATTGTACCTTATATTATTGGATACCTAGTAAGTATAGATGTCGACGCCTCATCACTACTCCTCTGGGATTAGGCTAGATACTTACTGGGCGTATGTTGATTTGCGTACTCATACTACACTTGTTGTACATTTTTTGTGCATGTACATATATGTCTAGTGGCCTTGTGAGAGCAGAGGCATGCATTCACACGGGAATTTAGATGAGCTGCATTTCTATATTACGACCCGCAACCAGCAGAGTCTCATTCAGAGTATTTGTATTTTTTCTGTCAAATTTATATCCAGATAGATGCTCTATTTTAATTTACATTCTTAGTTGATGCTCATGCACTTGTGACATCGGATTTTGGGGGCAATTATAGGTTGTTCTGTATTGAAGTCGTTAAAAATATCATTATTACTCTGTAAATTCCATCTCTTACTATTTGGTTAAAGGAAATGTGATTTCAAAAATATTTAATTGAGATTCAAGTTAAGTATTATTGTTGGCTTTCCTGACAGCTATGTCCGGCGTCATCACGACCTTTATGAATTTTGGGTCGTGACAAATTATGGCTTAGAAAAAGTCAAGGACATAAATAGTTGACATATTGATTGTATAATTGACAGTATTCTATAAGTGTTGGAAACTGTGCGTCCACCAAAATGTATAGAGAACCGGGTTCTCTATGAGTTTCTACTGAAGATACTTATGACCCGAACTGTATAGCGATCTGGTCCTATATCAGTTCCCACAGTGGTAATTACTGAACTAGTGTGTAAATAAGACACAGAATAAGTTCCCACTGTGTAGAGAACCAAATTCCCTATAAGTTTCCACTATAAGCAACAGACTATAAAACCAACCAGTATAGGGAATCAGGTTCTCTAAATGTTCTCGTAGTAGTTCGTCAGTAAGATAGAACACAGAGAATTTTTACGTGGAAAAATCCCGCACAAGAGGATCAAAAAACCACGACCTACCTTGTAGGCTTTTAACTTTACTAACTTGAAATCTTGCCTATTACAAGCCACTTTACAATTCTTCTGATTGTAAAGACTTTAACTAACTTGTGATGCTCTCATCATAAGCCACTCTATAACTATCCTAGTTACAAATAATTTAACTAACTTGTGGTGCTCTCAGTATAAGCCATTTTGTCACTGTACAGTAACAAAGGATTTTCACTCTAACTTGTAATAACACTATTACAAGCCACTTTGTAACTCTCTAGTCACAAAGACTTTACAACTTGAAAAACTTTAGCCAAGACACAACTTGGAGGTTTTGTGATTTTGGGTTTCCTAAAAACAGCTTCTAAGAAAGCTAGATAGGAGTTACAATGAAGAACAAATAAGAAAGACTCAACGACCTAAGGATATAAGATATCTTCGATCTTGGATCAGGTCCTTGAGGTTGAAGCAACTTTGTTATTGAGAGAGGTTGTTCTTGCACTTGATAGAGTATTTCTGTTTCTAATTTTGCAAGTCTTGGATCTGCAGGCCTTGTGTGTTGCACCAGGTTTATATTACAAAAGTCATCACCTTAGTGATGTCAATTCACAATGGTGATGTCCAATCTTGGTTAGTACATGCCCTTTCTCAATGAGAAGTGACTACTGCACTGTCTACTGAAATGTTGTGTGTACAGTTGCAGGTAGTCACTTTCTGCAGTTGCTTTCTAGCTGTACTGTTGACTTTTTTTCTGTTAGGGGAGCACCAAGGTATTAGGTCCCTGATCTGGTTCATGTGATTCTAAAGGCACACTGCTCAGATTATCTTGAGTCGATCATCTTGAATGATTATACCACGCATTCTTCAGGTCCTTCATATAGTTCTCTCACGAAGTAAGGTGTTTTACCTTCCTTGATTGTGTGTATGCATGTGTGACATTACTTATAATAATGTAAGCAAGGTAGGTAAAGAGCCTCCCACAGAAAGTTGACTACTGCAGTACTTTTCTTGTGCAGTAGCGTATGCATGCAGCAACTTTCCTGTTGGAGAGTTGACTTCATACAGTCTCCTCAGGAACTGGTAGGGACCTGTTATCTCAGTTGTTCCTTCTGCTCTTCCTCACTTGAGTCATTGCTATCAGCTTTGAGTACCAGATTCTTTTCTTTCTTTGGTTCTCTTCTTTCACTACATATCTTCCTCTTCATCTCGTAGATCTCAGATTTCCAACCAACTCTTTTATGGTTAGCTCCTGCAAGTCTCATTGCTTTCCCAAGGGCTGGATCCAAACCTGAAACTTTGTGATCTCAAGGTCTTGTAAATGTGCAACATGTTCCTTATCTGGTTCTGGATGGTAAGTTTGTTAGATCATCAAAACACAAAGCAAAGTACTTGTGCCCAAGGTACTTGTAACCTATCAATTTCCCCCTTTTTGATGACGACAAACTTAGAATTGATATCCCCATGAGAACCAAATCTCCATATGATTCCCCCTACGAATCAGTCATATTCTTAATGAAAACCGAACCTAGGAACCGATCACAACTGGTTCCTCAAGATTATTTGGCAACTCATCAAAACTCAAAGTTCCATAACTTATCAAGAAGGAACTTCAGAAAAAGACTGAAAAGTAAGGAATGAAGTGCTCGACTTAACAAGAAAGCCCAACGAGATAGAGACGTGCTAGCGTTCAAGCTTATTCTAATAAGCGCATTAGCGCATCCGTTTTTTTACTGGGGTATAGCGGTTTGAAATTTAAAAAATATAGAGAGTCACAGAACGAACATGGTGCGGAGATTGTAGGCGTTAAACAAGGATAATATTGAGATGTTGGAAGATTTTTTAATGAACTTTCAATGGTGCAACTGAGTTTCCATATTGATACAACACAACTACTTGAACGGTGAAGAAGCAACTACCAAGTAGAGAAGAAAGAGAAAGAGTAAATCCGATATAGCGGATCCAGGTTTTAAAGGTTATGGGTGCCATTACGTTATGCATATAGTATATCCAGGGGCAGATATACATGGCAGTTGACGTCGCTTCATAGAATTCTTTTTACTAGATATGTATATATAACTAATACATGAAATAAAAAATTCATATAAATACAAATATTGACATTATATGTCATCTATAATAATTTATTTTGTTCACTTTTTCAAATATTGACACCAATTATGAACATTTATGCGTATTCCACTAAGTATATCTACAACAAGCTACAAAGATCGAATAAGAAGGATGGGTCAGTTTGGTTAGTTATGGTTAACTCGAAGAAGTTTTGTTCAGTACAATTTTATTCTTAATTTAAACATATATGTCCAAAAATAATTGCAATAAATAAATAAATAATAAATTCATGAAAGATTGCCTTTGATTAAAATATTTGCTTAACGAGTAATTTAATACTATATATTCTTTACTTGACATAGATTAATCTATCTTTATCATTCTCGAGTTAATATTTTCATGTTAATTGTCGAGTTATATGAAAATTATTTTTAAAGCAAAACCATCAATGTTTGGCCTATGATAAACGACGCAAAACAACTACTAATCAAAATACTTTTTTATCTTTTTCAAAAGCCAATAGAAAATATGGTTCAAATTATACTCCAATATATAAATTAATAAATATTGTCATAACAAAGAGAATCATTATATGGTAACTAAATCAATTCAAATTACCTATCGAAAAGAGTTGCTCCTGAAGTAAGGTATAATAGTAGAAAGCGGATAAATAAGCACTGATATACAAAAGTTTAAACTTACTACTATTACTATAAGGCTACTACTACTGAATAAAATGGGAGTTTAAGGTATATTAAACTACTACTATTACTATAAGGCTACTTCATATAAAATTGAGTTAAATTTTAATCATCAGGCTGCTTAATTACTTTAACTTTAAGTGCATCTATTTTGAAGATTGAAAAACATGTCATATTTGTAGCAATAAAAAGAAAAAAAACAACAATTTATCATATTAAAGGTATTATAATTGTGGGGAAATGATTTCGTGAGAATTACGATAATAAAATATTAGGAAGAAAAGAATATTATTGAAAAATTTATAATCACTAAGTGTACCGGGAATGTGAAGATAGAAGTTCCTCCAATCCGTTTGGAGACATATTTAGCTTGAGGGTCAGCAGCATGAAGCATACAAGTAAGAGACTGCCATTGATTTAAGCTTATTGAATCTCCTACAAACATCATCTGCTTCCCCTTGAATTTCTCCTGAAATTCTATTGCATTAAACCTACACAAACCAAAAGTTGTATGCTTTAAAATTCTGAATCTGCCTCTAATTTTTAGGGATAACAACTAAGCAGAGCGGATTAAAACAATTTATTTCGACAATATTATTGTACAAATAGTGAATTTGCACAGTAAAAAATGTGATTTTTACTATGGTAATTTGTCTATGAATATTTTGTTGCTTGATCGTGATGCTACTATAAGCTACAAAGAGCAAAAGAAAAGGAAATTAAAGAGCACCGACACTAGCGGTGTTGCCACTGGAGGGTCCATGAATCAATCTATAGTAATCACCAATAATTACGCTTTGATTTTTAGAGTTTATCGTATGAATCATTATTATCACGTTATTTATTTTGGAAACAATTACGGGGAAATATAGGTGAGACACTTCCCTCAACCAATTTTACCCTATATCTTTTGTTATCTAATTTAGCTTATTTCGTATATATTTTTTTTTTTATAAAAAAATTCACCTATTAATAAGTATTAAAAACCTATGTGTCAGAATATGATTTGAGAGTGACAATTGTATGGTGTCGAATTTGGCCGATCACGTTCCTAAATCAGCATGACCGAGCACTGAACATACACGAGCCATGACAGAAGGATGACTTGGGGATAATAGGAGAAATGACTTCATAAACTCGTGGACCCCTCTATAGTGTGTACTTTGATTCTCTCTTTTAATACTTAAACAAGGATCCCTTTTATATAAAGGGGATCCGAGCTTTGTAAAAAAGAGATTCATCATTTTTGAAAGATAGAAGTTCTCTTGCTCTCTCCTCCCTCTAACATTCTCTCTCTTTCTCTTTCTCTCTTACATATACTATTGTTGCAAAATCGATTATCAAGATCATCCTAGGGTTTTTTATTTTCTATTACGATTTACTTCTTCATATCTTTCGATTGATTTTCTTAAAAAGTGTTGAATAACTTTTGAGTCAAACAATGATCATGCTTATCACAAATTTAAACATTGTTGGATGAATTAAAGTAAAATATTAAAAACTCCATTGTTAGAGTGGAGTTTCTAGAAGCTTGAAAACTCATAAACGAATTTTGTAATTTTTCGACAAATTTACACTTGAAATTTCAATTACTTGAGCATTCTCAATACTCCAAAATTATAAACGTGGTAACATTAGAATTTCTCTACCACTTTTAGTAGTATATAAATCTCTAACTAGATTAAATATTTTTAACAAAGTACATTGCACCAAAACTAAACGTAGTGACATGATAAAAATTTAACCAATACTAGCATTTTATAAAACATCTTTTCTTTTAATTCTCTGAATGAAACAAATAAATGAAATCAAATAAAGCACAGACAATTTGCACATGATCCGCCAGCTTGGAAAATCTTAAACTTTATCATCGTGTTTGATTAGATTACGTTGTTTTCTAGCTTTTGTCCAACAAAAGCCAACTATCTTTGCATCTGTCAAAGCTAATTTCCTTTTCTTTTTAATAGCTGGTTTGGCCAAAATGTAAAAATTAACTTATTTTGGGAAGTGTTGTTTCAAAAGTACTTTTGATGTGAAATAATTTGTGTTTGACTAATTAGTTTGAAAAGCACTTCTAAGCAGCAATTAGTGTTTGGCCAAATTTTAAAAAACGGCTTCTAAGTGTATTTTTATCAAAAGTGCTTCTCAAAAAAGTATTTTTTGAGATAAGCTACTTTTGTCTGCTTCTCCAAAACTGTTTCTGCTTCTCCTCAAAAGTATATATATATATATTTTTCATCCAGAAAATACATCAATTTTTTACCAAACAGGTTATAAGACTGTGAGTTATTAACATGTAAATTTGATTATTACATATTTAATTAAAAATAAAGCCCAAACTTGGAAGTAGTAAAGTCTTTTCATGTATATAATTAGTTAAATTCCCTTAACTTTTTCACCTGTTTTTTTTTTTTAAATTACCTTGTTTAAATTTCTGTTTTCGCTACTCCTATAAGAGGAAGAAAAGGAGACGGAGTAATAAAAAGACAAACAAAAAGTCACGGATTAAAACGTTTCCGCCATGAAAAGAGGCAGTTATTAATTGAAAGCTGTGGAGACACAAAAGTACATTAACAGAAAACACAAGGTATAACCAAAACATAAAAACAGCCATGAACGAGGTAAAAGCAATCACACACTGTAAGAAAAAATAAATAACAAAAAAAAGAAGTGAAAAACACAAATTGAAGAAGAGTACCTGGGTAAATTGCACTCATTGGGCTGCCATCTATATTTGAGATAATCTTTATCTGGTCTCCCATTTTTCAAACAATCAAACTGTTTTTCAATGAACGGACATACTGATGAATCATAAAGAGGATAAGAATCATCATAAACCCAACTCCCTTGAAATAAATCACAGCCGTTGGTTCCCAACTGGTTTACATCATTGATTAACTTCCCATGTACAATGCTCAACATGGAAATAAAAACCACTAGAGCATAAGCAAAACAAAAACTATCCATTACTTTTAGTTTTATTTTCTTTCTGTTTATTTTGTCTTCACAGATGGGCGAAGAAATAATGCTACATAATAATGATGGGAAAGAAGCAATATAAAGGAAAGTAGCCAGAGAGTATATAAATTAAAAACGGAACGCTGAGAATATGAGAATTTTAAGTAAGAAAAAGAAAGGTCACGTGTTAGTTAGAAATGATATTGTTGGTCCTAACACCTATTTTAGCAATTATAGACTAATAGATTTCTTGATTGAGAAAAGATAAGTAGTTTTAATTTGTTTGCCTACAGATAAAGAATATGAACAAGAAAAGAGAATAGGTAATATTATTGAATAATAAATGAAAATAAAAGGAAAAGAGAACGGAAAGAATTTAAAACTAATAGAGCTTAGTGTAATCAGGTTACAAATTATGTCAATGAAAAGTTCATGATATATGATGGTCTTTAAATTGTTAGTATTACCTATTAGAAGAAGGTCTATGATTTGTTGTATTAATTACTTAAAAATATCTTGATTTATACTAACAGATTTATGAATTTTCTAGGTAAAACATGATTCTATTTAATGTCTTCATTATTTGACTTAGCCTGATGTTTCATTTAAGAAAATAATAGAGAGCAATGCCGTCGATCATTTCAATTTATATAGAAATGACATATGAAAAAGTGCGATCTTCTTTCTTATAGAGTAGTAATTGTTATTTTTTGGAAAAGTTCAAACGGCAATATGTATCTTATTTATTTTGCTCAAGCACTTCAATTAATTAGTAGTAAAGTTTTTTTTTTCTTTTTTGTCTAATTAACCTCAAATGGGAACTTTTATTACTTTAAGTAACAGGCAATCGTATTCACATACGGTGTCTAAATTTTAGTCCCAAAAGCAATTTCGAACCTCGGAGAGAAGTTGAGAGAAGTTTCTTTCAGTCAATATTTCTACAAGACGAAAGTAATTACTCCCTCTGGGGTAATTTGATTTAGCGCAAAGTTTACGAAAAAAGAAGAGAAGATTTTAGTAATTTATGGCATTAAAAACTTAAGGGGTAAAAGGTTTATAGGGTCATGACATTTGTATGGTTATAAAATCTTTTCATTAAGGATAAATGAATAAAATGAAAGAGTTTAAAGTTGAATTATTTTTAAATTTAGAAATATATCATTTATTTTGGAACGGACTAAAAAAAAAATATCACATTTAATATCAAATTGAGGGAGAATAAAATTTACAAACATTTTATAAAATACATTTGCATGTTAAAGCAGGGTTAATATGAGTTGGATTCTAGTACTTGTTTTACATCAATTTTCTTGGAAGAAATTAAATTTTTAAATGATTTAAAAAAAAAGTATATGAAAATTATGCCTTTCAGCCTTTGGTCAAAGTCACATGCGCTGTTAAGCTTCACTTTCACATCGGCAACCGCAACCTGTCACAATCACCTCGTTGGCTAAGAATTTTCGCCAAATTATTGGGATAATTTCGTATAAAGACAGCTCACACACCTAACTTGCAATATAATAGTCTAGATATCACTTTTCAAATCTATAGCCCAAAAAATAATAGGCTAATTCTTGAAAGACAGCTTATTTTGCTCCCTCGCAAATCTGCTGCCTCGCAAATCAACCTGAAGCTGTCATGAAACTGCCTAAACAATGTAAAATTAAGGTTCCTTGTGGATGTTAAAGGCTTAAGTCTTGAATTTAATTAAAAGGTATGTATTTTGGCATGACTTGTTTCACTTCCTAGTGAAGTTGACATACTCCATGGTTGTTTGCATTTTTATTCCGTCGAATTTGAATAGACTTTCTTTCCAGTTATTGTTCTGCCTCGCAAATCAGCTACAAACGCAACTCAAAAATCCTAAATAATACATATTATCTGAAGGTAAGAAACTCAAACACTTTTATGTGCAATTGCTGAAGCAATCCAACAGGACAAAAGAAAAATAAAAACTTGCTAAATGAATTATAGAATCCGTCCAACGCTCATACAACATATTACATAAAAAAGAAGAAGAGAAGGAAGTGTCAAACTTCTATAGAGACCTCTTACACGCTAACAATGTATATACATTGTTATAAACTGAAAAAAAAAATATATATTTATACAACATTATACACTAATATACATATTTATACACAATTATACAATACTGTATAACTTGTATAAACATGTATAATAGTGTATAAGAGGTGTTTGTATATCCATATACACTGTTATACAAAGTTGATATAACCTGGCTACATAGTTATGTTTTTCCAGAACTTCAAACATCAAACTTCAAAGTCTTCCAAAATTACAAGAACTTCAAACTTCAAAATCCTTCAAAATTATATTGAATGCGCACGCTGGAACAGAGGAAGTGGAGCATATGATGTTTGGCAAACTGAAGAAAAGGTTGAAAAATTGACATTGTTGGAAACTTCAAAAAGCAGCGGAACGCACACGTACAACAAAATAATCAGAAATTAAGGGACAAATTCTTCTATAATTTGTGTTAAAAAAATGTAAGAAGCTTACATTGGCTAAAGAGTAGCTCAGAGTTGGTAGACTATATGTGTATGGAGAAGCAAAAATTATTTGCGATTGAAGAAAGAAAGAAGGTGAATGAATGTATATAAAGAGTTGACAGTTGAATGAATAGGAAGTAGAGAGGCGGTGAGAGAGAGAGATGAAGGGAATGAAGAAAGAAGAAAATAATAAAACCCTAAAAGTGTATCTTTAATAGTGGGCTAAAGGCTGAAAAGTTTATTTCAAGTTATGTACAATATGGGCTATATAGGGTAAAATATTCAAATATGTGCCATTTTCTGTTGGGACATTAAGCCAAGTGACATGAGCCGTAATTTTGTCCAAATTATTTATATAATCCCAAAAGTATATATATATATATATATATATATATATATATATATATATATATATATATATATATATATATATATATATATATATATATATGTTACTATTTCAACAATTTTCCGTCCCAGCCTCTACAAATATGCTTTTGTTCACAATCCAACCATAGGCCCATCAGCTTGGGTCTAGTTCGAGAATTTGTTAGGGCAAAGTGCACAGATAGCAATTTTCAAAATATTTTTTTTCCTTTCTATATCATATATAAAAATTTATTATCAAAAATATGTATATTTGATATATTACTTACTTATTCCACGTTTTACTTATAAAATTTGTATCATTCGATTTAAAAGGGCACAATATTCCCTAAAAAACACACTAAAATTAAGGAGAGAATGTTGGTGTTAATTGATTTTACATTAAATTTAATTTTTTTTAAAAGTAAAAGGAGATTTTTCATTTACGTTTTTTTCTCCAGAACTACAATTCAAATTCTGAAAAAAAAAAGAACGAACAACTACAAAACTACGAAGAGATTCAACTACTAACAACTTCGAAGATTTGAATTCAAATTGTAGAATTCAACATTTTCGAGTTCAACAACTCAAAGTTGAAAAAAATCCGTTCTTCGTCGTTTCTTCTCTCTAATTGTCGCTCATATATATCTATTCTTCATCTTTTCTTCTCTCAATATAGAAATCCAAAAAAAAAAAAATCAACAACAACAAGAAATCATGTCCAAATCGCAATCATGCTACAATTTTAATGGGTTTTGGGATAACTACGGCGAATTTAGAGATTTTGAAGTTAAAGCCATTGTGGTAGATGAGAATGCAAAATCCCAACCATGCTACAATTGAATGGGAAAAATCTGATTATAAAAAATGGGTCTCATCTATAAAATTTCTACAAAAAACTACAAATCAATTTTAGTATTGTATAAAGTTGTACTATTTTAAGGGGTATCTACAAAGTTACTATATTTATACTGCAACTAAACTACAATCTATGTTGAAACAAAATGTTGACTACAAAATTTTCTCTTCATCTACAAAATTTCTTCAAAAAACTACAAATAAACTACAAATCACTTTAAGTATTGTATAAAGTGATTTTTAAGAGTATCTATAAAATTACTATTAATTAATGGTATATTAAAAATGGGTCTCATCTACAAAATTTCTATAAAACAACTACAAACCAGTTCTAGTATTGTATAAAGATGTACTGTTTTTAAGGGTATCTACAAAGTTACTACATTTATTCTACAATTAAGCTACAATCTATAATAGAAAAAAATATTGACTACAAATTTTCTCCTCATCTATAAAATTTCTTCAAATAAACTATAAATCAGTTTATGTATTGTATAAAACTATATTATTTCTAAGCGTATCTACAAAATTACTATATTTATACTACAATTAAACTATAATTTATGTTAAAAATAAATATTGGCGGAGGAGAAGAATTATAGTAAGACAATAAGATAGGCAAAAAAAGAAAACGATTCAAAGAATGGAGAGATTGACGGTAAGTTTCCAGAGAATTTGGGGTGGAATGTTTAGGTTATTTTGGGGTCATTTTGGTGGAATTTTATTTGGTTATAGAAGAGGAAAAATGGTAAAAAGAATGTGAGCTATAGATAAAAACCTGAGTGTGGGTGAGGGGTTAGGAGAGAGACGTGGGATATATGAATACTTTTAATTAAGGAGTAAAAACCACACATTAATTAGATATGAATACCTTTAATTAAGGAGTAAAAATAGCTCATTAATTAGACCCTTAATTAAGTATGATATAGGATTGGCAATTTGATATACGAAGTGTAATTTACTCAAACTTTAAACAACAACAACAACAACAACCCAGTATAATCCCACTTAGTGGGATATGGAGAGTAGTGTACGCAGACCTTACCCCTACCTTGGGGTAGAGGCTGTTTCCAAATAGACCTCTGACATCCTTCCCTACAAGAACTTCCCACATTGCTCTTGGAAAGACTCGAACTCACAACCTCTCGGTTGGAAGTAGGGGTTGCTTACCATCAGAGCAACCCCTCTTGTCTTAAACTTTAAACATGTAGGGTAAAAAGGTTTCCTATGTGGAATAGGAATGTAAAAATTCCTTTTAAAAATACTAGGTTAGCCCGTTGTAATTTTATCTTGAAAATTTAAACTAAAAATTCTAACTTCAAGATGTAGTTGTCCTAAAAAATTGAACTCAAAAAGTAAATTTTAGGACGCACTATCTAACTCCCAAATAATTGGCCTTTAGAGTGACTACCTGATGTCATTTCTCTGAAAGTTGTGTGCTACATATTTTAGGGAGATTTGTATAAAAATGATTATTTAGTGCCACCACTTATATCTTGAATTTATTAAGATTTTTTTTTTTTTTAAATAACCTCGCTGCTAGAATTTAAAGCATATTGTCTGGATTTTGAAGTACGCTGCAAGAATTTTAAAGCAAATTACTAGAATTTGAAGTACGCTGCTAAAACTTTGAAGTACACAACCAAAATTTTAAAGTATGCCATCAGAATTTTGAAGCACACGACTAAAGTCTTCAAAATAATTCTCTATCTAAAAATAATACTCTCTCCAACGGCTAACTCAACGACTATATTATTCGGTGCGTATCTCCATGCTCCACCAGATGGAGCCGCCGGGAGGCCTACTTCCGGCGAGTAAGGAGAAGCCAAACATCGCTTTTGAGGGAGCAAAACTACCCACTGAAGGAATTCAATATGATATCTTATGCGACATCAGTCACAACTTTGTCTTCTTCCAATTCAAACCCAATTCGCCATGAAAGGGAGCAAGTTATTATAAAGCATACAACTCAGAATGGAATGCCAGTAGTGATATTCAAGGCTAAAGACTACTATGGCATAATGGCAGAAGAATGTAAGTACACAATTATTGGTCGATTTCTTAAACTCCGCCCCCAAAATAGATAGAAATTGGTCAAGTTTTAAGGAGCTGATAACTCTGAAAGGATCCGCCAGAATTGGTATTTATGACAATTACAATGTATTCATCGATCTATTCAACGAGGGGGTGAATAGTATGGTTTAAAAGAGTGATTGAAGTTGATGGTCGAAAAATATGGCTACAAAAATGGTCCCCTGATTTTAAACCCGAGGAAGATCTCCCTGTTGCCCAAACATGGGTATTATTGTCGGGACTGTCTTTCCATATGCATACATGGCACTATGTTTAACAAATTCTCAACTCTGTTGGATCCCCATTGGTTCTAAACACAGCAACCTATGGAAGAACTAGAACAAGTATGGCCAAGATTAGGGTAGACGTTAATCTCCTTAAGCCTATGCCAAAAAATGTATTCATAGGCCAGAAATATGAGGATTTACCTCTAGATGGTTACACTAAAAAATTTAAATATGAAGGCATACATATGTATTGTAAATATTATAGAATATTGGGACACAATGTGATTGAATTTAGGGCTTTAGATAAGAAGATTGTAACTAATGCTGAGGAGGTGCAAGACAAAATCAAGGAGCACCAAACCAAGAACA
Organism: Nicotiana noctiflora; assembly: GCA_032618575.1. NCBI lineage: Eukaryota > Viridiplantae > Streptophyta > Magnoliopsida > Solanales > Solanaceae > Nicotiana > Nicotiana noctiflora. The sequence goes on along the minus strand of JASVEL010000755.1, from coordinate 134,168 downwards.
AAGCAACTGGTAAACAACAAAAAGCTAGAGAAACATGAGATTGATACTACGAAGAATCAGAAACCATCAGAGGGTGAACAGACCCTGAAGACAAAAACTCAAAATATTAAAGAGGAAGAGGTAAAACAGAAAATAGATAACCCTATACTACAACAAAAGATTTATGCTGAAACAAAAAGGAATAAGAAAAAAAATAAGAAAGCAAAGAAAATGCCCAAAAGGAAAAGTTGTGTCAAATTCAAACCTGCTATCAGAGAAAAGATCACTAAGACACACTATCATTTAAAGAGCCTACCAGTTCTACTACAAATAGTAGCCTCAATGACTGAAGGTAATCACCAAGAGAATGTCCTAAATCAAGATCGAGTAACATATAGGGAAGCACTATGACTACTAATCAACTTTATGGTACTGGGTAAATCAGAGCAAATAGTACGTGAAAGGAAGTAAAGAGAAGTGAGGAAAAAAGCAGTGACCAAAACAAGCACAAAGGAGACAATCAAGAGAACAATGCAATAACAAAAGCTAAAAGTGAGGATGTCTAGTCAACTAGCTTACCCTCGGAGATCAAAAACAAAACAACCATAAATGTTTGTGTAGATCTTAACTAGGATCACACGACAAATCAAAGCCAACTGACTGAATATTTGAGCTAAGGACAAATCAACCATGTGGAAGAAGAAGCAACTATGGAATCCAAAAGTATGATTGATGGAGAGGAGATCACTTCTCAAAATTAGAATGAAGATGGATTTTCCTATTCTAGAGGAAGAAGCATAAACAGAAAGAATGACAAGAAGAAAAGTAAACAAAAAGAACTCGCAGAGATTGTTGAAAACTCCATAGACAAAACTGAATCACCTCTGTCCAGAGGAAGAAACAGGAAAAAAAGTAGGAAAACAAACCAAAAACAACACATCCCTTTCTAGTAAAAGAAGAGGAAGCAAATAGCAAACCTCCCCCTCAACCCAATGATTAGTACAATCTTCTGGAATCTAAGAGGGGTAATATCTAAGAAGGCTATTCACAAACAAATTTAAACTTCTTATCAACATCAACAAGGTGGATTTTGTGGCAATCTTTGAACCGTTTGTTGATATGAGTAAGATAAATGGATATAAAAGGTTCTTAGGATTTCAACATTGTCAGGCTATTGTCAATGGTATGAACTGGTGCTTCTAGAACTACATGGATCACACTGAGGTGTTGGTAAATAGTGAACAACAAATTACTCTCAATATAAAAGAAAATACTGCAAATTCAGGAACCTTCATTACAACAATATATGCCAAATATACTACTAGTGAAAGAAGAGATATGTGGGATAGTATTCATAACATGAACAACACTATTGATGGCCCTTGGTGTATTGGTGGTGACTTTAACATTATCATGGATCCAGATGAAAAACTAGGTGGTAATCATCATCAAGCATATAGAAGTTTGGACTTTATTAGCACTATGGAATCTTGTGGCTTAATGGACCTTGGTTTTACTGGTCCAAGATACACTTGGTGCAACAATAGAAGACCTAGCAAAAGAATTTGGAAGAGGGATAGGATAATGACCAATGATCAATGGGCTCAACACTTGCAAAATAACACTATGAAACATTTGGTAAGGAATGATTTTTATCATAGACCCCTTCTAGTAAAATGTCATAATGACCAAGAACGTCACATCAAATACTTCTGGACCACTTAACCCGTCTTTATAGATATGGTTCAGGAGATATGGAACACCAATATTGAAGGTAATGCTATGTGGAGACTCCAAAGTAAGCTGAAACTTCTTAGTAAGTATCTCAGTCAATGGTCAAAGGAAAACATTGGGGACATTAAGTTTCTGGGGTGCTAAGATGAAAATCCTAGAATAAATTGATATGAAAAATAACAATGAGCAAGGAAGAGAAGAGCTAAATAGATGTTATGCTGAATATACTAGATGGTTGGGAATGCAAGAATCCTTGATGAAACAGAAAGCTAGGATTAATTGGTTCAAGAATAGCCAGTGATTGGAACACTAGGTATTATGAGAGATAGGAAAAGAAGACTTCAACTTCACATAATGAAAAATCACAGAGATAGGTGGATACAAGGTGAGGATAAAATTGCTAAGGCTATTGTCAAGCACTTTAAAAGTTTCTTCAATCTCAACTAGCAACCTAGTATGAGCAATGATATCCTGAATTGCATTCCTAACCTTATTACAGAGGAAGACAATGAAAGGTTGATTATCATGCCTTCAGAGAGGAAATCAAAGACACTGTTTTCAGTATGAGCACTGAAAGCTCTGCTCGACCTGATGGCTTCAATGGAAAATTTTATCAAGCTACATGGGATATCATCAAGCAGGACATCATTGAATTTATCATGGATTTCTTTAAAGGGAAGAACCTCACCCACATTTACTCTCACACTTGCATTGCTCTTAGCCCCAAGGTGGATTCTCCGTCCAGATTTGAAGAACTCAGACCTGTTAGTTTGTGCAATTACACTAGGAAGATCATTTCTGAACTTTTATCCAGAAGGTTGAATCCTCTTCTATCCAAGCTAGTCTCTAATAACCAAAGTGGTTTTGTCACTGGGAGACTAATCACGGAAAATGTGATGCTATCTTAGGAGATCATTCATGATATCTAAAAAACAAAAAAAGGTGAAAATATTATTATGAATCTTGACATGGCTCAAGCCTATGATAGGCTCTATTGGAGCTATCTTATTGTTGTCCTTAATAAATTTGGGTTCCGTAAAGAATGGTATAATATCATTTGGAGAATGGTCTCGAATGTTTGGTACTCGATTATTATTAATGGTACTAGACATGGCTTCTTTACCTCTTCTCATGGACTCAAGCAGGGGGATCCTTTATCCCCCCTCTCTTTATTCTTGATGCACAAGTATTAACTAGATCTCTGAACAACCTCATTCATAAGGAAAACTTCACTAGCTTCTCTATGAATATGAGAGGGCCTCAAATAAATCATCTTGCTTATGCTGACGCCATTGTTATCTTCTATGGTGGTAATTCAAAAACTTTCAAGATGGTGATGCAAGAGATCAGAAAATATGAAAACACTTTAGGTCATCTTGTCAACAAGGATAAAAGCTTTTTCCTCACTAGCCCTAAAGCTAGTGATTATAGCATCGACATGTTAGGAGATTGCACTTTCTTTATGGTCAAGAGTTTCCCTTTCACTTATCTTGGTTGTCCAATATATGTTGGAAGGAAAAAGATATATTTCTTGGATAACATGATTACCAAAATTGTAAAGAGGCTTAATGAATGGCAAGGTAAAATGTTAACCTATGGGGGCAAAGTGGTTCTCATCAAGAGTGTTTTACAGTCTTTGCCTACTTACACGCTTACTGCTCTAAACCATCCCAAAGGCACTTTGAACCTGATTGAAAAATATATAGCTAGGTTCATTTGGGGAACTACTAGGGAAAAAATAATTATCATTGGAGCTCCTGGAAAAACTTATTCTTTCTTAAAGAGGAATGTGGCATTGGAATTAAAAGCCTTGAAGATATCTCCGCCACCTTAACTATCAAGAGATAGTGGAGTTTTAGAACAAAACCTTCATTATTGGCTAATTTTCTCATAGCTAAATATTTTCCAAGGAGTCATCCTGCTAAAAGGAAATGGATCTCGGGCAACTCACAGGCTTGGAAACACTTGCTATGGACTAGAGACTAAGCATAAGACAATATTATATGGCTTATTAACTCTGGTGACTGTATCTTCTAGTGGGACAATTTGACAATTATAGGTCCTTTGGCTTATGGAAATAATAATATCACCACCTTCGTTGGTAATAAAACCAACGTTAGTAAATTTATTAGCAATGGTGGTCGGAACATGAACAAGCCGTGCAACATCCTCACAAATCAAATGGTGGAAGCCATTAGCAATGTCAACATTAGCCAACCAACTAATATAGATGGTGTTGTATGGAATAGTACAGAAGATGGCCAATACTCAAATAAATCTAGTTGGCATATTATCCGCAAACAGAGACCTAAAAATATGTTCTTTAGTAAGCTTTGGTATAGCTCCATTCCTTTTAAATTCGCATTTCTTACTTGGAGATTGTGTATAGATAAACTCCCCTTTGATGAAGTACTTGCTAGATTTGGCAACCAAATAACATCCAGATGTTGTTGTTGCAATATACCAAACAACGACTCTATCTATCACACTTTGTGGGGGGAGAAGCAGATAGGCACATTTGAAAATATGTTGGTGCTCCTTTAGGAATCACTCACCACCAGTGGTCGATCAACAGAGTTATTAAGGGATGGTGGGACATTAATCCAAAAAATTATATACAAGCTTATATTACAGATTGCTCCAGTGGTAATCTGTTGGGAACTTTGAAAAAGTTGGACCGCATGTAAATATATTCTAGAAAAGCAAGATAGAACTTCAAACCATCTGACACATTCAAACAACCCTTCAAATCACCTATCCCATTTATAACTTAACAGGTACATGGCCCAACATTTGCAATATGATCGAAAGACTTCAACACACAATGAATATCAGGCAAGTCACGTGGAATAAACCTATGGTGGGGATGATCAAATTTAATATAGATGGAAGCTTCATTAGAGAAAATGGGAATTCTGGCATCAGAGGTATTGTCAGGGACAGTGAAGGAGATTTCTTGATGGATTTTTCTCTCTCTGCATAGTAGCAGCAACTATGAAGAATTGGTGGCCAACTTTGGCACTAAATAGTGCATTCAACATGGGCTAGGCCTGATTCATATTGAACTGGACTCCATGGTGATTGCCAATATGCTTCTCAACAGGGGAACCAACAACCTTAAGTTAAAAAACATTATCATGGATATTATTCATGCTCTCAGAGACGCTACAACATAGATTTCTCATTGCTTAAGAGAAGCAAATCAAGTGGCATATTTTCTCGCTAAGTTAGCATCTTCTAGTGGAAGTAGCATCTTCTATCACTCTCTCCAGTAGCTACCAAGAGATCCCAAGGGACTATTCCAACTAGATAGATGGAAACTTGCTTCAATGTAAAGAAGATATGATAAATGTAATTTTTTTGTAAGCTAATTGTATAGCTTGTATTAATGAAAAGAATTTAGGCTTTCCTTTCTTTCATTAGTTATAGAGGTACGGTCCATGTCCCCTCTATTTTGTACCTTTTTATTTATATATAGACATGGTAGGGGTCTTGCCTAACCCTCACATCAAAGGCTATAGCCTGAAGGTGATGGCTTTAATTGAAAAAAAACACACTGCTAGAATTTTAAAGCATGTTGCTAGAACTGAAAATTCTAGCAACAAACTTTAAAATTCTGGCGCAGGGTTATTTTACTAAATTTTTCTTAATGGGATCAAAATATAAATGGCAGTTCTAAAAAGGTCCATCGAGACAAATCTTCTAAGCCCTAGCATCACTAGGAGTATCTGATGGATGGTAAAGACTTGCCTTGCCACAAGTATTGGCAGATCACCAGAACTTTAGTACATATTGTATTATAACTGTGGAGAAAATTATTTACAAGTCTTGGTGAATAAAAACCCGTTCCTTGTCCTGGACTACTGGTGGATCATCATGAGATAGTCTGAGATTGTTGTGGGGGGAGGGGGAGGGAGTTAGGTTGTGCCAAATTAATTGAGAAAACATATTGTTGTTTCCTTACATAGTTCTGAATAATGTTCCTATAAGATTTTTTTTGAGATTGAGTTATACTCAAAATCCATTTTCTTGTCATAAAACATGACCTAAGGTTCCTCACAAAAGAGTCAAATACAGTAAAACCCTCTTTATAATGATAAAGTTATTAAATCTTGGATATTCAGTCATAGATGAAATTAAAATAGAAGAAAGTTAAAAGCTAATCTTTTGACTTGAATTGTTGTATAAAAAATTTAAACTTTTTCAAATACTAAACCAAAATTAACGTTGGATTCTTTTTTAATTTAATTAGATAAGAGTTGTAAATGAAAAATGGAGGAAAAGGATTAGGAGAAAAATAAAAAAGTTTGAAATAGTTTCCTTTACTAATGCACCTTGTCCCTCGTCGGAGAAAGAAAGAAAACCTTTGTGCTTACATAGAGAATCACATCTTCTATCTCTTAAATAGTTAAGAAGAAGTGATGCCTCGCGTTGTTGTCGCTCGCTCGACTCGACTTCGGCTTCGGAGTTGGTCAATTGATATGATTGATTGATAATTTTTTTGACCAAATTTATTTCCTGTTTTTCATTATACAATTTCTTTTCTAATATTATTTTGCAGAATTTTGATTTAAAATTTGCGGTTCCCAACGGTCATTTTGAGTTTAAAGTTCGCGACATGACTTCTGCCGAAATGGTACCTTATATGAGCAGGTACCGTCACACCTATTCAACCCAGATTTTTTGGCTATAAATTCAAAGGGTTTGCCTTAATTTTTAGCACCCAAATCTGCATACTCTACGCTCTCTCTTCTGCATTATTTTCAAACAAGCAAAACGTAAGCATCAATGTATTTTACTGTTGTCTGTTGAGTTCGACGAAGTTCTATAATTTCCATTTACTGAATTACAGAATAATTTTTCCGTCCTATCCTGGTGGGAATTAATCCAGCAAATTTAGGAAACAATGAGGGCATTAAATTCCTTAAGGAAATACATTTTTTCTGTTGGGCTAAGAACATTATTCGTCTGATTCTATTTCTGTCTTTTCCTTCTGCTTTCGTTTTATTTTGTCAAAAATTTTATTTCCGAATACAAATACTAAAAAACTTAAGGAATTTAGTTTTTTTATTCTGTGTTCATCTTACTTTCTGCTTTGGGAGACTAAAATCCTATCGATTTTCTACTCCCGTTTTGGCGATTAAAATCATTGGATTTTCTACTCCAATTTGAGATTAAAGTCTTTCAGACTTTCTACTCAATTCTAGATTAAAATCCTTGTAATTTTCTGCTCGGTTGTTTGTATTCGATTTGAAGATATAAAAGCTTTACCGACTTACTAATTATGGTTGTGTCAATTTCTTTTACAGAAAAATGATAACAAGTACGGACAATAGAATGGTTTTGTTGGGACTACTACAATAATGGCTACTACTCTTCAAGTCGCACAACTCCTGCACCGGTGATAACACCGGCAGATAAGTCCAAAAAGTTTTCTGGCGTGGACTTTAAGCATTGGCAGAAGAAAATTTTCTTCTACCTGACCACACTCAGTTTACCATGCTTTATCAACAAGGATGTTCCAGTTCTGGGAGAAGAAACTCCTAAAAATGAGCAATTTGTGTTCACGGAGGCATGAAAGCATTTTGACTTCTTATGCAAAAATTATATTTTAAGTTGCTTTGAAGACAACTTGTATAATATTTGTTGCGTCATGAAAACAGCGTAAGAGTTGTGGAATGCTCTTGAAAAGAAGTACAAGACTGAAGAAGTTGGACTTAAGAAGTTTGTGGTTGCTAAATTTTTGGATTTTAAAATGATTGATGGTAAATCTGTCATAATCCAAGTCCAAGAACTGCAAGTAATTGTTCATGACCTCCTCGTTGAAGGTATAAGTAGAGTCAATATTATTATTCAAGATATTGATTATTTTACTAGTTATACATTTATGATTGAAGATATAATCATAAATGAAGTGTCTCAAGTTGCTGCATTTATAGAAAAGCTGTCTCCGTTGTGGAATAACTTTAAGAATTACTTGAAACATAGGCGTAAGAAGATGACACTTGAAGACCTTGTTGTTCATCAACATATAGAAGAGGACAACAAGGTTGCTGAGAAGAAGTTTCATGGTAACTCAATAATAATGGGAGCAAATATTATTGAAGAAGCGTTTACAAGCAATAAAAAGAGAAAGAAGCTGTCTGGTCCAAAGAATTACACGAGCAAGAAGAAGTTCAAAGGTATTCCACAACTATGGAAGAAAGGACATGATGTTGTGGATTGCCGTGCACCGAAGAAGGAGTCAAGAAAATATGGTTGAAAATAATGATGAAATAAAGAACATATGTGTCATGCTATCAGAATGCATCTTGGTAAGATATCTCAAGTAGTGGTGGATTGATTCTGGAGCCACTAACAAAGAGTTATTTGCCTCTTATGTCCCCGTAGGGACCGACGAGACTATCTTTATAGGAAACTCCGCAACAACAAAAAAATGTAGGAGTTGGAAAGATATCTTTGAAGATGACTTCGAGAAAAGTTGTGACTCTAAACAATGTTCTCCATGTTCCTAAAATTTGTAAGAATTTAATCTCTACCGGACTTCTTATCAAGAATGGGTTGAAGTGTGTGTTTGTTTCTAAGAAAGTTGTAATAAGTAAGAATGATGTGTATGTAGGAAAATGTTACCTAACTGAGGGCCTTTTCAAGTTGAATGTAATTGCTATTAATGTCAATAAAATTCAAGATTCTTCTTACTTACTTGAATCAAATAATTTATGGCATGCACGTTTAGGTCACATCAACTTCAAAATAATATGAAAAATGGTTAACTTGGAAATATTTGGAATCTAAGTATGTTGAACATCTTTATAAGTCGGCTGAAAGAAATTCAAATGCTTTAGACTTAATTCACATAGATATTTGCGAAATGAAGTCAATACCATCTCGAAGTATTTCATAACTTTTATTGACGACAATACTAGATATTGCTATATTTATTTACTTAACAGTAAAGATGAAACAATTGAGGCATTCAAGTAATACAAAAATAAAGTTGAAACGCAACTAAGCAAAAAGATCAAAATGATAAGGAGTGATAGGAGTAGTGAATATGAATCTCCTTTTGAAGAAATATGTTTGGAATATGGTATTATTCCAAACATATTTCTTCAAAAGAAATACCGGGGTAAGGTTTGTGTACGCACCACCCTTTCCAAACCCCACTCATGGGATTATACTGAGTATATTATTGTTGTTTTTATTATTGTATATGATATTATTCACCAAACAGCTGCCCCTTACTCACCACACTCTAATATAACTGCGAAAAAAGAATAGGAAGATAAAGGAGATGATGAATGCCTTGTTAACAAGTTTGGGTTTACCCAAAACTTGTTGGGGAAGGGGGGAAGCTATTCTTACAGCTAACCAAATACTCAATCGAGTTCCCCATAGCAAAACGCGAACCATTCCATATGAAAAATGGAACGATAGGAATCCCAACTTAAAATATCTTAAAGTGTGTGTGGGGGGAGGGGTATTTGGATAAAGTGAAAATTCCTAAATCCAAAAGGGTAAAGATTGGAGCGAAAATGGTTGATTGCGTTTTCATAGGATATGCAAGAAATAGTAAGGCATATCGTTTTCTGGTTCGTAAATCAGAAAACATTGACATTCATATCAATATGGTAATCGAATACGATAATGTTGAATCCTTTGAGAATATTTATCCGTATAAAAATAAATATGAGTAGTCTAGTAAAAAATTAAGCGTCCTTGAGAAGAAACAAAGGAAAGTACATTTTGTGAGGAAAATCCAAGACGTAGTAAACGTCAAAGGACAACTACTTCCTTTGGACTAGACTTTCTAACCTGTTTGTTGAAAAATGAGCTACAAACGTTTAAAGAAGCAATGTCTTCCTTGGAAGCGCATTATTGGAAAGATGCAGTCAATAGTGAGATAGAATCCATAATAAGTAATCATACTTGGGAATTGTTGATCTTCCAACAGGAAAAAACCTTTGGGTTCTAAATGGATTTTAAAAAGAAAAATTAAACCTGATGGTAATATTGAAAAATATAAGGCAAGATTAATTGTCAAAGGGTTTAGATAATGAAAAGGTCTTGATTATTGCAATATATACTCACCGGTAATGAGGATAATAACATTAGCCGCCATGTATGGTCTTGAAATCCATCAGATGGATGTAAAGACAAACTTTTTAAATGTAGATTTAGAGGAAGAAATTTATATGGAACTGTCACACCTCCCTTTTTACTACCCCGCACATGCGTAAGATGTATAAATACATTTGTAGGGTATACCCCGACGCTCAATTACCCGTGACGGATAAAATAACGTAAGGGAAGGAGTTTTTCCAATTTAAGGACAATCGGTTCGGGATTTATTAGAGATTAATCAGAGTCGCCACTTGGGAATGACAATGGTGTCCCAAGTCACCGGTTAATCCCGAATCCGAGGAATTTTGACTCTTTGAAATGTCTGCGAAGCAGAGGTCCGGATAAGGAACTCTGTTAACCCGGGAGAAGGTGTTAGGCACTCCCGGATTCCGTGGTTTTAGCACGGTCGCTCCACTGTCGTTTTTGACTTTTATTTGACTCAATTATAGATTTTAATAACACAATATGCTTTACGCTTAAATGTTATTTTTAAGGAATTTGCGGTATCGCGAAAACACGCCTCGAGTCATACCGCAACCAGTACGCCTATGACTTTCGGTGTATTTCGGCTTTACCGAGATTTGGATTTGAGTCGCACCAAGTGCACACTCGTTCATAGGAAGGTATATTAAAATCGTGCCCTAAAATAACGTCTATCGGCTTTTAAATCTTTTGGGAGAAGCTATGGAATTAGCTATTAGCTTTCCCGGGTCTATTTTTGTGTTATATCATCACTAAATGGGGGCCCCGGTGTTATTCGGGCGAGGCTCGTCCCAATTTTCATTAAAGGTCAAACCTAACATGACTATGATTTTCTATGCAATCGGTATCTAATAATAAACAATGGTCCTAACTTATTTTAAATGGGGCTAATTTAGTTGTACTTAAAGATATCGTAAAATCATACTTCATTTGCTCCTCGGTTGATTTACTAAAAAAAAAACTAGTCATTAAACAGACTAAAGAGTCATGTTTCTATACTGGCAATGGTGCCTCTTAATCATTCAGGGCAGCCGTCATGACTTCAGCAAAACTGAACTAAAAATAATTTTTGCCCCGACGATGCTTTCTACAGAAAAGCAGTCAGCATCAACATGAATTCAAGCCCTGAATGCACATGACCTGGAAAAACCAGGCCTAAGTCCAGGCATGCATCACATTAAGTTAAGATCGATGAAGGAATATTTATTCCTTATCAGCAAAAGCTAAAATCCAAAAATAGAACCATGTACGTGCGCCACACACTTCTTTGCCTACTTGCAAAAAACATCATAATCAAACACAAAAGCATAAGTGTACTGGTAGAGAAATCAAATGCAAGGGAATAACATAATGTGAATCTAGTTCAAACCAAAGGAAATGAATTTCAAAGAAGCAAACACCTGAATATTAACTCACAAGCGGACTATAACAATCACTACTACACAATTCTCATGTTGAGTCCTATGCGAAAGATTCACTGACAGAGATGGCAAGCTCAGAAAACAAGAACAATCCTTGATCCTTTCAACCATAGTAGCCACAAAGATCAGGTATTGTCAAGAATAACTTCAGCTACTTCGAGTCAACAGAAAACATTGCAATAGTCGTGAAATCAGGGAATAGAGCACTTTAGTGATTCATGACTCGTTTAGCAGCTTTATGGCCAACTAACTCAAACCAAACATGCCGAAACTAAACATTTAGAGTGAGCAGACTAATCTGAACATCTGAATATTTTACGGCTAGCAAAAACACACAAGAAATTTATTTTGTGAAGTGAATAATCCTTAACCAAAAGAATCAGGAATTCATTGATCAACAAAGTTCTTAAAGTCGATTATTCTAATTAAAATGCATCAAACTCAATCAACAGGTTCAAAAATCCTCACATAGGTGCATCCACCAGCATATCATTCCAACTTAAACACTCACTAATGTAGACAAATTCCAACAAATATCATGGTTATGAGTTAAGGATCAACAGGAGTGGGCTAGCTAGACTTGTAATCTTGTTTGAAATTCGATAGGCCATTTGATTTCATGAAAACAAAGACTGGTTTGTTACAAGAGGTGTGTTAAGAACTGAAGCTATCCCAATCTTATCCAAGGGTGAAAACCAATCACTGGCTATGTCAACAAACAGATAGAAAATTCAAACTGAGTGGAGTACAAACGGCAAGATAGTCACTCATTCTAAGGCGTTAAGGCCTAAACGAAGACTATGCGTAACTTGACTGATTTGCAAATAGCACATGAGTAGGCATGGAATTTCAGAAAAATACACGAGTTGTTCGACTTATTCAATTAGTAACAGCAAACCAGCTTCGCCAGCTTATGTTAACAGAACATCAAGCAAAATTAACCTTCAGACAATTTAGGAATCACTTCTCCAAATGTTTTCTGAATTAACTACAATCGAACAGTGATAAACAAGGCAGACGAACACACAAATCGCATGTTAAATGAATTTTAACAGTAATCTAACATGTCTCAACCATTCACATAATCACACGATCAAATGAGCCTCGATTAACCATGTCGAAGTTGAACAGATTTCATATAGATGTCCAAATACCAAAGGAAACTGAAGATACTCAAAACATCACACCACCGAGAATGAACTTCGATCATAGAACTATTCGAGGCAGAAATACATAGTTCAAAGCATTGAGACGAAACAGAATTGCAAGAGCAGAGAGATTAAAATTGAACCTGAGATTTCGATCTTCTTTTGATAGCAGAATCGAAGGCAATTACACAGTTTCGACTCAAAAGCTCGATAGCAATAATACGACTTGAACTTAACCAAATGGATTCAGATATGGGAGAGTGAAGCTCAACGTGCTCGAACAGAATACTCAACAGCAGCTCGAACTCAATCGAATTCCATAACGAATGGAAGAAGAACAAACAATGAACAAAAATTGAAGACGAAATCTAAAGAACTTAAGAACCCTAGAATCTAATTTTTAAAATCTGAAATTTTCTCTCTCTCGCGTTCTCTGGAATTTTCTCTGATAATCCTCTCTCAAAATCTCTCCCAAAATCTCCCAATCAATTCCCCCCCAAAAAAATTAGATAACCCCTCTTTTGAAGACCAAATGCCTGATGAATGTGGGGCTCAGATTGCATGAAACCAATCTAACGCCTCACACTCATCCAGCATTCCATCTCCAGAAGCTTCCAATCTCTGCAAAACGAGTGAGTGAGAGGAGAGGGAATATTAGCGTCAGAAACCGTTAGAACGGTAAGATGAGAGAAGGAGTAACGCGCGGGTTAGGGATTGATGCTCACTCGCCATGGATTTGGACTGGATTTGGAGGGTTGGATTCGAGTGTTCTCTCTGGAGAAGAAGAACAGTTCCCGTCTCTATGAGTGGCTAGTCCGTGTATTTGTTTGGGAATGGGTCAGGTATATGTGTGGGTTGGGCTTGATTAATTTTTTGGGCCAAGTGTATTTAAGTAATGACATGCCCAATTATATTAAGAATACCCACTTATTTATTTATTATTATTATTATTATTATTTTTGGTATTTTGTTGTATTTTAATTTGTTTTGTATTTTCTATATTTTCCTACATTGTAATTATTAGGCACTTATTAAAAATTAAACTAATTACCCTCTTTTTTGGCAATTTTCATTTTAAAAAGCTAACTAATGTTATTTTTTGATTTTTCTTTAATTGTTCTAAAATGAATTAATACCTACTAGCAAAATTAATTTCCTAAATGCAAATGCGTATTTTTTGTATTTTATATTTTTTTTTTTTTTATATGATTTTTCATGCAACTAATTAATACGAATTGTAAAAAATAAGGAAAAATTATTTATTTTGAATTTATGGGAACAACTCATATGTAGGGTAAAAATCACGTGCTCACAGCTGCCCCTCTTTGCTCGGGAACACGAAGAGTTTCCGTGCAAAGATAAGTGAGCAACTATGAACGATTTTTACCCGTTCGAGTATTCCGTTGTGAAGCATTTTGAAAAGCTTTGACCGCACCCTGCTTCAGAGGTTGCCTACATATCCTGGGCTAAACAGGAATCAGGTCAGTGTAGTTCGGAAGTGATGGAGTATCGAGGTTGAGAGTCGAGGTTCCGTCCGAGGCTCCGGTCCGCTGTCCCGCTATTACATCAAAATTGAGAAAGACTAAGTAAACCTATCAGCTACGAGTTACAAAATTCCTATCTATGAGTCTTCCGAAGCTTGATCTTGAGTTGGTTGGTGCTTCATGCGGACCCCGATCTGAATCTTGATGCTTGTTAGCCGCAGGTGTTGGTTCAATCTTCTTCGGCTTTTGGATCAAGTCCGGACATATAGTGCTCATGATTTCAGGTGGGCTCCTAGTTGCTGAGCCTTGACTTGTATTTCTCTTTCACTGGCATTCTTGTTATTGCCTCGACTTGTTCAACTTCTTTTCACCGGCATTCTTGTTATTGCCTCGACTTGTTCAACTTCTTTTCACCGGCATTCTTGTTCTTGCCTTGACTTGTTCAAACATTCTTCAATATGAAGTATTCATCCATTCTCCAGGTGGACCTCTGCTTGTGACAAAATAAACAACCAAAGAAAGATTTTTCTGCCCCAGTATGGTGACCGGGCACATCATGTTATTGAATGTCCGAATTTTTCATTTTTTTTTCATTTATTATTATTTTTTCTTTCTTTTTTCTTTTTCTTTTTTTTTTTCTTTTAAAATGCAGATATGCATGAAATGAAATGCAGAAAAATATTCCCGTATTTGAAGGTGGGCGCCTAACAGAATTTAAACGTGCAATGCGAATGCAGAAAGTATTCCCGTATTAGAAGGTGGGCGCCTAACAGAAATTAAACGTGCAATGCGAAATGTATTCCCGTATTTGAAGGTGGGCGCCTAAGAGAAATTAAACGTGCAATGCGATGCAGAAATGTATTCCTGTATTTGAAGGTGGGCGCCTAACAGAAATTAAACGTGCAATGCGATGCAGAAATGTATTCTCGTATTTGAAGGTGGGCGCCTAACAGAAATTAAACGTGCAATGCGATGCAGAAAAATATTCCCGAATTTGAAGGTGGGCGCCTAACAGAAATTTAAACGTGCAATGCGAATGCAGAAAATATTCCCGAATTTGAAGGTGGGCGCCTAACAGAAATTTAAACGTGCAATGCGGATGCAGAAAAATATTCCCGTATTTGAAGGTGGGCGCCTAACAGCAATTTAAACGTGCAATGCGAATGCAGAAAATATTCCCGAATTTGAAGGTGGGCGCCTAACGGAAATTTAAACGTGCAATGCGAATGCAGAAAATATTCCCGAATTTGAAGGTGGGCGCCTAACAGAAATTTAAACGTGCAATGCAAATGCAGAAAATATTCCCGAATTTGAAGGTGGGCGCCTAACAGAAATTTAAACGTGCAATGTGAATGCAGAAAATATTCCCGAATTTGAAGGTGGGCGCCTAACAGAAATTTAAACGTGCAATGCGAATGCAGAAAATATTCCCGAATTTGAAGGTGGGCGCCTAACAGCAATTTAAACGTGCAATGCGAATGCAGAAAATATTCCCGAATTTGAAGGTGGGCGCCTAACAGAAATTTAAACGTGCAATGCGAATGCAGAAAATATTCCCGTATTTGAAGGTGGGCGCCTAACATAAATTAAACGTGCAATGCGATGCAGAAATGTATTCCCGTATTTGAAGGTGGGCACCTAACAGAAATTAAACGTGCAATGCGATGCATAAATGTATTCCCGTATTTGAAGGTGGGCGCCTAACGGAAATTAAACGTGCAATGCGATGCAAAAAAGTATTCCCGTATTCGAAGGTGGGCGCCTAACAGAAATTTAACGTGCAATGCGATGCAGAAAAGTATTCACGTGTTTGAAGGTGGGCGCCTAACAGAAAAGTATTCCCGTATTCGAAGGTGGGCGCCTAACAAAAATTAAATGTGCAATGCGATGCGTAAATGTATTCCCGAATTTGAAGATGGGCGCCTAACGTAAATTTAAACGTGCAATGCGATGCGAAAATATTCCCGAATTTGAAGGTGGGCGCTCAACGAAATTTAAACGTGCAATGCGAATGCAGAAAGTATTCCCGAATTTGAAGGTGGGCGCCTAACAGGAAATATAAACGTGCAATGCGAATGCAGAAAATATTCCCGAATTTGAAGGTGGGCGCCTAACGGAAATTTAAACGTGCAATGCGAATGCAGGAAAATATTCCCGAATTTGAAGGTGGGCGCCTAACATAAATTTAAACGTGCAATGCGAATGCAGAAAATATTCCCGAATTTGAAGGTGGGCGCCTAACGTAAATTTAAACGTGCAATGCGAATGCAGAAAATATTCCCGAATTTGAAGGTGGGCGCCAACATAAATTTAAACGTGCAATGCGAATGCAGAAAATATTCCCGAATTTGAAGGTGGGCGCCTAACGAATTTAAACGTGCAATGCAAATGCGGAAAATATTCCCGAATTTGAAGGTGGGCGCCTAACGTAAATTTAAACGTGCAATGTGAATGCGAAAATATTCCCGAATTTGAAGGTGGGCGCCTAACGTAAATTTAAACGTGCAATGCGAATGCGTAAAATATTCCCGAATTTGAAGGTGGGCGCCTAACGAAATTTAAACGTGCAATGCGAATGCGGAAAATATTCCCGAATTTGAAGGTGGGCGCCTAACAGAAATTTAAACGTGCAATGCGAATGCGGAAAAATATTCCCGAATTTGAAGGTGGGCGCCTAACAGAAATTTAAACGTGCAATGCGAATGCGGAAAATATTCCCGAATTTGAAGGTGGGCGCCTAACAGAATTTAAACGTGCAATGCAAATGCAGAAAGTATTCCCGAATTTGAAGGTGGGCGCCTAACAGAAATTAAACGTGCAATGCAAATGCAGAACAGTATCCCCTCAGCCTGAAGACTGGGGCATGGATTTTAAAAGATGTTACCTCCTCTTTTTGGTATTTTCTTTTTACCAACTGATCTCTTGCCTGTGAATTTCTCCACTTATTCGGCAGACTTCCTCTTTTTAGTATTTTAAATTTTCCACATTGGTCACATTCACTTTAAAGTGATTAGTGACAATTTGTTCCTGCATGAAACAAAATTTATTAGATATAAACTGCTGGCAACTGGCATCTGCCGTCCCCGCTTCTTATTGCTTCCTTTGTTTTTGCTTTTCTGATGTCGCATGACTTCTAACTGCTTGTCCCATGCAAGCTCTTTTTGTATTTTCTCATTTTTCCATTTTTGTTTTGTTTTCTTTTCCTTTGGCCATGTCTGCCAAGCTTCTTTATTCCTTTCCCGAATCTTCTTTCCTTTCTGATCCAGTGTTGTTTCAACTTCCGTTATCAGGAGCTGGTAGTTAGCTCTCAAAAGGTAAACAATGAAATGCAGAAAAATGAAAGGAAGGTAAGGGTATTTTGGAGAGATGACGGAACTTATCTGGGTATTTGCTGGCTGATTCCGATGACCATGCCATGTATTTAAACTCTGACCCAGTTCGTTCCAATCATTATTCTGACTCTGAATTTCCTTTGACCACAAACCGATACTCTTTTTTGTTGCCTTTTCTCTTTTCTGATGATCGCCTTACGGTGCCTCGAAAGGTTTTCACCAATAAGACTCTCTCATTTATTCTCTCAATCTCACCATCATCTCACAGTGCCGGTTAAGGTTTTCACTGATGAGACTCTCTCATTTTATTTCCCTCAAGCTCACAGTCGCCTCACAGTGCCGGTTAAGGTTTTCACCGATGAGACTCTCTCATTTTTTTTATTTTTTCTCATTTTTTTCCTTTTGTATTTTGTTTTCTTACCACGGGTATTGTCCGATGTTTCGCTCTTCCTTCGTTGTATTTGTTATCATTTCAAAATTGATCAGAAGGTCTTTCTTTGGACTGTAACGTGGCTTTTGGATGGGTTAAGAAAGAAAGATATAAAGGCTCAAAATTTCAACGAGGGTTAACAATATTTACAACTCTCGGAATTGTTAAACATAACTTCTGCCCCAGTTTCAATATGTGGGGAATTTTTGGATTTTTCCTTTATTGTGACTGAACCTCAGAGAGGCTGCCTACGTACCCTTTCGGGATCAAGTCAGACGTAGTTCAATCCAACTTCAAAAGTTAGATGGATTTCTTTTTGACTTTTTCCCGATTTTTGTCTTTTTCTCCTTTTTTGTTTTCTTTTCCCTTTTTTTTTTCATCATCATTTTTTTTTCATTTTTTTTTTTTTTTTTTTATTTTTTCCATTTTTTCCATCATTTCATTTTTCATTCTGGCAATTTCGATCTTATTGCACTAGAGCGATTCCGAGAGAGGGATATGAAAGAATTTATTCATTAAGGCTCAAAAGGGGTTAACAATGGATAAAGTGTTTGGATAGAGAATAAAATGCCTTCGTCATTTCAATTCCAAAATCACAACAAAATACAAAACATACAATTGAAAAGGAATCATACATAGTATCTTTTGATCGCATCTGAATTGATAGCAGTCTCTGCGCACTTTCCTTCAACATCAGTTAAGTATAATGCTCCATTAGACAACACCCGTGATACCACGAACGGTCCCTGCCAATTTGGCGCAAACTTTCCTTTTGCCTCGGCCCAATGTGGTAAGATACGCCTTAATACCAGTTGTCCAACTTCAAACTTTCGAGGTCGTACCTTCTTATTATATGCTCTGGCCATTCTCCGCTGATACAACTGTCCATGGCAGACCGCGGCCAATCTCTTCTCATCAATCAAATTCAACTGTTCTAACCGGGCCTTTACCCATTCATCGTCATCTATCTCAGGATTCGGCTATAATTCGCAATGACGGTATTTCTATTTCCGCGGGTATAACGGCCTCTGTTCCATACACCAGAGTATAAGGTGTGGTTCCGATAGAAGTACGTACCGTCGTGCGGTAACCCATGAGAGCAAAGGGTAACTTTTCATGCCATTGCCTGGATCCCTCCACCATTTTTCGGAGAATCTTCTTGATGTTCTTATTTGCCGCCTCTACTGCACCATTCGCCTTTGGCCTGTAAGGCGTGGAATTACGGTGCGTGATCTTAAACCTTTCACAAACTTCTGCCATGAGATGACTGTTTAAATTGGCTCCATTGTCTGTGATAATCACTTTGGGGATTCCAAATCGGCATATGATATTCTCGTGCACAAAATCCACCACCGCTTTCTTCGTCACCGCCTTGAATGTCTTAGCTTCGACCCACTTGGTGAAATAATCAATTGCAACCAGGATAAACCTGTGCCCATTAGAAGCGGCCGGATCTATTGGGCCGATGACATCCATGCCCCAAGCAACAAAGGGCCAAGGTGCTGACATTGTGTGCAACTCATAAGGCGGGGAGTGGATCAGATCCCCATGTACCTGGCATTGATGGCATTTCTTTACATACCTGATACAATCACGCTCCATAGTGAGCCAGTAGTACCCAGCTCTCAAAATCTTCTTTGCTAAAACATACCCGCTCATGTGGGGTCCGCATACTCCGGCATGTACTTCAATCATAATTTCATCTGCTTGTCGCGCATCTACACATCTCAGTAAACCGAGATCCGGTGTCCTTTTGTATACCACTCCTCCACTGAGGAAAAATCCATTGGCTAGACGCCTGATGGCTCTCTTCTGGTCTCCTGTGGCTTGCTCGGGGTATTTGCCAGCTTTCAAGTATTCTCTAACATCATGATACCAAGGCTCTCCATCCGACTCTTCTTCCACAGCAAAGCAATAAGCATTTTGATCTCGGACTTGGATCTGAAGTGGATCTATATATGTCTTGTCCGGATGATGCAACATAGAGGACAGTGTGGCCAAAGCATCTGCAATCTCATTGTGCATTCTTGGGATGTGCTTGAACTCTATAGACTGGAATCTTTGAGACAACTCGTGCAAGCAATACCGATATGGTATCAATTTCAAATCTCGTGTCTCCCATTCCCCTTGAATTTGGTGTACCAAGAGATCCGAGTCACCCATGACCAAAATCTCTTGAATACCCATGTCAATTGCCATTCTTAACCCCAAGATGCACGCCTCATATTCAGCCATGTTGTTGGTACGGAAAAATCGGAGCTGAGCTGTGACGGGATAGTGTTGACCCGTACCTGAAATGAGTACCGCTCCGATACCAACGCCCCTGCTGTTGACAGCTCCGTCAAAGTACATTTTCCATCCTGGTTTCTCCTCTTGCTCTGTCTCCTCAACAAGCATTGCCTCTTCATCCGGAAAGTACGTCTTCAAAGGCTCGTACTCATCATCCACCGGATTTTCGGCTAAGTGGTCCGCAATAGCTTGTGCCTTCATTGCCGTACGAGTTACGTAGACAATGTCAAATTCTGTGAGCAGAATCTGCCATTTGGCCAATCTTCCCGTAGGCATGGGCTTCTGAAATATATACTTCAAAGGATCCAGCCGTGATATCAAGTACGTAGTGTATGCTGACAAATAATGCTTTAGCTTCTGAGCCACCCAAATCAATGCACAACAAGTTCTCTCTAGTTGGGTATACTTCACCTCGTAGGATGTAAACTTTTTGCTGAGGTAATAGATGGCTTGTTCTTTCTTGCCTGTCTCATCATGTTGACCCAGTACACAACCGAAAGAGTTATCTAGCACCGTCAAATATAAAATCAGAGGACGCCCTGGTTCTGGAGGTACTAACACCGGGGGATTAGCCAAATATTCTTTGATCTTGTCAAAGGCTTCCTGACACTCGTCGGTCCACTTCACTGCTGCATCTTTCTTCAGCAACTTGAAAATTGGCTCGCATGTTGATGTCAACTGAGCAATAAACCGACTAATGTAATTCAACCTTCCTAATAAGCTCATGACCTCCTTCTTGTTCTTTGGCGGAGGCAGACTCTGAATAGCCTTGATCTTTGATGGATCCAGTTCAATACCTCGCCGACTCACAATAAACCCCAGTAGTTTCCCTGAAGGTACTCCAAAGGCGCATTTCACCGGATTGAGCTTTAAATTGTACCTTCGTAGTCTTTGGAAGAACTTCCTCAGATCTCTCACATGATCAGGTTGTTTTCTGGACTTTATGATGACATCGTCCACATATACTTCAATTTCCCGATGCATCATATCATGAAACATTGTAGTCATTGCCCTCATGTAAGTTGCCCCGGCATTCTTCAATCCAAACGGCATTACTCTGTAACAGTATGTTCCCCAAGGTGTAATGAAGGCAGTTTTCTCAGCATCTTCTTCGTCCATCAGGATCTGGTGATAACCTGCATAACAATCCACAAACGAACCGATCTCATGCTTGGCGCAATTATCGATCAATATGTGAATGTTTGGCAATGGGAAGTCATCCTTCGGACTAGCTTTATTTAGGTCTCTATAGTCTACACACACTCTGGTTTTGCCATCTTTCTTTGGGACCGGCACAACATTTGCCAACCAGGTGGGGTATTTGGTAACTCTTATGACCTTTGCCTCAAACTGCTTATTCACCTCTTCTTTTATCTTCACGCTAATGTCCGTTTTGAATTTCCTCAGCTTTTGTTTCACCGGCCGGCATTCAGAGTAAAATAGGCAACTTGTGTACCACCAAATCAGTGCTAAGCCCGGGCATGTCATCATAGGACCAGGCAAAAATGTCCTTAAATTCATGTAACAACCTTATCAATTCATCCCCGAGGGGTGCCTCCAAATATACACTAATCTTTGTTTCTCGGACATCATCTTCGCTCCCCAAATTTACAGATTCCGTATCACTCAGATTCGGCTTGGGTTTTTCCTCGTATTGTTTCATGTCCTTACTTATTTCCTCCAGGGCTTCCTCATCCTCACATTCTATTTCACTATCTTCCTCGATTTCTTGTATAGTAACATGATTGTCAGAACCGGGTCTAGAATCCTTCACGCATGACATGGCATTGGAATCAACACATGCAAAACTGTACAAAAGGAAAAATAAAGAAGAAAAATAAGGCAAAAGTGAAGAAAAGGGAAAGACTGCATTTCATTAATAAAAGAAACGAACAATGTTCGGGATACATGGTGATTTTTTTTTCATGAGGGGACTGGGGAAAATAACAACTTTCGGGGATGAAATTTTGAGCTAACTACCAAGACTCCTTCCGGATAAGGAAAGGAGTAGCTTCCCAATTGTTCAATGTGACTCTAGGCCCCACAAATTGCACGTCCATGTTGCTCGTGCCTTCCCCTGCTTCAATTGTGTTCACTTCCCAAAACATCTTCCTGAAACCAAGCATCTCTTCATCAAGTTGGGCCTCAATGCACTTTGCGGCAGCAGATGGTTGATATTTTGTACCAGGCCTGATAAAGATGTCGGATAATTTGGGTATGGGTTTGGGTAAGGTCCAGTTTTTCTTGGTTTTAGAGGCTCTTTGGATATCGGCGAAGGTGGGTTTAAACCCTAAGCCGAATGTACCTTTATTCTCCGGAAGCTGAACTGGTTGAGTGACTCCCTGCAGTGTTTTACCTAACCCCTTCCCCGGTGCAAATCCGTTTTTCAGCATCTCTTTGGCCACCATTATAGCAGTTGGTGCCAACATCGGGGTTGATAACTTTTCACCTTCAGCTACTCTATTCACCTCAACAGCATCCGTCACTTGGTAAACCCAAGGACCCCTATCCCCATCATTATCGTCAAAAGGTGCCACCACATTACAGGCATTTTCCTCTCCGTGTACGACAATCTCTTGCTGTTCCCATTCAAACTTGACCATCTGGTGTAGAGAAGATGGTACTGCCTTAGCTGCATGAATCCAGGGGCGACCCAACAGCAAGTTATATGATACGGCAATATCAAGCACCTGGAACTCCATTGTAAAATCAACGGGACCGATGGTCACTTCCAAAATAATATCTCCCAGCGTGTTCTTTCCTCCGCCGTCAAACCCTCTCACATTGATACTGTTTCTCCGGATTCTGTCCGGGCTAATGTTCAGCTTTCCTAAGGTTGACAGCGGGCAAATATTCGCACTCGATCCATTGTCAATTAGTACCCTGGTCACGACTGATTCTTCACTCTTCACTGTGAGGTATAATGCTTTGTTGTGTTCAGTCCCTTCCACCGGCAACTCTTTATCAGAAAAGGTGATCCTGTTAGACTCGAAAATTTTGCTGGTGATCTTCTCCAAGTGGCATACCGAAATCTTCTCCGGGACATGAGCCTCATTTAGAATTTTCATAAGAGCCTTCCGGTGCTCTTCTGAATGTATCAACAAAGATAACAAAGAAATTTGGGCCGGGGTCTTTCTTAATTGCTCAACCACTGAGTACTCTTGCGACTTCATTTTCTTAAGAAATTCTTCTGCTTCCTCCTCCGACACTGGCTTCTTCAGTTGACTTTCTTTCACCGCTTTCATCTTTCTCAGTTCCTCTGGAGCAAAACACCTTCCAGATCGTGTGAGTCCATGCGTTTCATTAATTTCGCCAGAAATCTCTTTTCCCTTGTAAACTACTGCCACCTTGCTATAGTTCCAAGGCACAGTCTTTGTATTCACCACAGGCATTTGCACTACTGGTTTTATGATCACTGGCTCTGCACTTGCACCCTTCACAGGTCACAGTTGTCTTTGCACCTGGCACTACCACTTTTAGACTTCCCATCACTACCGGCTTTGGTTTCTCAACAATTGCTTCCTCTTTCACAATCTCTTTCTCTAACTTGTCACTCGACTTTATCATCATAACGGCCTGAGATGGTTTTTGATTGCCATCACCCTGCACCAGTTCTATCATATTCGTTTCGTGGTGATTCGGCAATGGATTCTGGGTAATGTTTGGGGTTTCTGGGGTCTGCACTTCAATTCTCTTCTCATCGATAAGATCTTGAATGGCATTCTTTAGTTGCCAGCATTTCTCGGTATCATGACCCACCGTTCCTGAACAATATTCACATCTGACAGAAGTATTAAGGTTCCTTGGGGGAGAATTTGGATTTTTTGGTGCGATTGGGCTCAACATCCCCAATTCTTTCAACCTGTGGAAAAGACTGGCATATGATTCTCCGAGAGGAGTGAATGTTCTTCCCGTTTTGTTTCTCCAATCAGCATCTGGCCTGGGTCTATTCTGGTTGCGGTAAGGTTTAGGGGTTGAGTATGAGTTTTGGGCATGGTACACATTGTGTGGAGCTTGAGCTCTCCACACGTGGGGTGATGGTGGCGGGTAAGCTTGGGTTTGAGGGTGATGGTAATGTGGGCTAGTTGGTGGGTATGGTGGTGGTGGTGGGTTATATGGGCTTGGTGTGTTGTAGGGATAGGATGATGGTGGATTATATGGAGTTGTCGGGCTTGGTGGGTGTTGGCGGTAAGGTCTGGGTGGGTTATAATGGGGGTTGCGACTCCAGGACCTGCTTTCAATGGTTGATACTTCTTCTTTCTTCTTCTTTCCCATCACTCCTCCACTTCCACTCTGTATGGCTTGGTTGGTGGCTTTGATAGCCGAAAAACTCATAATCTTGTTTGTCTTCAAACCCTCTTCTACAAAACTTCCCATTTTCACAACTTCGTTGAAACTTTTCCCGATTGCAGACACTAGATGGCCGTAGTACATCGGCTCCAAAGCTTGCAAAAAACAGTCTACCATCTCTCCCTCTTTCATTGGCGGATCCACTCTAGCGGCCTGTTCCCTCCATCTAAAACCGTATTCTCTAAAGCTCTCTCCTGGCTTTTTCTCCAGCTTGGTAAGGGATAACCTGTCGGGTATGATCTCCAAATTGTACTGAAAGTGACTAGCGAAAGCTTGTGCTAAGTCATCCCAAACGAACCATCTTGTGTGGTCCTGTCGGGTATACCATTCCAGGGCTGATCCGCTTAGACTTTGGCTGAAGTATGCCATTAACAATTCATCTCTTCCTCCCGCGCCTCTCATCTTACTACAGTATCCTCTCAGATGAGCTACCGGATCCCCATGTCCGTCGTACATGTCAAACTTTGGCAATTTAAATCCCGCAGGAAGCTGCACCTCTGGGAACAAACACAGGTCTTTGTAGGCTACACTTACTTGCCCTCCTAGCCCTTGCATGTTGCGGAAAGCATTCTCAAGACTTTTGACTTTCCGAGCCATCTCTTCCTGCCCGGCACTTGCTTCTATCATAGGGGCGTGAGACTCGTGTTGTCTGAAAGTCGGCTCCGGAGGGTAATAGTGAGAATCCTGGATATGGAACATCGGTTCACTAGAAGACTTGTGGATAACAGCAGGCGGAGGTGCCACGTATACAGGAGCAACTTGCGGTACAGGAGGTGGTGCTTGCTTGGTTGGAGGTGGTGGCATTTGGGAGGTGGAAGCGTAGTAATGAGGGTAGTCGGGGTAGGTAGAGGATGAGTTCATCGTTGGTGGCTCCGGGTTAGGATTGGCTGGAGGGACATATGCAGGGTTAGCAGGGTAGGCTGGTAATGGTTGACCTCTTGACCAAGCTTGGTACATTTCAGCCATCTGCTGCCTTAACTTGTACATTTCTTCTTTCATCCTTGCCACATCCACGATCTCTTCTTCGTGAGTAGGGTCTACAATAGTTGCCTCGATCTCCTGGGACACGGCCTTTGTCATCTTTTTGGACCTGGTGTTGTATGAGTGGGTAGCCAGTATGCCAGTTGCCTAGAAAATCTGGACTCACAAACATCAACACTCGTCAGTTGTTAGCGCATGAATAAGATGAAACGACTTTTTTAAAAACAAACACATTTGCTCGAGTCGTTATGCATCATCCCGGCTGCTGCTCACTCCAATCATCTTTTCTTTTTCCGCTCTTTTGCTTTTTCTATCTCTCTTTTCTTCTTTTCTTTTCTTTTTTTTTTTGCTTTTTCACTTTTCTTGCTTTTCTCTTTTTCTTTCTTTTTCTCTTTTTCTTTCTTTTTCTTTTCTTTTTCTTGCTTTTCTTTTCTTTTTCTTTCTTTTTCTTATCGTTTATATAATTACGCTCCTATTTATTTGCCTAGCGGATACAAAAGAAATGCCATAAAGTAAAAGAATTGGTAACAACACTTTGTTTTCTCATTGATAATTCGAAACCTTGATTACAAAGTGATGTTTAAACAAAGGAAAATAAAAGATGATGCATGACCTAAGAGTACATTAATGCACCTAGTGCCCGCGAGGCATCGTTCGGCCTTGCCGCGGGCCTATATGCTAAACCCCTTTGAAGCTTATCAAGGTCGGCCATGACTTGTTGTACGAAAAACTTCACTGCAGATACAAAAGTCCTCCGAGTCATATCTTCACAAAGCTGAGTCTTCTTGGTGATGTACTGGGCGATGCGAACAATCTTTTCTCTGATGACCCCTTTTTCCTGCAATAACCTGCTTATTTGTTGATTACGAGCGTCCAAGACCTGTTGGTTGTCCCTTTGTACCTGTTGTAGCTCCGATTTTAATCTAGCCATGGTCATGTAGCAATAGTCTCTTTCTTCCTCAAGATCTTTGATAATCTTGTTGCTCTTGGCCGTGGCTGAGATTAATTTCTTTCTAAACTGGACTATTTCAGCATCATGCTTGTCTTGCAGTTGTTGAACCAATTTAGCTCTCTTCTCAACATCTCTATCCACTTGCTTCCGAGCCATGACTAACTCTTTCTCCGCTTTATCCAAATCGAAGCTATAGTCATTTACCTTTCGCCGGAGAATCTCAATTAACTTTTCATCCCGGGCCGAGCGAATTGGGGTCTCGGATGCAATTTTCATTTGAGCCATTTGAGCTTTCAACATCTCATTCTCTTTCTTCAATTGCTTCTTCTCCACTTCATCGGATGCCGCCTGTAAGCCGCTTTCGAAATGAAGATTTCTCAGTTTATCTTCCAACAGACTGATTTTGGCTTTATATTCCTTTTCCTTGGCCGCCCATTTCAGATTTTCCTCGGATTGCTCTATCAGGTCTTGCAAGTGAGGTCTCTTTGAAAGACGTTCGTGTTCAACCCCTCGTCTGTACCAGGTGGAGTATCCAGGTGATATCTCCCCTTTTGCTCTATTCGGCACACAAGTATCAATCTTCAAATTTTGGCACTCGTTCCAGATTTGCCGGATTTTTGCTTCCGAGAATTGCCCGTCTGGACCAATCTCCACGGCTTGCACACTGAGATCCCCATCTCTCGGAATAATCTGACACCGACCCAACTGTCGTAGGGCTCTGTATGGTGCATCATAAGGTGGTATACTCTTCAAACCCATGATCAAAAATGGCGATCCCTCCGTTGGCATGTATATCACCTCGTCAAGAGGTAACCAATCATACGTCCAATCAATTTGACCGTCAGTTAGTGATCGAAGATACACAATCCAACCTTGGACTCCCTCTGGCAACCTTACTTCTTTTGTTCTCGCATTGAACTCTTCCAAACATGTCCGATCGGCCGAACCATAGTTCGAGAATGAAGGGTGGTGACACAGATGCTCGATTAGCCAAATTTGCAAGATCAAGTTACACCCCTCGAAGAAGCTAGCCCCTGCTTTGCACGCAGTGAGAGCACGATAGATATCCGCGACAATCATCGGGGCCAGGGTACTGTTTTCTTGCACTGTCAGTGTGGTAGCTACTCCGGCTACTTTTATATTGATATGACCATCTTTCCTCGGGAATACAACAACTCCAAGAAATGCCACCAAAAATGCGAACCTCCGGTGTTCTTCCCATTTCGTCCGGTTGGACTTACAGCATAACTTGTTGGTTGGGTCATTGAAACCCCCAACATGTCCAAACCTGTTGTAGATGAAGCTTAAAGAACAAAATCCGTTGGCCGGATCTTCATTATGAACATTCCGGGCAATTTTCAAAGAGTCAAGGAAGCGATGTACTGTCACCATCCTCGGAGATACCGGATATTTTCCTTTCAGCGGAACTTCGGTCTTCCCAATGTAGTAGGCAATCTCCTCTAAAGTAGGGGTAAGCTCAAAATCTGGAAAATGAAATACGTTGTGTGCCGAATCCCAAAACGAGACCAACGCTCGAATTACATCACCTCGAGGAACTATTTCGAGTAACCCAGTAAGGCCTTTCAAGTACTTTTTGACCCAATCTTGACCATCGGATCCCATGTCCCGCCACCATAACCTCAGCTCCAAAGGGATTTTATTTAGGGAAAATTGTTCATTCATCATCGTGCTCGTCCTGCACATTTATTAAGGTGATTTTATTTTAGAAAAGGAAAAATCTTTTTCAATGCAAGTTTTCAGTTTTTGAAAAGAAAATGAAAATGACTTTCGAAGTGGCCATTTTTGCAAAAACAGCCTTCCGTCGTCCTTTCGGAACATTCGGCCATTTCCAAAAATGGCAATCACCTCGATTATTCGAAAAGAAAATCTTTTTGGTCTTTTTCTAAAAGTGTGGTTGGACCCGTTTAAGGGTTGCCTACGTATCCCACCTAATGGCGAGAATCAAACCTGCGTAGTTCGGTCAGATTAATTGACCAATTATTTTCAACAAAAACTGTTCCTCCTGTTTTTCAAATTTTCAAATTCTTCCAAGTACCTATTTTCTACAAATCATTATTTCCCTCTCTCTCTTTTCCCTTTTTCAACAATTTTCTAATCTCGGGATTTTCGCCGGTCCGCATAACGATATAGGACAATAAAATGCAACACATAGCATGCTCGGTCTTTTCAATACCGGGTCACCTGTCCTAGACGGACCCAACCCCTGTGTTGAGTCCCCTAAGTCAGACATGATGCAAATAATCGTCCTAGACCTATGTTTAAAATCTTACGGTTTCATGGATTGCTAGACCGTGTACCCGAGCGGACAACTCGAATCGAGGAGGGGGCTACGTACCGGTGACCCGCGGAGTCAATCGGCTTTGTAACTTATCCGGCCTCTTTTTTCTTAATTTAAGGTGACATTTAACAGAAAGGGGAGTCTCAACCAGTAAGCACATCCCCGGGGGAGAAAAGAGAAGGGTTTTCGGCACAATTTATATACAGTCCAGATAATATCAAAGCGATAAAACACATATCATGTTATTCAAATTATATAATGAAGTCAAACAAAATCGCAAACGGCAGTTCTAAGGAGCTCGAGTTCTTAAACCCTGAAACCGAAATTCAGGGTTGGTTCCCCAGCAGAGTCGCCAGAGCTGTCACACCTCCCTTTTTACTACCCCGCACATGCGTAAGATGTATAAATACACTTGTAGGGTATACCCCGACGCTCAATTACCCGTGACGGATAAAATAACGTAAGGGAAGGAGTTTTTCCAATTTAAGGACAATCGGTTCGGGATTTATTAGAGATTAATCGAGTCGCCACTTGGGAATGACAATGGTGTCCCAAGTCACCGGTTAATCCCGAATCCGAGGAATTTTGACTCTTTGAAATGTATGCGAAGCAGAGGTCCGGATAAGGAACTCTGTTAACCCGGGAGAAGGTGTTAGGCACTCCCGGATTCCGTGGTTTTAACACGGTCGCTCCACCGTCGTTCTTGACTTTTGTTTGACTCAGTTATAGATTTTAACAACATAATATGCTTTACGCTTAAATGTTATTTTTAAGGAATTTGCGGTATCGCGAAAACACGCCTCGAGTCATACCGCAACCAGTACGCCTATGACTTTCGGTGTATTTCGGCTTTACCGAGATTTGGATTTGAGTCGCACCAAGTGCACACTCGTTCATAGGAAGGTATATTAAAATCGTGCCCTAAAATAACGTCTATCGGATTTTAAATCTTTTGGGAGAAGCTATGGAATTAGCTATTAGCTTTCCCGGGTCTATTTTTGTGTTATATCATCACTAAATGGGGGCCCCGGTGTTATTCGGGCGAGGCTCGTCCCAATTTTCATTAAAGGTCAAACCTAACATGACTATGATTTTCTATGCAATCGGTATCTAATAATAAACAATGGTCCTAACTTATTTTAAATGGGGCTAATTTAGTTGTACTTAAAGATATCGTAAAATCATACTTCATTTGCTCCTCGGTTGATTTACTAAAAAAAAAACTAGTCATTAAACAGACTAAAGAGTCATGTTTCTATACTGGCAATGGTGCCTCTTAATCATTCAGGGCAGCCGTCATGACTTCAGCAAAACTGAACTAAAAATAATTTTTGCCCCGACGATGCTTTCTACAGAAAAGCAGTCAGCATCAACATGAATTCAAGCCCTGAATGCACATGACCTGGAAAAACCAGGCCTAAGTCCAGGCATGCATCACATTAAGTTAAGATCGATGAAGGAATATTTATTCCTTATCAGCAAAAGCTAAAATCCAAAAATAGAACCATGTACGTGCGCCACACACTTCTTTGCCTACTTGCAAAAAACATCATAATCAAACACAAAAGCATAAGTGTACTGGTAGAGAAATCAAATGCAAGGGAATAACATAATGTGAATCTAGTTCAAACCAAAGGAAATGAATTTCAAAGAAGCAAACACCTGAATATTAACTCACAAGCGGACTATAACAATCACTACTACACAATTCTCATGTTGAGTCCTATGCGAAAGATTCACTGACAGAGATGGCAAGCTCAGAAAACAAGAACAATCCTTGATCCTTTCAACCATAGTAGCCACAAAGATCAGGTATTGTCAAGAATAACTTCAGCTACTTCGAGTCAACAGAAAACATTGCAATAGTCGTGAAATCAGGGAATAGAGCACTTTAGTGATTCATGACTCGTTTAGCAGCTTTATGGCCAACTAACTCAAACCAAACATGCCGAAACTAAACATTTAGAGTGAGCAGACTAATCTGAACATCTGAATATTTTACGGCTAGCAAAAACACACAAGAAATTTATTTTGTGAAGTGAATAATCCTTAACCAAAAGAATCAGGAATTCATTGATCAACAAAGTTCTTAAAGTCGATTATTCTAATTAAAATGCATCAAACTCAATCAACAGGTTCAAAAATCCTCACATAGGTGCATCCACCAGCATATCATTCCAACTTAAACACTCACTAATGTAGACAAATTCCAACAAATATCATGGTTATGAGTTAAGGATCAACAGGAGTGGGCTAGCTAGACTTGTAATCTTGTTTGAAATTCGATAGGCCATTTGATTTCATGAAAACAAAGACTGGTTTGTTACAAGAGGTGTGTTAAGAACTGAAGCTATCCCAATCTTATCCAAGGGTGAAAACCAATCACTGGCTATGTCAACAAACAGATAGAAAATTCAAACTGAGTGGAGTACAAACGGCAAGATAGTCACTCATTCTAAGGCGTTAAGGCCTAAACGAAGACTATGCGTAACTTGACTGATTTGCAAATAGCACATGAGTAGGCATGGAATTTCAGAAAAATACACGAGTTGTTCGACTTATTCAATTAGTAACAGCAAACCAGCTTCGCCAGCTTATGTTAACAGAACATCAAGCAAAATTAACCTTCAGACAATTTAGGAATCACTTCTCCAAATGTTTTCTGAATTAACTACAATCGAACAGTGATAAACAAGGCAGACGAACACACAAATCGCATGTTAAATGAATTTTAACAGTAATCTAACATGTCTCAACCATTCACATAATCACACGATCAAATGAGCCTCGATTAACCATGTCGAAGTTGAACAGATTTCATATAGATGTCCAAATACCAAAGGAAACTGAAGATACTCAAAACATCACACCACCGAGAATGAACTTCGATCATAGAACTATTCGAGGCAGAAATACATAGTTCAAAGCATTGAGACGAAACAGAATTGCAAGAGCAGAGAGATTAAAATTGAACCTGAGATTTCGATCTTCTTTTGATAGCAGAATCGAAGGCAATTACACAGTTTCGACTCAAAAGCTCGATAGCAATAATACGACTTGAACTTAACCAAATGGATTCAGATATGGGAGAGTGAAGCTCAACGTGCTCGAACAGAATACTCAACAGCAGCTCGAACTCAATCGAATTCCATAACGAATGGAAGAAGAACAAACAATGAACAAAAATTGAAGACGAAATCTAAAGAACTTAAGAACCATAGAATCTAATTTTTAAAATCTGAAATTTTCTCTCTCTCGCGTTCTCTGGAATTTTCTCTGATAATCCTCTCTCAAAATCTCTCCCAAAATCTCCCAATCAATTCCCCCCCAAAAAAATTAGATAACCCCTCTTTTGAAGACCAAATGCCTGATGAATGTGGGGCTCAGATTGCATGAAACCAATCTAACGCCTCACACTCATCCAGCATTCCATCTCCAGAAGCTTCCAATCTCTGCAAAACGAGTGAGTGAGAGGAGAGGGAATATTAGCGTCAGAAACCGTTAGAACGGTAAGATGAGAGAAGGAGTAACGCGCGGGTTAGGGATTGATGCTCACTCGCCATGGATTTGGACTGGATTTGGAGGGTTGGATTCGAGTGTTCTCTCTGGAGAAGAAGAACAGTTCCCGTCTCTATGAGTGGCTAGTCCGTGTATTTGTTTGGGAATGGGTCAGGTATATGTGTGGGTTGGGCTTGATTAATTTTTTGGGCCAAGTGTATTTAAGTAATGACATGCCCAATTATATTAAGAATACCCACTTATTTATTTATTATTATTATTATTATTATTTTTGGTATTTTGTTGTATTTTAATTTGTTTTGTATTTTCTATATTTTCCTACATTGTAATTATTAGGCACTTATTAAAAATTAAACTAATTACCCTCTTTTTTGGCAATTTTCATTTTAAAAAGCTAACTAATGTTATTTTTTGATTTTTCTTTAATTGTTCTAAAATGAATTAATACCTACTAGCAAAATTAATTTCCTAAATGCAAATGCGTATTTTTTGTATTTTATATTTTATTTTTTTTTATATGATTTTTCATGCAACTAATTAATACGAATTGTAAAAAATAAGGAAAAATTATTTATTTTGAATTTATGGGAACAACTCATATGTAGGGTAAAAATCACGTGCTCACAGGAACAACCTGAAGGGTTCGTGATTCCCGAAAAAGAAAAGAAGGTGTGCCAACTTATTAAGTCACTTTAAATATTAAAACAAGAACCTAAACAATGGCATGCAAAATTTGACTAAACAATGTTGACAAATGGATTTAGGAGTAATGAGTGTGATGGATGTGTCTACATTAAAAACACTCCAAATCATATCGTTATTGTATGTATATATGTTGATAAAATACTAATAATGAGCAAATACATTGCGGATATAAATGCTACTAAGCATATTCTTGTTAGCAAGTTTGATATGAAAGACTTAGGAGTTGATAATTTAATTCTAGGAATTAAAATCCATAAGACTCCTCAAGGACTAGCATTGTCACAACCTCATTACATTAAAATGGTACTTGAAAATTCAAGTATATAGATTTCAAAGTTGTAAAGACCCAGATTGATGTAAATGTTGCTCTTACAAAGAATCTAGGTCAGAGCAAATCTCAACTGGATTATGCTCGAGTATTGGGAAGTTTAATGTATTCATGAATTATACACGACCTGATATAGCTTATGCAGTGAGTAAACTAAGTCGTTACACAAGTAATCCCAACCAAACTGATTGGATGGCAATGTAACGAGTTTTGGGATATCTAAAACATACCCAAGATTATGCTTTACACTATAATAAATATCATGCGCGGTAATTTAAGGATATAGTGATTCAAATTGGATCACAAGGTCATCAGAAACAAAGTCCAAAAGAGGATACGTGTTTACTATTGGCGGAGGAGCAATGTCTTGGAAATCAACCTAACAGACATGCATCATTCGCTCTATAATGGAGTTTGAGTATAGCTTTAGATAAGGTTGGAGAAGAAGTTGAATGGCTTTGGAATTTCTTAGAAGATATTCCATTTTGACTGAAACTAGTGGCTCCTACATTGCATACATTGGGACAGTCAAGCGACAATAGGAAGGGCTAGAAGCGTTATGTATAACAGGAAATCGCGTCACATATGATGAAGACATAATACTTTTAGATAGCTACTGTCTAGTGAAATTATCAAAATTGACTATGTAAAGTAAAAGTATAATGTATCAGATCCATTTACAAAAGACATAAATAGAGAGGCAGTTGATAAATCATCGAAGGGAATGGGACTATGGTCGAGAATGAGTCATTGTGGTGGTAACTCTACCTAGAAGATTTGAGATCCCAAGATCGAGATTCAACGTTATCAAACAAAGTCATTAGTAACGGTTCAATATTGTTAAATAAAATTTTGGTCCATTCTCGTGATGACACAATATTCAGTACTATGGATAAAGATTTAAGGCTTTTTAATGGTTTTGAAGTTTGATACGTGGTATATCAAATAATGTATCCAAGGGATAACACGTTTAGGAATCACCTATATAAGTGTGAAGTGTAAGCCGCTTCAAGGACTGTAAAGCTATTTCTCTACGCACTTATGACCCAGGCGGTGTTCATGGCTGAAATGATCATAACAATGAGAACCAAAGGCGGTTAAAGAGTTGATTGTGTGTCTTATGGCTGTCTAGGTATACACCACGGTTCAAAGATATCAAATCTACCGATTGACAGAGTATATCCGACATAAGTTCACTATGGAAAGTTCAAAGGAAAACCTACTTATCTAGATGCGATTAATCCTTACTTTGAAATCAAACAGCTTTCTCATGCATGCATATTTTCAAATGGCCATTCCCATTCATGTGGGGGATTATTATTTTTTCAAAAAAAAAAAAATTCTAATTAGATAAGAGGTGTGAATGAGAATAGAGGAAAAAGATTAGGAGGGAAATGAAAAGTTGAAATATTTTCTTTACAAATGCGCTTTGTTCTTCAATGAAAAAAGGTAAGAAGATCCGTGTGCTTATGTAGAGAAGCACATCTTCTAGATCTTATAGAGTTAAAAAGAAGTGGTGCCTCGTGCCATCGTTGTCGTCGCACGCTCGGCTCGGATTCAGATTCGAATTTGGTCACTTGATATGATTGAATAATATTTTTTTTGACCAAATTTATTTTCCATTTTCCATTATACACTTTTTTTGCGGAGTTTTAATTTAAAATTCACGGTTCCTAACAGTTGTTTTGAGTTTAAAATTCGCAACCAGACTTTTGCAGAAATGGTACCTCATATGAACAGTTACCGTCGCACCTATTCAACCCACACTGTTAGGCTATAAATTCTGAAGTTTTGCCTCAATATTTAGCACCAAAATCTGCATACTCTCCCCTATCTCTTCTACATAACTGCATTGTTTTCAAACAAGCAAAACGTAAG
Organism: Nicotiana noctiflora; assembly: GCA_032618575.1. Lineage (NCBI taxonomy): Eukaryota > Viridiplantae > Streptophyta > Magnoliopsida > Solanales > Solanaceae > Nicotiana > Nicotiana noctiflora. The sequence continues at coordinate 99,233 of JASVEL010000755.1, read as the reverse complement.
CAACAATGTGGTTTACTGACGTTTACTGAGTTCGACGAAGTTCTGTAATTTTCATTGCCGGTATTACAGAATAGTTGTCTTCTATCCTGGGAGGAATTATTTCAACAACATTAGGCAATAGTGAGGGGATTAAATTCCTTAGGGAAACATAGTTTTTTGTTGGGTTCGGAATGTTATTCATCTGATTCTATTTCTGTCTTTTGTTTCTGGTTTCGTTTTATTTTACGGAAATTATATTTTCGAATACAGATACTAACAATCAATCCAAAAGCCCAAGAATGTTTTCTTCGAAATAAAAAAAAAATTACAAGGAAATTATAAAACCGCAAAATATCATTATGGCACGACTAAACCGATTGGAAGTGCACATTTGTTAGAGCTCGCACAAGTACCCAAATGGACAAAGATTATTGAAACACGGCCACAATTACTAACACCATTAGATAGTATAATATGAATTTGTATTATAATTTTGATATCAGTATTTCAAATATTTTCTGAGTTCTCTCAGTATAACAATTTTCAATTTACACGAGATTCGCATAAAGAAGTTGATTCCAAGTATCAGGAACACCAGGAAGACACCAATGTGTACAATCCATGCCTTTATACCTAGGGCTTCCATAAATAGAAGGATGACCATCCACTCTATATTGTGACATTGTGCTTATACTCAGCAAATGAACTGGCTTTCCTGTTTTTCCCAACACTTGATCCAATAGCATATTTGCTTGAACTTTACTTCCATACCTTAGCTTTTTTAAGGGTTTCTTTTCTCCCCAACATTGCATTTTGTTGGTCTTTCTCCCCCATTCGGTGGCACTGTTAATGTAACATTTATTATATAAAGAAAACAATTAGGGTATATATATTACTCTAATAGAAGTTAATTGGAAACTCTTATTTAATTCTGTTAAATAATAAAAACAAACTTACTTGCTGTGATCAGGGGAGATACCCTGGAAGAAGACCTGAACTTTCTTGAAATTAATGTTGTTGGAAACCCATCTACCCCATGTTACTAATGCTTTTTCGTAAGCTTTTAAACGATCCATATCTTTCCGCACGTATTTCCCATCTTGAATCACATCCCATCTGCAAAATTTAGTACTCCTACCATTTTTAGCATCTAATATATAAAATTCTTTTTGTTACTTCTTAATAGTACTTATCTGCTTTTGAAAAAAATGAGTTTTTACTCATTATAGCAGCCTCCCAAAATAATAGACTGCAAATACATAGTTTCTTTTTGTATATTATTAATGTATAATATACATATAATATACTAGTACATGTTTTATACCTACAATGTGTATTTTTGTAAGTTTGACTAGCGGCTGTAATTATGAATATATTTTTTACTTCCTCCGGTCCAAAATAAGTGATTTTTTGAATGTTTTTACACAGATTAAGAAATTCTTTTAACATTAATTAGCAATAAAATTGACTATATTAACCTTTACTATCTCACATAAATACTTCTAACATATATTCCAACACTATTTACTCCAAAAATAATGTAGGAAAAAAAAATAATTAATTCATTTTTGAAATCTAAAAAAATCACTTATTTTAGACCACAAGAAAAAGACCAAAAAATCACTTATTTTGGGCCAGAGGAAGTATGTATATACTTGGCTAAATATGTTAAAAGACCAAAAACAGAGTAATAGGGTTCAGAGTGAAGTAAAAATATGAAGTCTCGAATAGAAATAAGATCATATGATAATGGACAGATGAGTATTTATTAATAATGAGAAATTTGTAACTCACGGTTGTTTTCTTCCAGTGTGAAGCCACCAATGCCAAGTATCAAAGATCAAGATGTCATAACCCATCCACAGCTTTGACGAACCTGCAACCGTGTCTAGCTTTAGCACTCTTTTTGATTTCTTCCTCACTATGTCAACCAGCAGTGCATTTCTCACGTAACTCACTGTCACTTGCTTCGACTATATTCAATCATACAATAAAATGGAGAGATTATTAGTAATTATAATATATTTGACACTGACAATATTGAATGCCAAATGTTAGGGAGAAATTAAAAAAAGAGGATGGATGAATCCAAAGGCTAATATGGACCCAGGATTTGATGCTCAGAACGCAACGTTACATTCAATATTAATTAATCATTACTCATGAAAATTGGTACGGTGGTCTCTGTTAATATTCAACTATTTCTTGAAGACATTTACACATATGGAGTTTTTACTGAAGTTTTCCCGTGTTAGTGATCGTTCTGCTTACCATGTAGGTTTGCTTCCGACCAAAGTGGATTAGTAGGTTAAGTCGGTTCACTTATATATACTAAAAGAGTTAAAAATATGTGTATTTTTTGAACAGTTAGACTCTAAATTTTGAATTCGCCTCAATATTAATTACTTACGGGTATAGAAAAAGTTGACACGAGAGCTCCATTTTTGGTGACATTGTAATATGCACGAGGGAAGGCAGAATGTAGCATGCAAGCCAAGGATTGCCATTGATTCAAGCTCAACGAATCTCCCACGAAAAGCACCTTCTTATTTTTAATTCTTCTCACGAAATCCTTTCCATCCCACCTACGTATTCAAAAACCCAAAGGTAACAACAACAACAACAACCCAGTATAATCCCACTTAGTGGGGTCTGGGGAGGGTAGTGTGTACGCAGACCTTACCTCTACCCTGGGGTAGAGAGGCTGTTTCCAAATAGACCCCCGGCATCCTTCCCTCCAAGAACTTCCCACCTTACTCTTGGGGAGACTCGAACTCACAACCTCTCGGTTGGAAGTGGGGGTTGCTTACCATCAGAGCAACCCCTCTTGTCCCAAAGGTAAAAACATTTTTGCTAATGTTTCATTGAAAGTGCGTGTAATAAAAGCATAGTACTATAATAAATGATCTTCACACGAGATCACAACATTAAATAATCTTCCATTCATTTAATACTCAACGCGGTAATACAGCAGTACTTGTCAGATTAATATTCATCAAGTTCACAAATCACAATAAACTACTCCCTCCAATTCAAAATAAGTGATTTTTTTTCAATGTTTTCATACAAATTAAGAATTCACTTTTTAGTATTAATTAGCAGTGGAATTGGCTATATTAACATTTACTATATCATATAAATATTCGTAACACATATTCCAATATTATTTTCCTTCAATAACAATGTAGGAAAAAATAATTAATTCTTTCTTAAAATATGAAAAAGCACTTATTTACTTTGGATCGGAGGGAGTATATTACTACCTCCGATCCAAAATAAGTAATTTTTTGGCCTTTGTCTTGTGGTCCAAAATAAGTGATTTTTTCAGATTTCAAGAATAAATTAATTATTTTTTTTCCTACATTGTCCTTGGAGTAAATAGTATTGAAATATGTGTTAGGAGTATTTATGTGAGATAGTAAATGTTAATATGGTTAATTACATTACTAATTAATATTAAAAGATAAATTTCTTAATATGTGTGAAAACATCCAAAAAAATCACTTATTTTGCACGGGAGGGAGTAATACTAAGGAAGGAACCTTTTGTTTAATCATTTGCTTCTCGAGTTTCAATCACTCATTTCATACATAAATACCTAAATGGCAAAAGACACAATGCACGAAAACTAATACTCCTATTATCGAGCAAAACCTGTCCACCCTAGAAAAACGAATATTACAAAGCACGATATAATAGACGAGACAAACTTTGCCATGGTCCTAAGTTCTCATAATTTTCTTTTTAAATATAAAAAGTTGAATTTCTATAAACATACAATTTTTCTGCCCCCTGCCCAAAAATTTCTTCTCTTTGTCTAGAAAATAATACTATAGGGAATAATTAATTACTCTTTCCTTTGCCGGAAAATTGAATTGCATACAACAGCTGCTCTACTGATTAATCTTTAAATACAACTAACAAAATGCTCAAACATTAATATAGGAGATGATAAACATTTTTATAGCTGACGTTTCAAATTAAAGTTAATTATCATATCCAGGGGCGGATTTAGGGGCGCAAGGGTGTTCACTTTCGCCGAAAAATTACACTGTATATATAAGGTAAAATCTATTTTTTACCTCTATATATTAAGTTTTGAACACCCTTAAGACAATCCAAAAGTGTAATTTAGTGGTTAAGGGTATTCAAAATTTACATAAGATCATAAGTTCAATTCCAACTAGCTACAAATTTTTTTTTGAACACCCTTCACGAGGGTTCTCGCTCCGCCACTCATCATATCTACTACAGAAGTTTGCTTTTTTCGCAGATAATCAAACAGTTAATAATGCTACGATTTAACAACCATTTTTTAAGCCATCCCACAATGTTTCAATTTATGCTCCGCGAGCTCTATTATTCTAGTTTATAATTTCTCTTGGCTATATGATTAATCCAGGAGAAACATTAAGAAGTCAAGAAATACTAAAGAGTCTTATGAATACAAAAGAATTTCAACTGCACTCATATTCCTTACCAAAAGACAAGACTGTTACCTGGTCAAGTCACAATTTCGTGGTTGCCATCTATACTCGAGATAAGCTCTGTCTGGTCTGCCATTCCTTACACAATCAAACTGCTGCAAAAGGAATGGACAATCTTTGGCATTATAGAGTGGGTATTTATAATCTAAAACCCATCTTCCATCATAATAATCGCACTCATGTCCACCCATATTTTTAGGTGGCAGCTTCTTTTGCTTGGCTTCTGCTATATCAACATTATTGCTAATTAAGCAAATAATGTTGATTATCACTACTGCTTTCACAAACAAAGGGAAAAACACACAACCCTTCATGTTAGAAAGTTAAGGGCTGATTATAGAGAAGAAAACGAAAGCATAAGGTTAGTTGCTGGAGGATTTAATGTTGTGGGTATTATGAAGAAAAGGGAATAATTATTAATTAATGAGCGTCCATTTGTCTAATAAATGACAGCGAAAAAAGAAAGATATAAGGGAGATTTAACCAGGAAGGAGGGTGTGGTTTATGCGTGTAAGCAGTATGCACCACGTTCGTTGAATGCGGAATATTGGGGAGTAAAATTGGCGGTTAATTTGCTTTCTTCCCTAACTGTAAAGCGTTTATTATCATAATTCCGCATATTATGTTCAACAAATCTTAGCAGCGATCTAATTATCATGTAAATACTGAAAAAAAACTAGTTACATGTATAGTTATACATCATGTTTAATTTCTCAAAATGGTGACTAATTACGGTAAAAGGAATACATAGAAAATAAGAAATAGAGTAATATATTGTATAGGGTAAAATTGGTCTATAGTAAATGATCTAATGATAGCAAGACACGTGAAATCGTAGACAGGTAAAAGGCGAATCAAGTAACAACCAACACCTAGAACAACAACTGCAATTGACATCGAACATTAAAAACCCCGAAGGGAGCACGATCCGGGAACAAAACGAATATTTGCCATCGGATAACATTCAATGAAGAATATTTTCTAAAATTAAATGGGATTGACATTCATGGCAATGCCGATACGTATTCATCAGCAGCTCATTTACTATCATGTAAGTGGCTTTCATCCTAGGATCTCTTTTTTTGGATATACCTATAAATTCCAGGCTCACCAACCATTATAAGCACGAGAAATCTTTGGAACACATAGGTTGTACTTTATTTTCGCTTTCAATTAAACAATTTTATCTTATTTTTATATTGATTTCTATCCTCGAAGACACTGCGCTCGGGGCTAGGCTCGCCATTTTATTCAATTTCAACTATTAAGTCTTACGTTTAATCTTATTTTATTATCATTTTTGGGTCAAATAAGTCCACTTGTCTATAAATTCGTAACAAATTTAAATTTACTATTTTACTGGTAAACAATTTGGCACCCACCTACGGCTTGGACAGTTGCGGAATTACACTCAACCCAGTAAAATGTGCGTTCGGGGTTGGCTCTGGAAAATTCTTGGGGTTCTTGGTCTCTCAAAGAGGGATATACGTAAACTCCAATATAATCTAAGTCTTCGAACAATCTTGGACCATCTAACGAGCATAAAAGGGGAACAAAGTTAACTGAAATGTTGGCCGCTTTAGGAAGGTTCATCTCAAGATCCTCGAAAAAATGCCATCATTTCTTCTCACTTATGAAAAAGAAGAAAAATTTCGAGTGGACTCCCGGGATGCTAGCTGTCACTGAAAGATATAAAAAGGTACCTGTCCAGGCCACCGTTACTATCAAAACCGGGAAAGGCGAACAATTACTATTACTGTCAGGAGTGGAGACTCGCTATCCGTACCTCGAAAAACTAGCCTTAGCTCTTGTAGTCGCCTCTCAAAATCTTAAGCCTTATTTTTCACCCGATAGCCATTGTGACAACCTTCCCTTGAGGAATGTTCTTTACAAGCCTAAGTTGTCAGGCTGTTTGGCTAAATGGACAGTCGAAATTAGTAAGTTTGAAATTGAATACAAGCTTAAGACTTTGTGGCTGATTTCAATCTCGGGTTAATGGCCCCAGATGCTAAAGAGGCAATACTAGTGACGAAAATGACATCAAGAGTTTTGACCTTGTTTATTGATTGAGTTTCCAATTTAAAGGGTCCAGGCTCTAGGTAGTTCTAGTCACACCCTTGGTAGAAGATGTCGAAGGTTTCTTGGAGATGTTTCAAGTTATCGAGGTAAATTTCGATAAAATCAAAGTCATAAAAAATATCACGGATCAGCTAACGAGCGTAAAAGAGGTACAAGGGTTAACTGGAATGTTGCCCACTTTAGGCAAGTTCATCTCAAGATCCTCGGAAAAATGCCATCATGTCTTCTTACTTCTGGAAAAAAAGAACAATTTTGAGTGGACTCCCAAATTCTATAAAGCATAGAAAAATATAAAAGGTACTTGTACTGTCCCCCGTTACTGTCAAAAACAAGGGAAGGCGAACAATTATTAATACTGTCAGGAGCGGAGACTCGCTATTCAAACCTCAAAAAACTTGCATCTACTCTCGTAGTCACCTCTCGAAAGCTTAGGCCTTGTATTCAATTTCACCCAATAGCCGTTGGGACAACCTTTCCCTTGAGGAGTGTTCTTCACAATCCTGATGTCAAGCCGGTTGGTTAAATGGGCAGTCAAAATTAGTGAGTTTGACATTGAATACAAGCCTATTACATTGTGGCCAATTTTGGTCCCGAGTTAATGTCCCTAGCTTCTATGGAGGCAATACTGGTGTTGGTAACAGCATCAAGAGTTTTGAACTTGTTTACTGATAAAGTTTCCAATTTAAAGGGTCCGGGCTCTAGGAAGGTCTAGTGACTCCCTCAGGAGAAACCCTAATGCAGGCCATTAAGACTGTTCCTTTAACTAACAATGAAGCCGACTATAGTGCTTTGGTTGCAGTACTTGAGCTGGATCAGGGACTTGGTTCTGAGGTCATCTAAAGCAAATGTGATTCTAGTAGAGATTTTTGATACAAAGGAGGAACGCATGCTACAGTAAGTGAACAAGGTTCAGTCATTGCTTGCTTGATTCAGGGAATGGACGACCATATACATTTTGAGAGAAGAGAACGTGTAGCATATACATTGGCTAATTTGGGGTTGTCTACGGAGATGAAATGATCTAACTCTGGTACCGTCTTTTAACTACTACAATCGGTATTGGATGTGGATGGTTGTGTGTCAATTAAACCAACTAAATATTGGACTGACGGAACGAGGTCATCGAATATCTTTGACATGGAAAATTACTTGATGATCTGAAAGCATCCTGGGCACTACGCACCAAGGCTGCTCGTTACTGCCTCATGGATGTGCAATTATATAGGAGATCGTACCAAGGCTCCTTGGCCCGATGTCTAGGAGACTCGAAGGCAAATTACTTGATAAGAGAAGTCCATGAAGGAATTTGTGGGATCCATTCAGGTGCATATTCTTTGGTGCTAATGCTAGATATGGCAGGATACTATTAGCCCCGATGGAACATAATACAAGGACATTCATTCAGAATTGCGGCAAAATTCCCATGTCCATTCATGAAATGGGGGATGTATATAGTTGTCCCATTGCCACCAGGTCCTTAAAAGGTAAGGTTGCTTTTAATTTTCACAGATCACATCACTAAATGGGTTGAAACATGTCCTTATCGAAAGATCGGTGAGCGCGAATTGGTCAATTTCCCATGGGACAACATAATCTGTCGGTTTGAAATATCAAAGGAGATTGCCCGTGACAATAGACCACAATTTATAGGCTTAAAAGTCCAATTTTGTTTTGGAATATTTTAAAATCAAGAGGGTTACATCTTCATCCTACCATCCAAGCGCTAATAGATCAGAGGAGTCAACCAACAAGGTGCTTATTCAAAACCTCAAAAAAGGTTAGAATCTGCTAAAAGCAAGTGGCCCGAAGAGTTACCAGGAGTGCTGTAGGCATACCGAACGATGGAAAACTCGAGCACAAGAGAGACGCCATTCTCTCTTGTATATGGTAGAAGCTTTGATACCGGTGGAAGTAGGGGAGCCAACTTTGAAGTTTTCCCGAGCAAACAAAGAAGCAAAATATGAGGCATTGTCAGAGAAGCTGGATTTGCTCAATAAATCGAAGGACTTGGCATAAGTGAGGATGGTGGCTCAAAAGGAAAGGATGGAAAGATATTATAATCAGAGAGTAAACCTCTGCTACTTCAAATTAAGAGACTTGGTTTTGAGAAAGGTGACTCAAAGCACTCGAGAAATCAATGATGGCAAGCTGGGTCCAACATGGAAAGGTCCCTACCGAGTTTCAATTTTCATCGATAAGGCATCATATGAATTGGAAAATCAAGATGGAGTCAATCCCAACAATTCGAACGTGACTCGCCTCAAAAGGTATTAATGATGATTGATCATATCAATGCTGAAATTATGTGCTACACTTTTTTTCCTTTCGACCAGTTTTTACCTCAATTGGATTTTCTGGTTAGGTTTTTAACGAGGCAGTAACGAAAAACATACTACGAAACGAGTGTCATCGAAAAAGTTAAGACCTTAAAATGACAAGGAATTGGAATGATAAACCTCTATGGGATGATTAAATAATATTTGGCTTGATGGAAAGTTCCTAATGGGGAGCAAAACTTTCCATTGAACCGAAGACTATTTCATCGTTCGCGAGTTGTTTCCATCACTGATGTAACAGTTTAGTTTTCCCAATTAGAATATTTCACTTACGAACACTGAGGGGTATAGTATAAGGCACTACAACAAGAATGCTTCAAAAATTAGGGACTGCGAGAATCGGGAATAATAATGTCTCATCGTGATCGGAGACTGCAGGACCAGCCTCGTAGAAAAACATTGTACAAGTCAGCCACATGTAATGACATTTTCTTTTTTTCCTTTAGCAAATGAATGATTATTTACATTTAAAGATTGAAGGAATAAAAAGTCCTTTATTTTTATCTCGTTTCTTGTTCAAACGATGAGTTGATTTTATCATTTGAAAGTTAACAAAAAAATAAATGCTTATGCTGAAATAAATAGAAGGCATCCTCTTTAACTCTTCAAGAGCACTGTAAACATAAGAGTGTCATTTCTTATGAAGCCCTCATAGTAAAGGGTTGATTCCATAAAAATTTATTCCCTGAATCAAAAGCTATCTAATCAAAGTATGTCGTTCTAACTAATTCAACTCAAGGAGAATGTATTTTGCATAACACTTAAGAAAAAATCTTCTTTATTTATCAAAAGTTCCTAAATAGGTGAAAAGTTTGGCATACTTACAAACTTAAAAAAAAAAAGCAAAAGAGAGGAAGAAAGAATCTAAGTATTATCGTCTCGGAGCCCGAAGAGAGGGAGGGGTCTATGTCCCCCAATGAAAAAAAGAAGATAAGCTGTCGGTTTGAGGTTTGGAACTTCATCATCATCATTTTATTCAACCTCCCTTTCTTATTATTCCAAACTGGTGCTCGAAGATCCAGTAGCAGCAGGTCAAGCAAGAATATTTTCCTGGTAGTTAGCTCCAGTTATGGGGCCTTGACAATGCAATCATCAATATCGGCGATGCCCGCTTTAGCATCTTCCAAGATTTTTCTCCTCATATGGTACATAGCATAAGTTTTATCAAACATGAGGGAATCCTCTTCGTACTGGAGCTTTGCCTTAAGTTTGTCGAACTTGGCCTGAAGGCCATCCCTCACAGATTTCATAGCTCCGAAGCTAGAATCAAGATCACAGGTTGTAGATAGATGAATTCAATTTTGCTCCATGATCTTCTTAAATATTCTTGGACCTTTTCTTTTCGGCAGCATTGGCCTCCTCGATTTGGAGCTCAAGGTTGCCTTTAAGTTACTCAATTATTCTTCAAAGGCAAACTCGCGCTTGCCAGAAGCAAGTATAGTATCTTGGAGTTACTCGTCTAATAAAGAAACTTCTTTGTTGTGGGCCATCACCTCTTGTTCACTTTTCTGCTAACGGATCTCAAGATTGCCTATCTCAATAGCTTTTGCCTCCATCACTAAGAGGTGCACAATAAGTTAGTCCCTTTCAACCAACGGTTGATCCCATTTGGAGGCCCTTTCTTATCAAGCATCAATTTTTGCAGACCTTCGAATGCCAAAAACATCAACCTATAAAAATTCACATCAAGATTAGAAATCCAATTACAGCAGATAAATAGAGAACAAGTGATAAGAAAGCAAGTATGGCACCGCTGTCGCACTGTGCATATTCAATAAGCACTCCCCCCGAACGGAAGTGTATTTTATTCCAATCTATATTTGAAGCTAGCGGCTCCAAGTAATTTACAAGCTCCACCAGCATGGATATAAGATGACACTCCATCGAAATTGGAAGAGTAGAACTCCTCCTCCCTCGAGGATCTGAGGAGGGGTGAGTAATGATTCCCCAAATTCCCATGGTGGGGAGACCGGGGAGGAGAAAAACCCTTCTCTCAAACATCTATTTCCGGTGGAGGATATATAATGGGTGTTGGTGGCGAAGGTGTACCTGGTGTTGAGAGGAGTGAAGTTGTTGGCGTTGAAGGTTGAGAAGCAGCTACAGTAGGAGAAATGCTGGTTCGTGTTTGCTCAATGGCCGAAGGCAGAAGAAGCCCGAGGTCCAAAATCCATGCAGTAGAGACAATAACGAAGGCAGGAAAGTAAGAATTGACATTAGCTACCAGATCCATCTCGTTCCAAAGTGCTTCGACCTCTTCTGTAGTCTGGTTTTGAAGTTCTCTTGGTTGAGCATCCGGTGGAGCTAATGAAGATATTTGCTCCGTTGGAGGGGAACAACTTCATCATTGTCCATCTTAGAGGTTGTTTTCTTTGTTGTTGTTTTGAGTCCCAATAGAGAAAGAACGTCACCTTTTTGGCTGCTTGTTCTCTCGCTGGGACACTGAAAGGAAGAACCTTCACCAGAATAAGGTCTGCGTGAACCTCTTTATGTATGGGTACCTTGTATCACACTTATGGAATCCTCTTGTTCAGTTAAAATGTCAACCTCGAGGCAGGTGACAGAGCCCTGCGGGATTTCTGGATCAAGCAAAATATAAAGTTAGCAAATTATCAGGTTCATATAATGGGAAACGGAAGCAAGACTCAATTTACCATGATTCATAGCCTTCCACCCATATTTGAGACCATTTCCTTCCATCCACGGGATTTTGATATTGTAATTTCCAAAATCTTCTTTACTCACTGGCCCGGGCTTTGAACATATAGTAGTTTCTACCAATAGCTGAAACAACTTATCTATAAATATCGAATAAATTTAACTGTATTATTTTATAGGTAAACACATATTAAGTAAAATTATTGATTGAATAATATAACTAAATTTGTTATATAGTACATACTAGAAATACACTTTCTGTTCAATCAAGAAAATATAATTATTCAGCAAGGCAAAATTTACTTGTTTTTTAGGGAGTTTGTTCCCCAGAGCCTTAGGGATTCTTGGCGATAAGAGTTTGAGCGGTTGCGATAGGGCTCCATATCAGTATCAGAGTATGCTATTAGTTTCACCCGTCTAGCCAGGTATGCACCAGCTTTGGTAGCCATGGTCCGGGAGAGAGTGCGGAGATTTATTAAGTGCCTTATTTCGCCGATCCGGTCCAGCATGGCCAGGGAATTGGAGACAGATATACCGTATCAGCAGGCGGTGAGCATTGCTAGGAGGATCGAGAGTATGCTCTCTAGAGAGCGGGGAGAGAGGGAGGTCAAGAGATCTCGTGAGTCGGGCCATTTCTCTGGTGCCCGCACTTCAGCAGCCGATCGTTTTGGCAGGGGTTATTGCAATCATCTAGTTCATTCAGCATTGCCAGAAGCCGGTAGTACTCCAGCTCTTCCAGTACCTCAGGAGCCTTATTATGCTCCTCCAGTTTCCAGTGCGCCTCCTACGCGGGGTACCTCCAAGGGTCAGACTAGTGGGGGTGAGGCCGGTCAGTCACAGGAACCACGTCCACCCAGAGCTTGTTTTGAGTGCGGGGATACTCGCCATCTGGTTAGGAAGTTCCCCAGGCATAGGAGAGGAGCACCTCCACAGACTTCGCAGCCTCAGCGTGGTTCACAGGGCCAGCAGGCCATCATTCCAGCCCCAGCTACCACTCCACCTGCCCAGCCAGCCAGGGGCGGGGATCAGGGTGCCAGAGGCCGCCCTCGAGAGAGGGGTCAGGCCAGATTTTATGCTATTCCTGATCGTGCTGTAGCTGTTGCATCTGATTCTATTATCACAAGTATTATTTTGGTTAGTCACACAGAGCATCGGTTCTATTCGATCCTGGTTCCACTTTTTCATATGTGTCCTCTTATTTTCCTTCACATCTGGGTGTGCCTCGAGATTCTTTGAGTTCTCCCATTTATGTTTCCACTCCGGTGGGAGATTGTTTGGCTGTGGACCATGTGTATCGGTCGTGCTTGGTTACTACTTGTGGTTTTGATACTAAAGCAAATCTATTGTTGCTCGGGATGGTCGATTTTGATATTATTCTGGGCATGGACTGGTTATCGCCCCATTATACTATTCTTGATTATCACGCCAAGACCGTGACGCTGGCTATGCCAGGCATTCCACGTATTGAGTGGAGTGGTACTCTAGATCACACCCCCAACTGTGTTATTTTCTTTCTCAAGGCTCAGCGTATGGTTGAGAAGGGGTGTGCTGCTTATCTAGCTTATGTGCAGGATGTCAGTATTGACACTCCTTCTTTTGATTCTGTTCCAATGGTACGTTATTTCCACTACAAGAAACTTGACTTATAACGACCACTTTTTAGCGAAGGGATGTAAATCCGGTCGTTATAAGTACACTTTTAAAGACCAACAATATTTCCCGTTGTTGATGATGCCTTTTAATTCTAAAATAACAAAAAAAAAAATTGGCTCATTAATATTAAGATCCGGTCATTAATGGCTAAGACAATTTGGCGGACATATCTAAAATAAAAAAGCGCCAACTGTCCACAAAATTTTCAGTTCTTCTTTCACTCTAATCAAAGAACCCTAAGCCCCAAAATCTCTGCTATCATTACCTTGCTGTCCTCCCTCTCCAATTGGTATGGTCTCTCTCTCTCTCTCTTTCTCTCAGTCTGTAATGTGCTTAATTTTATTTCAATTTTACTTTGATTTCAACTCAGTTGATTCCTAAGGTTTTCTCTGTTATAAATTGGTATTTTTTTCAATTTAGAATTCATAATAGAAGAAAAGACGCCAGATGTGTACGCTTTCTTGCAGTATTTGGTAACTTTTGGGATAACGAAGGATGGGAATTTTGATTTGTACAGAAAATTTATTTGCGTTGGCTTAGAGAAAACAGATGCCCAAATTGGATGTCTCTCTTAGACTTGTTGATAGCCTCATAATTGTTTTTGTTATGGTGTAGTGTTTTGTTCATATTGTTGCTTTGGCTTGAGAAATCGGAGTACTTTGCACGCAAAATGGCCCGCCACGACTGTCATAAGTTAAAGAGAGTACTTTGTCTTTCATACTCTTATAATTTGATGAAATATTTAAGAGAAATGCACACTGAGGAACTAGCTTTTTTGGTGTGGTTAGTCTTCTGTTCAGGTGGAAAAGGTTAACATGTCATAAGTAATTTTTTGTCGAATTTTACCTGTGCTTGTGACTTCTGAGTAGGCCTGCAGTTGAAATGTCTGGTTAATTTGCAAGTTTAGGTGCTTAGTAGCATTGACTTGAGAGATCATTTTACTGTTTACCCTTTTTATTCATATCTGGGATTGAGTTCGTTATGGGATATGTTCTTGGATTTAAATTGAACTACTTGCTACTGATATCCGCTATAGGTGTTAGAAAATTTTATTTTATAAGGTCCAATGACACATTAGAGAAGTGTATCTTTGCAAGGGATACGAAAATCCTAAGTCTAAACTGTCAAGTTTGCCAAAGCCGGAAATCTCTCAAGTGCCCAATAGCCTTGAGCACGAGGTGTATAAACTCTCTTTTGCCTCATTAAAGCAATCTTGAAATTTACACTTCATTGTAACATATGAATTATGATCAAATATTTTTTTTCTTGAATCATTTAAAGCTTTCTTTCTGGAAAGATTATATATTTGATATCGTGTTCTCAGTTGCACCTTCCGTTGGAAGAATTGTTTATGTGATTGTTCTGATATATCATCAGTTAACTAATGTATTTAACACGCTGAATTATGTCTGCACCTTCAGCAGTTGAAAGAGTAAGCATTAGAGAAGTAGATTATTTTATTCATCTTTAGATTGGTAGGGTCAATTATAGAATATTTTAGTTTATATACTTCGAATTGAAATTAGTATTCTGATTGTCTGAAAATAGAAAAGTCATTTTGCTTTCAGCGCAATTCTAGGCAAAGTCATGTTGGGAAACTACTTAGCAATCTAGAAGCTAATACCTCCAAAGTCTTGCCTTATGTATGTAGGATGAATTGCAATATTCTCAGTTAAGTACCAGCAGGAATGTCTATCAGACTTACTATGATGATCATAGCAAACAGTCATCAGCTAAACATGTTCCTCAAAGTGCCTCGATAATGGATGAGAGCAGGTTGTTACAGTCTTTCTTTCTGACATTCTGACTGTTTTTCTCTACCTAGTCTGAGAAGTCTACTTTCTCTTATCATGCTTCTACTTTTAAAAGAGAAAGCTTAAATAAAATAAACTCTTAGCCCCTTTAGCTATCAATTTTATATTGCTCTGACCATGTATTCCTTTAGGGTGCATGAGATCACCTTCAGTAAACATGATGGAGCTAGTCGCAATGATGAGGAGATGAGAATGCAAATGGTATATGAACTTTAACTCCGTTAAAAATGCTTATTGCTTTCGTTAAAAATCTATTTCTTTACTATTTCTTTTTTTCTTTCTTGGAAAAGCTCTCATGGTTAGTACTCATTGTTTCTTGTAGTTAGCTGATGAGGCTCAAACATCAATACTTGAAGGTGAGTTTCTCTTGAGGTTCAACTAGTCAAATATCCATGCCTGCAACTCCTAAGGATAGGTTTCTTATAAATATTTCCCTTCTTCCTACATTGCTGCTAGTTGACTTGTATCCTATCATCTTCTGTTCACTTTTTCCCCCTTAAACTAGCTCCACTCAGAAAATAATATTTTAATATTAGGATCATAGAATGTTATACTCATCTAAAAGAAAAAATTATTGTCTGCCTCCAGATTGATGAGCATGTCACTTTGGTCCTTCGCCATCAATAAAATAAAAAAATACCACGTCAATATTCTGATCTATTGCCACCAGCTAAAAGAATGGCTGGTGGTGGCTGGTGAAGTTCTATCTAGGTAAGATTCCATGATGCTAGGTTCCTTGTAGCTTTTGCACATCTCAATAAAACTTCTATGACAAAATAGGAGGACTACCGGTACATCCATCTAGGATTTTGCATTTTGTGTGAATTCTTGTTGTTTGTTTGAGCATGGATACAAAGAAAGTCCAATTACATGGTGGAGCCGGTGTTCTATAGGTCACACGAAGATCTCTAAGGCTCCTCTTCACATTGTTACAAAAATAGGGGATAAAAATTAATCTTTATGTTCAATAGTTCACTCACTTGGAAACTGACAGACTAAAAATAACAGAAAAAATGCACTATTGAATAACTTTTTTTACTAATTTATGAGTTACTACTGCTTATCTCAATGCTCAATTGTTTGTGTGATACGGGTGTGGACCAGGTGCCTGGTCTGAATCAGAAAGCTGTATTGATAAAAAATTGGGACCAATTCCATCTAAGTGGAGAGGGATTTGCCGAAATAATTCTGTTCACACCTTTCATTGCAATAGGTAATGTTTCCCTCAGTCCACTTTTTTTCTTTTAGCATCTTATCTTCACAGCTCGGCAAACAGAATATTGCACTTTAGAACATATTGTTCACTGACATCGCACCCATATGAAAATCAAACCATACATCTTTCTGTATATATATATTGTAATAATTTGTACGTTTTGGACAATATAAGTAATTATAAAGTGATTGTTGAACTGTTCCCTAAATCACTAATCCAGGATAACTTAAAATGGGCTTAACTAGTGAAAATATCCTACTTCAAAGTATGAATTCTACATTTGAGTATTGAATAAAGATTTTGAATTGAAGTTATGTCCATCTTAAATAAAGGAAGCTAATTGGAGCAAGGTACTTCAACAAAGGATACACAACTCTAACAGGATCTCTCAATTCAAGTTTCAACACACCACGACATACTAATGGACATGGTTCCCATACGATGTTCAAGTATCAAGTGTTTTCGAGTATAGAAACGGAGCAGAAAAGGGTGGATCACCAAAAGTAAGAGTAGCAGCTTACGAAGTTTGCTGGCCTCCAATTATGGGAAATGAGTGCTTTGATTAAGATATCTTGGCTGCTTTTGATATGGAAATTGATGATGGCGTGGAAGTGCTTTCAGTATCACTTGGAGGAGATGCTGGAGCATATGTCTATGACAGTATAGCTATTGGTTCTTTTCATTCTGTTAAGCATGGCATTGTTATTGTTACCTCTGCCGATAACTCTAGTCCTGGTACAGTATTAAACGTTGCACCTTGGCGCAGAACTATTGGCGCGAGCACTATGGATCGTCATTTTCCCAGCTATATCATTCTAGGAAACAAAAAGCAATGCAAAGTAAGGTTTTCTTTTCCTTCTCTTGTGCACTATTTTACCGATAAAGATGTATAGGAGGTGTAACCTACTTGCAATTTTTTAATACCCCTGATTTCGCCACTAAACGTGTATGTATATTCTTGTCTTGATTTTATTAAATGAAATATTTTTTATAGAGAGAAAGTCTTTCAGTTGAAACACTGCCCAAAGGCAAGTTCTTCCCTATTATAAATGCTACTTCAGCAAAAGCTCCCCATGCTTGAACTGACGATGCGTGAGTATAATCAACTTCACTAGATTTTACTATAAACAAATCTAAGACTTTGCTTGGCTGACATTTAGTTCTTTCTTTTTCTAGTTTAATTGCAGTCTTTTATGCAAAGTTGGGGCATTAGACCCTAAGAAGGTAAAAGGAACTATTTTAGTTTGTCTATGAGAAGATAATGCAAGGGTTGACAAAGGACAGCAAGTTGATTTGGCAGGGGCAGTTGGAATGCTTCTAGCAAACGATTATGCATCTGGCGATGAAATTATTGTTGATCCTCACGTCTTACCTGCTACACAAATTAGTTACACTGGTGGACTTGAACTCTTCGCTTATGTTAATTCAACAAGGTATAACAATTTATGAATAGATTTAACTTATATACACTAACGGTGTAGACAGTGTCTGAATATGCCACTTCATTTTCTTGTTAAACATTTTATGCAGTACACTTACAGCTTATATTACACATCCAATGACTCAATTGGGAACAAAGCCAACTCCAGTCATGACAGCCTTTTCATCAATATGACCTAACACTGTTACACAAGAGATCCTTAAGGTTTTACACTGGTTCATGATTTTTTCACTAAAGGGACATGACTTATTCTCTTAACATATCAGGAACATGAAGTCTGAAGAAGCTATGCTTGAAGAATGTGCGGAGCAAGTTGAAGCACAATACATTTTTTGTTCTGTTAGCAGTGGTTTAAAGATTTGTCGTTTGTACATCGTGCTACAGTTCTAGTGTCTGTTTTTAGGAGTTGATAAAAAGAGTCATGCAATTTGGTTGGGTATATTTATAGACATTGTGATCCTTCAGTTCTTTGAACGATGAAATTTTGTTGACTATGAATTTTGATTATTTGGTATTTTTTTAGTTGTTGTATATATGTGTGTAAAAAAGCATAGGTAATGATTATTATTGGATAACTACAGAAAAAATATAAATTGGTGTAATTATATTTATTAAAATTTCTTGTCAACGAAGGGAGCCTCTCTACTCTTTTGGGGTAGGGGTAAGGTCTGCGTACATGTACACTATCCTTCCCATACCCCACTAGTGAGATTTCGCTAGGTCGTTGTTGATGTTATCTCATCAACGAAGGGAAATGTGGGCTTTAAAACTCTTTAACAACAGGATTATTAAATGGTTACATGTGCATTAGCGAAGGGAAATCTCGCAATTAGCGACGGGAACACTAGTCGCTAAATAGGAACAACGACGGGAAGTTTTTTAGTCGTTAAAGGAATTTAACGACCACATTCTAATCCGGTCGTTAACTTTTAACGACGGAGCCTTTAGCGACAGGCGACGACCAAACTTTATTTGGTCGTTATTGACTTATAGTGACCGGATTTGAACTTTTAACGACTGGATTTCCCTTCACTAAAAACCAATTTTCTTGTAGTGTTCGCTGATGTATTTCCAGCTGATCGCCCGGGCATGCCGCCCGACAGAGATATTGATTTTGCTATTAACTTATTGCCGGGCACTCAACCCATTTCTATTCCACCGTACCTTATGGCTCCTCCGGAGTTGAAGGAGTTGAAGGATCAGTTACAGGAGTTATTAGGTAAAGGTTTCATTCGACCCAGAGTTTTGCCTTGGGGTGCTCCTGTGTTGTTTGTGAAGAAAAAAGACGGTTCTATACGTATGTGTATTGACTATCGTCAGTTGAACAAAGTTACAGTGAAGAACCGGTATCTTTTGCCACGTATTGATGATTTATTTGACCAGGTACAGGGTGCACAAGTGTTCTCCAAGATTGATTTACGCTATGGTTATCATTAGCTGAAGATTCGGGAGCCGGATATCCGGAAGACTGCCTTTAGGACTCGGTATGGTCACTACGATTTCCTCGTGATGTTCTTCGGGCTAACTAATGCCCCAGCAGCTTTTATGGATTAGATGCACAGTGTGTTCAGGCCATATCTGGATTCATTCGTGATTGTTTTTATTGATGATATTCTAGTATATTCTTGGAGTCGAGAAGGGCACGAGCAGCATCTAAAGATAGTGCTTCAAACTCTAAGGGAGAAGTAATTATATGCCAAGTTCTCTAAATGAGAATTCTAGATGAGTTCAGTGGCATTTCTAGGCCACGTGGTGTCGAACGATGGTATTCGAGTGGATCCGAGGAAGGTGGAGGCCGTGCAGTGTTGGCCCAGACCCTCTTCAGCTACTGAGATTCACAGTTTCCTTAGTTTGGCGGGTTATTATCGTCGCTTCGTAGAGGGTTCTCTTTGATCGCAGCACCTATGACCAGATTGACCCAAAAGGGTCCCCCTTTTCAGTGGATAAAGGAATGTGAGGCAAGCTTTCAAAAGCTGAAGACAGCTTTGACTTTGGCCCCTATCTTGATGTTGCCTACCAGTTCGGGGTCCTATACGGTATATTGTGATGCCTCGCGGGTTGGACTTGGCGCAGTATTGATGCAGGATGGTAGAGTGATTGCCTACGCGTCCAGACAGCTGAAGGTACATGAAAAGAACTACCATGTTCACGATCTCGAGCTAGCTGCCATTATTAAAGTCTTGAAGATTTGGTGTCATTACTTGTAGGGGGTTGCTTGTGAGATCTACACTGATCACCGGAGCTTGCAGCACTTGCTTAAGTAGAAGGACCTGAACATGCATCAGAGGAGATGGTTGGAGCTGTTGAAGGACTATGATATTACTATTCTCTATCATCCGGGCAAGGCCAATGTAGTTGCCGATGCCTTGAGTCGCCGGGCGGAGAGTTTGGGGAGTTTGGAATATCTACCAGTTTCGGAGAGACCTATGGCGATGGATGTTCAGGCGTTAGCCAGATAGTTTGTTAGATTGGATCTTTCGGTGCCCAGCCGGGTTCTGGTCTGTGTGGTTTCTCGGTCTTCTCTATTTGACCGCATCAGGGAGCGTCAGTTCGACGACCCTCATTTGCTTGTCCTCCAAGATAGAGTTCGGCGTGGTGATGCTCGAGATGTTACCATTGGGGATGATGGAGTTATGAGGATGCAGGGGCGTATTTGTGTGCCCAATATAGATGGTCTTCGAGAGCTGATTCTAGAAGAGGTCCATAGCTCGCGGTATTCCATCCATCCGTGTGCCACGATGATGTATCAGGACTTGAGACAGCATTACTGGTGGAGGCAGCTGAAGAGAGATATAGTTGATTATGTTTCTAGGTGCCTCAACTGCCAACAAGTAAAGTATGAGCATCAGCATTCGGGTGGGTTAATGCGGCAGATTGAGATTTCCGAGTGGAAATAGGAGTGCATCACCATGGACTTTGTATCTGGGCTTCCACGGACTGTTAGGAAGTTTGATTCCATTTGGGTCATTGTGGATCGGCTGACCAAGTCCGCCCCTTTCATACCGGTGAGCACTACTTATTCATCGGAGTGACTGGCGGAGATCTACATCAGGGAGATAGTTCGGCTGCATGGTATTCCAGTTTCCATCATTTTAGATAGAGGCACTTAGTTCACTTCACGGTTCTAGAGAGCCATGCAGCAGGAGTAGGCACTCGGGTAGAGTTGAGCACATCATTTCACCCCCAAACTGATGGCCAGTCCGAGCGCACTATTTAGATTTTGGAAGATATGCTCCGTGCGTGCGTGATTGAGTTTGGAGGTTCATGGGATCATTTCTTGCCACTGGCGAAGTTTGCTTATAACAACAGCTACCAGTCCAGTATTCAGATGGCACCGTTTGAGGCTCTTTATGGTAGGAGGTGCAGGTCTCCCGTGGGTTTGTTCGAGCCGGGCGAGGCCCGAATGCTAGGTGCTGAGATGGTCCAGGATGCAATGGACAAGGTCAAGGTGATTCAGGACAGACTTCGTGCAGCCCAGTCTAGACAGAAGAGTTATGCGGACAAGAAGGTCCGCGATGTGGCTTTTATGGTTGGCGAGCGGGTTCTGCTTCATGTCTCGCCCATGAAGGGCGTTATGAGCTTTGGGAAGAAGGGCAAGATGAGTCCTAGATTCATTGGTCCTTTTGAGATTTTGAGGCGTGTTGGGGATGTTGCTTATGTTTATCTTACCTCCCAGCCTAGCCGGAGTCCATCCCGTATTTCATGTCTCTATGCTCCGGAGATACCGTGGTGACCCGTCGAGCCAGTGGCCATTTTGGATAGGCAAATTAGGAAGCTAAGATCAAAGAACATCGGTTCAGTGAAGGTCCAGTGGCGGGGTCAGTCGGCCGAAGAGGCGACTTGGGAGACCGAGCAGGATATGCGCAACGAGTACCCTCATCTCTTCACAACTCCAGGTATGTTGTTCTATGCTCGTTCGAGGATGAATGAATCTTTTAAGTGTGGGAAGATGTAACGACCCAACCAGTCATTTTTTAAATTTACGCCCAAATCCGCAATCCAACTGTTCCCCGAAGTTCATTTCTGCTATTGTGGTTTACCGGGAGGTTCAGTTCTAGAATCTGGAGTGTTTTGGGACACTTAGTCCCTAAATGAGAGCTTTGTACTTGAATAATGGTCCATTTCCAGAACAGTGTTAATACGACCTTTGAACGAAAATTTGATAGTTCCATTAGCTCTGTTAGGTGATTTCGGGGTTGGGAGCGCGTTCGGAATGTATTTTGGAGGTATGTAGCTCAATTAGGCTTGAAATGCCGAAGTTTGAAATTTTTGGAAATCCGATCGATAGGTGAGATTTTGATCCAGGCGTCGCAATGGAATTCTGACAGTTTCAGTATCTTTGTTAGGTGATTTTGATATGTCTGCAAATTTTCAGGTCATTCGGAAATCGTTTGGTCGGGTTTTTGATAGCATGTAGGTTTCGGAAGTTTTGGATGAAACTTAGGCTTGAATTCTCCTTGATTTGGTGATTTTTGTGTTTAAGGGCGTGCTTTTATGATTCGAACAAGTTTGTATGGTGATTTAGAGTAGAATTGCATTTTTGGTTGAGGTCCCGGGGGCCTCGGGATGAGTTCGGGTGATTAAACGGCAAGAAAAAAAATTGGAAGTTGCAGCAGGCTGGTGTCTGCCTTCTGTTGTTTTCGCTTCTGCGGAGCTTGGACCGCAGAAGCGAGTCCGCAGATCTGAGTCCGCAGAAGCGACAATATACTCGCAAGTGCGAGATTTTGGGGAGGCCAGTCAGGTCCGTAGAAGTGGACCATGGATCGCTGAAGCGATCCCGTAGAAGCAAAAAGGCTTCAGCAGAAGCGAGAGTGGGCCGTTAGGGATCTTCCGCAGAAACGGACAATCGTCCGCATAAGCGATGTCGCAGGAGTGACCTGTGGACTGTAGAAGCGGAATACTAGTTCTTGGCCGGGGTCGCAGAAGCGACCAGCTTCTCCGCAGAAGCGATCGCGTGGAAGCGGATCTAGCGTCGCAGAGGCGGAAATCGACCTGTGTTTAATGAGCAGTAAGGGTTAAAATTTCAAAATCATCTAAAACGCTAAGGCACCATTTAAGAGGCAATTAAGGGGCGATTTTCAGAGAAATCAAAGGGGTTCTTCAGGTAATCATCTATGGACCTAAATTATGTCATTTCCTTGCTAAACTATGGTGTTTTTGACTGAAATTGGAGGAATTAAGGGTGTATTAATGGTTGTTTTCACCCTAGGCTTGGGTTGTAGAAAATCAATGATTTGAATGGGTAAAATGGAGTCTAATTTTGGTAAATTGTATATGCATAGACTCGTGTTGAGATAAGGAACCCGAATATGTAACTTTTGTAATTTTTCGAGAATCGTACCGAAAGTCGGATTTTGGCAACTTGTGGTTTTTGGTGTATTTCGAATTGTTCAATTGGGTAATGCCCAATTGGCCTATTTTGATGTATTTCTATTGATTTTGATCAGATACTACACCTGTGGAGGCCGATACTCGTGGCAAGAGAGTTGTCTCTTAGCGGTTTCGTACCGGAGTCGAGGTAAGTGGCTTGTCTAACCTCGTGTGGGGGAACCTTCTCCCCTAGGAAATTATGTGTTAATTTAAATGCCTTGTACGCGAGGTGACTGGCGTGTACATGCGTAGATTGTTGGAACCCACCTTACGTGAATTGTTCAATTCGTGATATTTCTGTTCTTAGCTGATTAAATCGTGATATTTACCTGATATTTGGTAGAAAAGCATAGTTAGATAGGATTTATCTGTCTAAGTGCCTAATTTGCCTTACTTGAACTTCTTGATAATGGTTGATACTGGATTTGGTGAATTGTAGTTTTGTATATCATATTTCTCTGTGCTTTCCTTTTTATTATTTGTGTTGGTGGACTGCGGGTTCAATTCCCGGAGATCCAAGGGCTGCGGGTTCGATTCTCGGAGACCCGGAGTTGTAGTGTTGTGGATTGCGGGTTTGATTCCCATAGATCCAAGGACTTCATGTTCGATTCTCGGATACCCGGAGTTTATTGACATATAATGAGATACAGACTACGGGTTCAATTTCCGGAGGACCAGAGATATTGAGGTACGGACCGGGTTAAATTTTCGGAGATCCTGGGTTGTTGAAATATAGAGAGGGACTGTGGGTTCAATTTCCATAGGTTCTGAACTTGTTGATTTGAGTTTATTTTGTGTTGGATACCTGTTGTCAACCTAATCGAAATTACTTTGTTGTAGCTATTTCAGACTCAATCTTATTTAAACTGCTTATTATTATTATTATCATTATGTTTTTATCTCTCGAAAGGGCCCTGGCCTTCCTCGTCACTACTCCATCGAGGTTAGGACTTGGCACTTACTGAGTACCGCCGTGGTGTACTCACACTACTCTTTTGCACACTTTTGTTGTGGAGATCCAGGTACATCAGATCAGGCTCATCTCAGGTGATTTAGCAGCACTTCAGGAGACTTGAGGTATGATCTGCTACGTCCGCGGATATGGAGGGTCTCCTTCTATTCTCATTAGTGGTAGCGGTTAATTTCCCTTGTTCTCGTTGTTTAGACATTCTTGATGTATAGAGCCACAGTTGTACTCTTCTTTAAGTCTGTGTTGCCCGTGGGATTCCGGGTCTTGATAGTATGATACTTAGTGTGTTTTGGCGAAGTGTATGTGCCAAGCGGCACTTATTACATTTCTTTTATATCATTCCGCTATTATTTGACCTTTTGTTTCATAAAGTTGTACTTTCCGCATAGTGTTAGGCTTACCTAGTCGCAAAGACTGGGTGCCGTCATGATACGTTCACGATTGGTGAACTAGGGTCGTGACAATTTGTATGCCAACTTCATGCTTCTGAGGGCCTTCACAGGTTGATTCGTAAGAAGGAAGAAATTACCTCCACATGGAATCATCTTTTGGTAAAGCAGGAGCAAAGTGTCGCTCACCTCTCAAAATTGGAAGCCATTGTATTGGAGGCTTGTTTGTAGCAAAGCGAGCAAGAAGCGGAGACCCTTAGCAAAGAGATTGCTCCGATGAGGGTTCAATTTGAAAAGGCTAAAGGAAATGGATTGATGTTCCTAATGCCATTCTTGATGCATCCGGTCATGAGACTACCTCTGCAAAAAGATTGACCAATTTAGAGGCAACATCGAATTTGAAAAGTGAAGAGTTTGGTGTTGTGACGATAAAATATGACTGATTGAAAGAGAAGTATAAGAAGACCCTCGAGCACCATAAAATATTTAGCTATACTACCCGCAATCTTGACGTTAGCCTTAAATCCATTAGATATGGTGGAAAAACCTTTCTACTGAGGTCACCCTACTCAAAGAAGAACTTAGGTCCTGATAGGCCCTTGTTGTTGAGAAAACTTATGCAATGTACAACCTGATGAGAAAAACCTTGAAGAGGCCAAAACTGGTATCATTGATTTTGATACCAAAATTGCAAAGAAGGGGGGAAATACTAAGAGGTAGAAAGTTGTTGTCCATAGTTGTCTCTGGTACTGTGGGGCTGAGTACAGGTCCTAACGTTCTTCTATTTGCGAGCATCCAACAACCAACACTGTGTTTGTTGTAGCTTCTTCTTGTTCACTACCATCAACTTTATCTCATTCACCAACTCTTCCATCATCAAGTGCTACATCGTCTCCGTAGAACGCACCTAACCACGAAGAAGGTATTTGTCTTCCCTAGTTCCTAGTTCATTGGAATTTTTGGCAAAATTCTGTTGCCACTTATGATGATTCACTAAGGAGGAGGAATGTTACTCTTTTGGTCTCTACCGGATGCAACTTGCTACACTAGCCAGTGGAACTTTCTAATTATCTAAAGCCTTTGGCTTTAGAGAATGATTGGGAAAAGATTCAGGTATGCTCGGGAGAGTGTTTGTTGAACAATACCATGCACAATGCCTAGGTATTTCATTCTTTTCTTCCTTTGTTATTTCTTCTATTTTTTCCTTCTTGCTTTGTATGCCAATTTTCTTGCTTCCGAGGGATCATCTTTTGGTAGAGCAGGAGCAAAGTGTTGCTCGCCTCCCAGAACTGTATTGGAGGCTTGTTTGCAGGAAAACCAGCAAGAAGTGGAGACCCTTAGCTAATAGATCGCTCCAGTAAGGGTTCAATTTAAAGGGGCTAAGGCCAAATAGATTGAAGTTCCTAATGTATTTCATGCTGTATTCGATCACGAGACTACCTTTACTGAAAGATTGACCAATATAGAGGCAACATTGAATTGCAGAGTGAAGAGCTTGCTACTGTGTGGGTGAAATATGCTCGATTGGTGGAGAATTATAAGAAGACAATCGAGCCCACAAATGTTGTAGCTCTACTATCCGCGATCTTGACATTTACCATAAATACATTAGATTCGCCCGGAAAAATTTTTCTACCAAGGTCACCCAACGCAGAGAAAAACATAAGCCCCGAGCGGCTTCCCCCATTATTGAGAAAACTAACTATATATATAGCATATGGAGAAACGTAGAAGAGGCCAAAGATGGTATCGTTGATTTTTATTCAGAAATTGCTAAGAGGGCCGGGAAAAGAATAAGAGGGCGAAGATTGTTGCCCCTGAGTCGTCTCTGATACATTGGGGCTGAGTACCAGGTCCCTAAAATCTTCCATTTGTGAGCATCCAACAACTAGCACTGTGTTTGTCGTAGCTTATTCTTATTCACCACTATCAATTTCATCTCTTTCACTAACTCCTCCGTCAGCAACTACTACATCATATCCATCGGTCGCACCTGACCACAAAGAAGGTGTTCCTCTTTCCCAGTCCCTAGTTCCAAGAATTTAAGGAAAATTATGCTGCCCCTACTGAAGATCCACAAAGAAGGAGGAATGCTACTCTTTCGGTCTATACCGAATGCAACTTGTTATATCAGTTGGTGGAACTTTTTTAACTCTCTGAAGGCTTTGGCTTTAGATAAAGATTGGGAAAAGATTCAGGTACTCTTGGGAGAGCGTTTGTCGAACAACCCCAAGTGGTACATTCCTTTCTTCCTTTTTATTTCTTCTATTACAGCCTTCTTACTTGTATTCCATTTTTCTTGCTTCCGAAGGCTTTAAGAGGTTGATTCGTGAGAAGGAAGAAATTACCTCCGCATTGAATCATCTTTTGGTACACCAGAAGAAAATTATTACTCGCATCTCAGAACTGGAAGCCAAAGACACTGAGGTCATTGTATTGGAGGGTCATTGCAACAAAGGAAGCAAGAAGTGGAGATCCTTAGCCAGGATATCGTGTGGATGAGGGTTTACTTTAAAGAGGTTAAGGCCAAATGGATTGAAGTTCCTATTGTCGTTCTTGCTATATTCGATTGTGAGACTGCCTCCGTTGAAAGATTGACCAACTTAGAGGCAACACTAAATTCTAAGAGTGAAGAGCTTGCTGCTGTGAGGTTGAAATATGCCTGATTGGAGAATAAGTATAGGAAGACCCTCTAGCACCATAAATATTTTAGCTCTAATGTCTGCAATCTTAACGTAAGCCTCAAGTCCATTAGATTCACCCTGGAAAACCTTTCTTCCGAGGTAACCCAAGTGAAAGAAGAACTTAAGTGTCTAGCGGCTTTCGTCATTGTTGAGAAAATGTATGCTATATACAATATGAGGAGAAAAAATATTGAAGAGGCCAAAGCTGGTATCATTGATTTTGATACTAGAATTGCTAAAGCCCGTGAGCTTGAGTTGGCTTCTAAAAATGGTCTCTCGTCGGTTTCCTTGATATAGCATGATGCTTCTATTTCTTCTAGTTCCGATTTTAAATTTTGAGGACCGATGAGGAACCAGAAGGTGATGATGTTGAGAACCACTGTTGAGGCATCAACGAATTTACCTACTTTCCCTGGGGGCGTGGATTTTTCTCTTCCTCTAGGCTCTGGAGAGGCAGCATTTTAGCTTTTCCTTTCTTTTCGCAACTTTTCTACTTGTGCTACTTTGGCATGTTTATTGTAAATAAACAATTTTTTTCTCAGGTATTCTATGAGTATTTCTAATTTCTTTCGTTTGCAAGTTTTAACTTCTCATTCTGTTTTTGGTTAAGTGATTTGCGCGATTTTTGCTATTTGCGTCTGATTATATAAGACCTTGGGTGTATATTTCCCTCAAAGAATCTGTATTTGGGGCACAAATTCGTCTGAGGTTAACCCTTTAACATGAGGGCTTCTATAAGTATTTGCACTTGCGCTTTGCGTCGTTTAATATAAGGCTTCAGGTATATTTTTCCTTTAAGGAATTTTGATTCTGCGCATAAATTTCTCCAAAACCAACCCTTTGATGTGAGGGTTCTTATAATAGAAGGCCCTCTTATGTTTACGGTGCTTTTGAAGAGGATGTCTCATGTTTATTACGACACTAGCATTTGAAGTGTTTGTTTATCTTTCAAATGACAAAGTTAATTCATCGTTCAGGAAAAAACAAGATAAAAACAAAAGGACATCATTTTATTCTTTATATTTTCAAAAAGTACATAAGTATCCATTATGATAAAAAAAATTGCCATTACTTTAGGCTAACTTGTAAAACTTGTTTGTACGGGGTTGGGCGTGCAGTCCCCGATCCCGATGACACAACTATGTTTTTGTTTTTTTTTTGCTCGATGTGGAAATCATGTTGCCTTATCCTTATAGAATTACACGCCCCCTCTAATGTTCGAATGCGAAGAATAAAATTTGGAACACTGGAAGTTTTGCACCTTCGAGGATTCCACTAATGAATTGCTACGTAATCCTTAACTTGATGACATACTTTGTTTTCCCTTAGGAAGTTATGCTATCGAGTGAAGGACTATTTAACAACCCTCTAGTGGTTTGCATAACGGTGGGGTAACATTTGCTCGATAGCAAAATTAACTTCCTGGTGGAAATTTTGGTTAAGATCAAGAAATTATCTAACCGTGTTAGAGTGGCTCTTTGCTTGTGTGCCTTGTTATTAAAGGTCTTAATGTTGTTTTTGTTGATATTCAATTTTCCCTCATATATTTTAAATATACATACATGTTTTCAAAATATTGTACATTCATTTACAAACATGCACAAGTGCTTTTATAAATTTTCTATAATTTTTAAAGGCCTTAAAATAATTTATTTATGCATTTTTAATTATATAAATATTCAATAATTATCCCTCATATTAATGTACGATAATTTTATCATCTAAATTCATTATTTATGCTCATATAAGTATTCAAATATTTTAATTACATTTGCATTTTAAGACTATAATTGTATATTTTGCAATAATAGCTCATACATATGCATACCTACATTATCTATAGAGAAAAGACTTTTTATATTTTTATAATGCTGAGTAATAATTTTAAATCACCTTCACGCATAAAAATTATTTTTATCATTTAATTAGCTAGTTTTACAAATTATTATTAATAAGTTGGATATTTAAAAAAGAGCCTCTTTTAGTTTGTTTTAATTTTGGGGCCTAATCCAAATTTTTACCCCCAACCCAATTCAAATTAAACAACTCGCCCCAGCCCAATTCCATGTCTAACCCGTTACAGAACCTCCTCTAATTGTGGTCATTGATCTCTAAGATCAACGATCAATGTTTTCCCTTTCCTTTTTAATCCAACAACCCCCCTAATCCTAGTCATTTGTCTAAGCCCGCCCCCGAGTTTTTCTCTTCGTCTCTGTTCTCTCTGAAACTATCCCTAACACTACGTTGTCACCCCAAAATTTCTCCACCCCTTTGATTTTTACCCGTTCCATGGGGTTCTATGATTTCAGACCCCTGCAGGCCTCTTACCTCTTCTGGTTATTCGATTTTGTTTTTTTATAAAAGAATCTCGAAGAGATCCAACCAATATTTGTTCAATCCCATTTATGAATCTACCTACAGTCATCTCCATTTGTGAGTATACTATTATCTTGTGTCTATGGCTCGAATCTCTTGTTCCAAACCAGATTTTCTTTCATCTCTGTCATTCTCCTAAAACCCCAGTCTCATGCTGCTCGAATCCACTGACATCCTTGTAGATCTGACATAGTTTTAAGTTTATTTATTTTCTCTTAAAAAACTTGTCGTGTTTCTTATTATTAACCAATTGTTTTGTCTTCTCCAAAACTAGGGTTTCACCCCTTTAAGCTTCTGAAAATACCAATTTTTGTAGTGTTTAACCCTAATTTTTTTGTTTGTTCGACTGATTCTCATGGCTATGTTCTTTACCCTAGGGTTATGATCTTTAATAGGTTTTCTGTAAAATGCTCATACATTTAAATGCTTTAGACTATGGTTTTCTTCTTTACTATTTCGACCTGTTTGTCTGAGTTTCATCTCTATGCCTTAGATGCATTCTAGGGTTTTGATTCTCTAACTATATATTCTATTGTTTTTTGCCCATTACCTTTAACTCTATCAATTAATTTGATTAATTGATTTATTTACATAAAGTATGGTTTGAATTTAGTACCCATATTTCTTTATTTAAGTTTTAATTGTTCTTACCCTATTCATGAATCCATATTATTAGTTTGATTATCTGTTATGATTCCTAATTGATTTTGGAAATTATTTCTTGCCTTATTAACCTTGTTCTTAATTACAGAATAATTTTTTATGAGATTCTTCTTTAAATTAAGTGGTACTTATTTAATTATGTCCTCTTAATTGGTTCCTGACTGATTGCTAATTGATTTTCATCCCTTATGTATATGTGATTGATTCATTACCTTATGTGACCTACCCTATTGCATGCTATAAAAACCTTCTTGTTCCGATTTTCAACACACACACTTACACGAACACTCAGAAAGAAACATACATACACACATATACACGCTATTGTTCTCATTCAAACTCTTATGTTACTTGTATTTACTACACTGTCTAATTGGCTGGAAGCCAAGTGTCACGACCCTAGTTCACCAATCGTGAACATGTCGTGATGGCACCCAGTCCCCACGACTAGGTAAGCCTAACACGTTGCGGAATATACCAGTTTATGAACATTTAATAAGAATTAGCGGAAAATAAGATGAAAGGAATGTAATCTGTGCCGCTTGGCACATACACCAGTCAAATACGCCGTTTAAAACACTACCAAGACCCGGAATCCCACGGGTAACACAGACTAAAAGAGATCATACAATTGTAGCTCTATTTAAAAGGAGTATCTAACAACGGAATGAAGGAAAATCATCTATTAGCACTAGAATAGAAGGAAGGCCTCCGGATCCGCGGACGTAGCAGATCATACCTCGAGGTCTCCCAAAACGCTGCTGAATCACCTGGTGTGAGCCTGCCCTGATGTACCTGGATCTGCACAACAAAAGTGTGCAGAAGAGTAGCATGAGTACACCACAGCGGTACTCAGTAAGTGCCAAGCCTAACCTCGATGGAGTAGTGACGAGGAAGGTCAGGGCCCTACTGAGAAAAACAATAATACAATGATAATAACAACAATAAGAAGTTTAAATGAATAATAAATTTCCGAACTAGCAACAATAAGATGATTACTACAATCGTCTACAATTAAGCTAACAACGAATAGCCAACTCAATAAAACAAGTCCAGGACCTGTAGGAATCGAACCCACAGTCCCATTGACAATAATCAACAGTCCAGGAGCTATGGGAATTTAACCCGCAGACCCAATAACGGTATCTCTGGGTCTACGGGAATCGAACCCGCAGCCCGTGTCTCAATACCTCAGGGTGTATCTCAATGATCTCAGGATCTCCGGGAATCGAACCCGCAGTCCGTATCTCAATAATATATCAATAAACTCCGGGTCTCCGAGAATCGAACCCGCAGCCCTTGGATCTCCGGGAATTGAACCCGCAGTCCACAAACAATAGCCAAATCCGGGTCTCTGGGAATCGAACCCACAGCCCTAGGATCTCCGGGAATTGAACCCGCAGTCCACCAACACAACAAATAAAGGAAACGCACACAGAAAACATAATACGCTTAACCATAACTTCACCGAGGACTGGTGCCAACAATTCTCACGTAGTTCAAGTCGGACAATTAGGCAATTAGACAGATAAATGCTACCTAATCATGCTTCCCTAACGAATACCAGGCAAATGTCACAACTTAATAATCTAAGAACAGAAATATCACGGATTGGCCAATTCGAGTAAAGTGAGTTACAACAACTAGCACATGTACACGCCCGTCACCTCGCGTACAAGGCATTTAAACTATCACATAATATCCTAGGGGTAAAGGTTCCCCCACACGAGGTTAGACAAGCCACTTACCTCAATTCCGGTACAAAACCGCTAAGAAATAACCCTCTTGCCGCGAATGTCGGCCTCCACAAGTGTAGTATCCGATAAAAATCAATAGAATCACATCAAAATAGGCCAATTGGGCATTACCCAATCAAAATAACTCAAAATACACCAAAACCCACAAGTTGCCAAAACTCGACTTTCGATACGCTTATCGAAAAATCACGAAAATTATATATTCGGGTTCCTTATCTCAATACGAGTCTAGGCATATAAAATTTACCAAAATCGGACTCCATTTGCCCACTCAAATCGGAGATTTTCTAACATTTAGGCCTAGGGCTCAAACCCACCTTTAATCCCCCATTTTCAGGTGAAATAATCACGGATTTCATGATAAACCAATGAATTAAGGTCAAGAAACTTACCCCCGATGATTTCCCGATGATATCCCAGCGTTTCCCCTTCAAAATCCTCTCTTGGAGCTCAAAAATGGCGTTTTTGTGTATGGGGGTCGCGGGTGTTATGTTCTGAACTTAAGCTCACTGCCAGACCCCATTGCTCATCGCGTTCGCGTTACTGTTTACACGTTCGTGATGAACAGCCTAACTTCTTCTACGCGAACGCGAAGTAACCCACGCATTCGCGATGAGCTGCAAAAATTTACCTATCGCGAACGCGATGCTCCCCACGCGTCCGCGAAGCACAATTTCCCTTCCTCAACGCGAACGCGACGACTCCCACGCGTTCGCGAAGAACAACCTTCAATCGACCGTTTGTTTCTTCTACGCGTACGCGACACCTGGGACGCGAACGCGATGCTTCCTCTTTCCCTTCTACGCGATTGCGTCTCAAGGGACGCGAACGCGTTGCTTTGCCCTACCATGCCTACGCGAACGCGGTCATTGCCACGCGAACGCGTAGGCTTAACGTCTGCTGCACTGCTGCTGCATTTTCTGCAGAAATTTCCACGTTCCAAAAGCCCGCTTGATAGTCCGAATTCATCCCGAGGCTCCCGGGATCCCAACGAAACCACCAACATACTCCAAAACACGATACGAACTTATTCCAATCATAAAAATACATCTAACAACATCAAAACCCATAATTCACATCGAATTCAAGCCTAAATTCCTTAAAACTTTCCGAATTGTACATCCGATCTAAAACCCAACCAAACGACGTCCGAATGACCTGAAAATTTGCGGACATATCCAAAATCACATAACGAAGCTACAGAAATTGTCGGAATTCCATTCCGACCCCCGGATGAAAATCTCACCTATCGTTCGGATTCGCCAAAATTTCAAACTTCGGCATTGCAAGCCTAATTGAGCTACGGACCTCCAAAATACATTCCGAACACGCTCCCAACCCCGAAATCACCTAACGGAGCTAATGGAACCATCGAATTTCCGTTCCAAGGTCGTCTTAACATTGTTCCTGCTACGAGCCATTTTCTAACTTTAAAGCTCTCATTTAGGGACTAAGTGTCCCAACATACTCCAAATTTCAGAACCGACTCTCCCGGCAAACCACAGTAGCAGAAATGAACTTAGGGGAATAGTTAAATTGGGGATTGGGGCAAAATTTTCTAAAACGACCTGTCGGGTCGTTACATCTTCCCACCCTTAAAAGATTCGTTCGTCCTCGAACGAGCATAGAAACATACCTGGAGTAGTGAAAAGATGAGGGTACTGGCTGCGCATATCCTGCTCGGTCTCCCAAGTCGCCTCCTCGACCGGCTGGCCCCGCCACCGAACCTTTACCGAAGCGATGTTCTTTGACCTTAGCTTTCTGACCTGCCTGTCTAGAATGGCTACTGGCTCCTCAACATAAGATAGATCCTTGTCTAGCTGAACAGAAGTGAAATCCAACACATGCGATGGGTCACCGTGGTATCTCCGGAGCATGGAGACATGAAATACGGGGTGAACTCCTGCTAGACTGGGAGGTAAGGCCAACTCATAAGCAACCTCCCCAACACGCGTCAAAATCTCAAAAGGGCCAATAAACCTAGGACTCAGCTTTCCTTTCTTCCCAAACCTCATAACGCCATTCATGGGCGAGACTCGAAGCAGAACCCGCTCACCAACCATGAAAGCCACATCGCGAACCTTCTTGTCCGCATAACTCTTCTGTCTAGACTGGGCTGCATGAAGTCTGTCCTGGATTACCTTTACCTTGTCCATTGCATCCTGAACCATATCAGTACCTAGCAGCCTGGCCTCGCCCGGCTCGAACCAACCCACGGGAGACCTGCACCTCCTACCATATAGGGCCTCATACGGTGCCATCTGAATACTGGACTGGTAGCTGTTGTTATAAGCAAACTCCGCCAGTGGCAAAAAGTGGTCCCATGAACCTCCAAACTCAATCACGCACGCACGGAGCATATCCTCCAAAATCTGAATAGTGCGCTCGGACTGCCCATCAGTCTGGGGGTGAAATGCTGTGCTCAGCTCCACCCGAGTACCTAACTCCTCCTGTACAGCTCTCCAGAACCGTGAAGTGAACTGAGTGCCTCTATCTGAAATGATGGAAACTGGAATACCATGCAGCCGAACTATCTCCTCTGATGTAGATCTCCGCCAGTCGCTCCGATGAATAAGTAGTGCTCACCGGTATGAAATGGGTGGACTTGGTCAGCCGATCCACAATAACCCAAATGGAATCAAACTTCCTAACAGTCCGTGGAAGCCCAGATACAAAGTCCATGGTGATGCGCTCCCATTTCCACTCTGGAATCTCAATCCGCTGCATCAATCCACCCGGACGCTGATGCTCATACTTCACCTGCTGGCAGTTGAGGCATCTGGAAACATAATCAACTATATCCCTCTTCATCTGCCTCCACCAGTAATGTTGTCTCAAGTCTTGATACATCTTCGCGGCACCTGGATGGATGGAATACCGCGAGCTGTGGGCCTCTGCTAGAATCAGCTCTCGAAGATCATCTACATTGGGCACACAGATACGCCCCTGCATCCTCATAACTCCATCATCCCCAATGGTAACATCTCGAGCATCACCACGCCGAACTCTATCCCGAAGGACAAGCAAATGAGGGTCGTCGAACTGACGCTCCCTGATGTGGATCAAATAGAGAAGACCGAGAAACCACACAGGCTAGAACCCGGCTGGGCTCCGAAAGATCCAATCTAACAAACTGCCTGGCCAAAGCCTGAATATCCATCGCCATAGGCCTCTCCGAAGCTGGTAGATATGCTAAACTCCCCAAACTCTCTGGTCGACGAATCAAGGCATCAGCAACCACATTAGCCTTGCCCGGATGATAGAGAATAGTAATATCGTAGTCCTTCAGTAACTCCAACCATCTCCTCTGACGCATATTCAGGTCCTTCTGCTTAAGCAAGTGTTGCAAGCTACGGTGATCAATGTAGATCTCACAAGGAACCCCATACAAGTAATGACGCCAAATCTTCAAGGCGTGAACAATGGCAGCTAGCTCCAAATCATGAACAGGGTAATTCTTCTCATGCACCTTCAGCTGTCTCGACGCGTAGGCAATCACCCTACCGTCCTGCATCAATACCGCACCGAGTCCAACTCGTGAGGCATCACAATATACAGTATAGGACCCCGAACCTGTAGGCAACATCAATATAGGGGCCGAAGTCAAAGCCATCTTGAGCTTCTGAAAGCTCGCCTCACACTCGTCTGTCCACTGGAAAGGGGCACCCTTTTGGGTCAATCTGGTCATAGGTGCTGCAATCGAAGAGAACCCCTCTATGAAAGGACGGTAATAGCCCGCGAAACCAAGGAAACTGCGAATCTCAGTAGCGGAGGAGGGTCTGGGCCAACTCTGCACGGCCTCCACCTTCCTCGGATCTACTCGAATACCATCACTCGACACCACGTGGCCCAAAAATACCACCGAACTCAACCAGAATTCACATTTAGAGAACTTGGCATAAAGCTGCTTCTCCCTCAGAATCTGAAGCACTATCCTCAAATGCTGCTCGTGCTCCTTCCGGATCCGAGAATATACTAGAATATCATCAATGAAGACAATCACGAACGAGTCCAGATAAGGCCTGAACACACTGTGCATCAAATGCATAAATGCTGCTGGGGCATTAGTCGACCCAAAAGACATCACGAGGAACTCATAGTGACCATACCGGGTCCTGAAGGCAGTCTTCGGGATATCTGGCTCCCGAATCTTCAGCTGGTGATACCCAGAGTGCAAATCAATCTTAGAAAACACATGTGCGCCCTGTAGCTGGTCAAATAAATCATCAATACGGGGCAAAGGATACCGGTTCTTCACCGTAACCTTGTTCAGCTGACGATAGTCAATACACATACGCATAGAACCGTCCTTTTTCTTCACAAACAATACAGGAGCACCCCAAGGCGAAACACTGGGTCGAATAAAACCCTTGCCCAATAACTCCTGTAACTGATCCTTCAACTCCTTTAACTCGGGAGGAGCCATACGGTACGGTGGAATAGAAATGGGATGAGTGCCCGGCAACAAGTCAATAGCAAAGTCAATATCTCTGTCGGGCGGCATACCCGGAAGATCAGCTGGAAATACATCAGCAAAGTCACGTACCACATGAACAGAATCAATAGAGGAGTGTCAATACTGACGTCCCGCACATAGGCTAGATTAGCAACACACCCCTTCTCAACCATACGCTGAGCTCTGAGAAAAGAAATAACACGGCTAGGGGTGTGATCTAGAGTACCACTCCACTCAATACGTGGAATGCCTCGCATAGCCAGCGTCACGGTCTTGGCATGACAATCAAGAATAGCATAATGGGGCGACAACCAGTCCATGCCCAGAATAATATCAAAATCGACCATCCCAAGCAGCAATAGATCCGCTCTGGTCTCAAAATCACAAATGGTAATCAAACACGACCGATATACGCGGTCCACAGCCAAAGAATCACCCACCGGAGTGGAAACATAAATAGGGGCACTCAAAGAATCCCGAGGCACACCCGGATGAGAAGCAAAGTAAGAAGACACATATGAAAAAGCGGAGTCGGGGTCGAATAGAACCGATGCCTCCCCGTGACTAACCGAATAATACCCGTGATAACAGAGTCGGATGCAACAGCCGCAGCAGCACGATCGGGAATAGCATAGAATCTAGCCTCGTCCCCCTCTCGAGGGCGGCCTCCGGAACTCTGACCCCCGCCCCTGGCTGGCTGGGCAGGTGGAGTGGCAGCTCGGGCTGGAATGATAGCCTCGCCGGCCCCGAGAACCACGCCGAGGCCGCGAAGACCGATGAGGTGCTCCCCTCCTACGCCTGGGGCACTCCCTGACCGGATGGCGAGTATCCCCGCACCCAAAGCAAGCTCGGGGAGGACACGGTGACTATGACTGACCGGCCTCACCCCCACTAGTCTGACCCCTGGAAGGACCCCGCGCAGGAGGTGCACCGGAAACCGGGGGAGCATAATAAGGCTCTGAGATGCTGGAAGGCCTGGAGTACTACCGGCCGCGGGCAATGCCGAGTGAACTGGTCGACCGGAATAACCCCTGCCAAAACGACCGGCCGATGAAGTGCGGGCACCAGAGAAATGGCCCGACTCACGAGAACCTCTTGGCCTCTCTATCTCCCCGCTCTCTGGGAGCATACTCTCGATCCTCCTGGCAATACTAACTGCCTGCTGATAAGATATATCTATCTCCAACTCCCTGGCCATGCTGGACCGGATCGGCGGAATCAAGCCCTCAATAAATCTCCGCACTCTCTCCCGGACCGTGGCTACCAAAGCCGGTGCATGCCTGGCTAGACGGGTGAAACTGATAGCACACTCCGATACTGACATGGAGCTCTGTCGCAACCGCTCAAACTTCGAGCGCCAAGAATCCCTAAGGCTCTGTGGAACAAACTCCCTCAAAAACAGATCCGAAAACTGCGTCCAAGTCAATGAAGCAGACTCCTCTGGACTATCCAACTCGTACGTGCGCCACCAATCATAAGCGGCTCCACGAAGCTGAAAAGCAGTGAAGGAAACCCCGCCGGTCTCCACTATCCCCATGGTAAGAAGAATACGGTGACACCCCTACGAAAACCCAATGCATCATCCGTAGCCAAACCGCTGAACACCGGAGGATCATATTTTCGAACCTCTCCAACCTACGCCGCTCGTCCTCGGAGGCAACCGGCCCACCTCCGGCCGTGCCGGGGCGGCAGGAGGCATAACAATAATCTCCGGAACCTGCTCCCACTGGCACTCGCTGCTCAGGTGTAGCGGCTGCGGGAGTCTGGGCCCCTCCCCCAGCCTGAGATGTAGCTGCAGTGAGAGGAAGCAACCCTGCCTGAGCCAGAGTGGTATACATACTCATGAACTAGGCCAGGGTCTCCTGTAGTGCTGGAGTAGTAGCAGCTGTAGTCGGTGTACCAGGTGCCTGCGCTCCAACCTGGTCTACCTGTGGCACCTCAGCGGCAGCGCGCGCGGGTGTTGTGGCTGCACCTCGAGCGCGTCCTCGTCCTCTACCTCGGCCCCGGCCTCTGACGGCGGCAACAGGGGGCGCGGGTACCTGATCATCGCGAGTAGCTCGTGTCCTCACCATCTGCGAGAGAATAGAAATCAGTAGATAGATTTTTGATGCCAAGAATGTCGCACGACAAGGAATCCAAAAGAAATGAAGAGTTTCCTAAACAGTTAAATAGCCCCTCGTAGATAAATACAGACGTCTCCGTATCGATCAGCGAGACTCTAAGTAACCGATCTGTGTCCCGTGACTCCTATGAACCTAGAGCTGATACAAACTTGTCACGACCCTAGTTCACCAATCGTGAACATGTCGTGATGGCACCCAGTCCCCACGACTAGGTAAGCCTAACACGTTGCGGAATATACCAGTTTATGAACATTTAATAAGAATTAGCGGAAAATAAGATGAAAGGAATGCAATCCGTGCCGCTTGGCACATACACCAGTCAAATACGCTGTTTAAAACACTACCAAGACCCGGAATCCCACGGGTAACACAGACTAAAAGAGATCATACAATTGTAGCTCTATGTAAAAGGAGTATCTAACAACGGAATGAAGGAAAATCATCTATTAGCACTAGAATAGAAGGAAGGCCTCCGGATCCGCGGACGTAGCAGATCATACCTCGAGGTCTCCCAAAATACTCCTAGATCACCGGTAGTGCGTCTGATCAGATGGACCTGGATCTGCACAATAAAAGTGTGTAGAAGAGTAGCATGAGTACACCACGGCGGTACTCGGCAAGTGCCAAGCCTAACCTTGATGGAGTAGTGACGAGGAAGGTCATGGCCCTACTGAGAAAAACAATAATACAATGATAATAACAACAATAAGCAGTTTAAATGAATAATAAATTTCCGAACTAGCAACAATAAGATGATTACTACAATCGTCTACAATTAAGCTAACAACGAATAGCCAACTCAATAAAACAAGTCCAGGACCTGTAGGAATTGAACCCAAAGTCCCATTCTATAATCAACAGTCCAGGAGCTACGGGAATTTAACCCGCAGACCCAATAACAGTATCTCCGGGTCTACGGGAATCGAACCCGCAGCCCGTGTCTCAATACCACAGGGTGTATCTCAATGATCTTAGGATCTCCGGGAATAGAACCCCAATCCGTATCTCAATAATATATCAATAAACTCCGGTCTCCGGGAATCGAACCCGCAGCCCTTGGATCTCCGGGAATTGAACCCGCAGTCCACAAACAATAGCAATTCCGGGTCTCTGGGAATCGAACCCACAGCCCTGGGATCTCCGGGAATTGAACCCGCAGTCCACCAACACAACAAATAAAGGAAACGCACACAGAAAACATAATACGCTTAACCATAACTTCACCGAGGACTGGTGCCAACTATTCTCAAGTAGTTCAAGTAGGACAATTAGGCAATTAGACAGATAAATCCTACCTAATCATGCTTCCCTAACGAATACCAGGTAAATGTCACAACTTAATAATCTAAGAACAGAAATATCACGGACTGGACAATTAGCACATGTACGCGCCCGTCACCTCGCGTACAAGGCATTTAAACTATCACATAATATCCTAGGGGTAAAGGTTCCCCCACACGAGGTTAGACAAGCCACTTACCTCAATTCCGGTACAAAACCGCTAAGAAATAACCCTCTTGCCGCGAGTGTCGGCCTCCACAAGTGTAGTATCTGATAAAAATCAATAGAATCACATCAAAATAGGCCAATTGATCATTACCCAATCAAAATAACTCAAAATACACCAAAACCCACAAGTTTCCAAAACCCGACTTTCTGTACGCTTATCGAAAAATCACGAAAATTATATATTCAGGTTCCTTATCTCAATACGAGTCTAGGCATATAAAATTTACCAAAATCGGACTCCATTTGCCCACTCAAATCAGAGATTTTCTAACATTTAGGCCTAGGGCTCAAACCCACCTTTAATCCCCCATTTTCAGTGAAATAATCACGGATTTCATGATAAACCAACGAATTAAGGTCAAGAAACTTACCCCCGATGATTTCCCGATGATATCTCAGCGTTTCCCCTTCAAAATCCTCTCTTGGAGCTCAAAAATGGCGTTTTTGTGTATGGGGGTCGCGAGTGTTATGTTCTGAACTTAAGCTCACTGCCAGACCCCATTGCTCATCGCGTTCGCGTTACTGTTCACGCGTTCGCGATGGACAACCTAACTTCTTCTACGCGAACGCGAAGTAACCCACGCGTTCGCGATGACCTGCAAAAATTTACCTATCGCGAACGCGACGCTCCCCACGCGTCCGCGAAGCACAATTTCCCTTCCTCAACGCGAACGCGACGACTCCCACGCGTTCGCGAAGAACAACCTTTAATCGACCGTTTGTTTCTTCTACGCGTACGCGACACCTGGGACGCGAACGCGGTGCTTCCTCTTTCCCTTCTACGCGATCGCGTCTCAAGGGACGCGAACGCGTTGCTTTGCCCTACCATGCCTACGCGAACGCGGCCATTGCCACGCGAACGCGTAGGCTTAACGTCTGCTGCACTGCTACTGCATTTTCTGCAGAAATTTCCAAGTTCCAAATGCCCGCTTGATGGTCCGAATTCATCCCGAGGCTCCCGGGACCCCAACGAAAACCACCAACATACTCCAAAACACGATACGAACTTATTCCAATCATAAAAACACGTCTAATAACATCAAAACCCATAATTCACATCGAATTCAAGCCTAAATTCCTTAAAACTTTCCGAATTGCACATCCGATTTAAAACCCAACCAAACGACGTCCGAATGACCTGAAAATTTGCGGACATATCCAAAATCACATAACAAAGCTACAGCAATTGTCGGAATTCCATTCCGACCCCCGGATCAAAATCTCACCTATCGTTCGGATTCGCCAAAATTTCAAACTTCGGCATTTCAAGCCTAATTGAGCTACGGACCTCAAAAATACATTCCGAACATGCTCCCAACCCCGAAATCATCTAACGGAGCTAATAGAACCATCGAATTTCCGTTCCGAGGTCGTCTTAACATTGTTCCGGCTACGAGCCATTTTCTAACTTTAAAGCTCTCATTTAGGGACTAAGTGTCCCAAAATACTCCAAATTTCAGAACCGACTCTCCCGGCAAACCACAATAGCAGAAATGAACTTAGGGGAACAAGTTAAATTGGGGATTGGGGCAAAATTTTCTAAAATGACCGGTCGGGTCGTTACACCAAGTCTAGACTATTGGACTCTGCTTGTACGCATCTGCCTGTTTTACTATCTCTTAACTAGTATATCTTCACTTCTGCCATCGCTCAACATGATATGCTATCAGATCTACGTGCTGCCTGTTCATTATTCTCAATAAGCATGCCTACTTCCATGAAATTAGACCTATGTGTTTTCTTATTTTCTGCATATCTGCCTCTACGTAATTAGACATATGTCTACTTGTTCCTCAACTAGCATGATTGCTGTCATGTTTTGAGTGTTCACCCTTAACAAACTCTTGAGTAATTCATGATTTCTATACTCCCAATTTTTGCTCCCTTTTTGTGTGATCGTCTGATAAGTAATTTGATCCTCGATATGTTGTTCTCTAATTATTGTATGCCTATATGTTCACCTAGTAATAGCTAATGAATTAAAGCCATGTGAGACTTGTTCAAACTAATTGTTGCTCTATGATGTCTATTGTGACTGCTGGAGTTCATGATTGAACTCCTTCTGCGCAATGTATGCTGCATGTGGTTCTTGTAGTCTGGTAATCTGCTTATATGCACTTCAAAAATCCAAACTATCTTTCGAAAACAAAGATGTCTCCTATTTTCATATATTATTTTCAACTCCTACTTTTAGTTAACTACGGTCTTGCCACCCCCAAATGTGAGCACTACTTAGGGTCCATGAGACTCTTCTGAACTCTAACACATTGGAGCTAGTTTTCAGTCCTTTAAAAACTACTTCTAAATATTTGTTCTCTAGTGTGAGCACTGCGCTGGGTTCTTGAAGCCCTTGGGAAATCTGACACACTAGAGATTTGGGCTCTTTGTCCTTTGCCAATGGTTACTGTGTATCTTTGAGCTTTAGAGTATATGATTTGAAGGCCTGAGTTATCTGGATGTATTGGGCGTACTGTAGGCCTCCTATAGTTATACACTGTAATTTTTTCATTTGCTTATGGACTGTTATAATTATTTATAATAATGATGGGGTAGTACTATATTAGGAAACTAGCCTAGTTCAATATTTTTACGAGGTAGAAATCTTGCTTTAAGCGCCTGTTTCTTTCAAGTATTTTCACTACTATATGTTAGATATCGTGCCTATAGGTTATTTTTCAATTGTATTATGTTATTGCATGCACTAGATAACATGCCTATATGATTTGATTTGTTCAAGATGTTCTGGTCTGCTTTTATATGTCATACCTGTAGGATCAAACTAGTTCAGAATATCCTTTCAAGATTCACATTACTACATTTAGATACCATGTATATAAGGTTGTCAAATTAATTTTCTGCATTTAAATACATGCCGACAAAGTTTCAAAAATCAGTTCTACATTTTGAAAATCTTGCATATAAAGTTTTAAATCACTTTTGCATCTAGACACCATGTCAATAGAAAACTTCAGAATCATTTTTTAGATGCCATGCCTATAGGGTTCTAAAATTAATCATTGCATTTAGATATAATGGCTATAAGGTTTCAAAAGTTATTTCTGCACCTAGATATCACGCTTATAGAGATAAACACGTAAATTAGCTCTATAATGTTTGTAATCATTTTCAGCATATAGACAATATGCTTATAGGGTCTAAGTAGATAAATTTGCCTATTTTAACTAATCAGTGATCTAAAATACGTTATATACCATGCCCATAAGATCCTTCCGATTATCACCTAGGCAAGCCTGAAGGTTAATTAAATTCTGGGTCAAACTATGTTTGTTTGATTGCTCATAAATTGCCTAGATTCGATAAGTAATAAAATCAGTAGGAAAACTAGTTAGGTATTTACTGCATAGCCTTAATGAAATCGGTACATATTTCGATCATTTAGATATCATGTTGAAGGACTTTAAATGGTTTAAAGTTGTTTGTTTGAGGTGTATAATTGTTTATCTATTTGTGGAGGTAAATATGAGCCCTTAATTGCATCTTTATGTGATAGTCCTTTTGACATTTGTTTGTTACTTAGTTTTCTCCTTTTATAAACAACATAACTGAGTCTAGAACTTCCTTAAATAGAGATCCTAAGTACCTCCAGGGCCACATGCAAGGGACGAGTAGTGCACACGTAAGGCACATATTGGATACTATTAAAATGCTTAGGTAACAATAATTATGGGGAGGGTAATCGGGTTGCAAAGGATATGATGAGTGCGCTAAGGCTACGTGTAACACCACTATTTGAGGAAAGTTAACCGAGTATTACACAGAAGTGATCCTATAGGCTAAATAATGTTGGACCTCCTTTTACCCTTCGTTTTAGAAATAATCTCTATTTGTTTAATTTGCTTTGCTTGTTTTTAAGACAAATTCATCCAATTCGAGTTTGTCTGGGTGATCAAGTCCTACCCTACATCACTACAAAGTGTCAAGAGCGGTCCATGCAGCTTTTACCGTGAAGGTCGGGATCAAATCCACATGGAGCGAGATTGTTTAGAAATTGAGTTCCTATCTATACTAGTAACGTGCAAAGTAATTGTTTGCACTTCTAAACATCAATTGATGGTTCACTAATATATATTATCAGTAATGATTCTAAAACTAAACTAAGTATGTTGTATTTTTGTGAGGTTTTCTTAATCTACGGAAAGGCACTCGGGAAGCGACTTTCCCCTAGGTGAATACTTGATGGGTTCTAATGTCTAAGGCAAAGTTGTTATGTTTGGGAGTGATATATAGCCGATGCACGAAAATACTCACTCTATACCTCTAGCTTGAGTGACTTTGCCGTAATTGGCTTTCTCAAGACCAATTGGGTGTCAAAATTGTACAAGCCATATAGGATCAAGTCGGGTATTACTATCTCTAGGTTTTACCCTTTAAATAGGGCTATTAATCTCTGGAATACATCCCAACTCCTTGTTATATGATTTTTATAGACTCAAGCAGTCTTTCTCAAGAAGACCCAAAGTCAAAAAGCCACAAATTAGTG
The DNA here is from genome assembly GCA_032618575.1 of Nicotiana noctiflora. NCBI lineage: Eukaryota > Viridiplantae > Streptophyta > Magnoliopsida > Solanales > Solanaceae > Nicotiana > Nicotiana noctiflora. The sequence continues at coordinate 54,775 of JASVEL010000755.1, read as the reverse complement.
TTTGCAACCACTAAATCAATATGGAAAACACAAATCAGGCCAAATGTCAACCACCCAAAAACATCTAAGCCCTAAAACAAGATACCCATCAAATACACAAACTAGAGTCAAGCCAAAACCCTAGATAATGGGTCTAGCTACTCATAATAATGAAAGAAATCAGATATTTAGATAAAGAGTAACCCATAAAATATAACTACAAGATAAGATTTGAAGATTCAATGTTTAACTAGATAAAAGTTTAGTCAAAAAAGTAAAAACTGGCCTTCACGTGCTCAGCTACAGATAAGATATCCTAAAAATTTGAAAAACAAGTATTTATACAAGGCTAAATTTTCTAGAAAAAAATTACCCCTGATAGAGGTACCGTGGACCGCGAAAAATGGACTTCAGCCGCGGTAAGTATTTTTGGCTTCAAATATTTGTTCTCTGAATCTAGCCACCGCATATCGCTATATATGGACTGCGGTCATGATGGATTTACCCCAGCCGAACAAAATGCACCACGATTAGTGGTCTCTTGAAACTTCCCCTAGCTCTCTAAATCCCTTCTCCACGGGCCGCAACAAATGGACTGCGCCTGCGATGAGGCTGCCCTGGACGCGAAGAATCAAGCGCGGGTTGCATTACTTGGAGCTCATAATTGCAACTTCTCTAATCTTTTCCACCAAAGACCTCACTAAACGGACTGCGACCGTGATGGTTCTATTACAATTGCAGTGCATTTACTGCTACAATGATGCTTTTACTTTTTCTTGGAACTTGTGCAGGTTTCACTTCTTTTTGAGTTGGTTTTGACTTCTTAGTCACTTTTTGACCAAACACTGCAAACAAGCACAATATGTAAGCTTTCAGAATTACTTGTAAACATTTTTAATCCAAAACTCAAACAAAAAGTATAAAATAGACTAGAATCTATAGTTATCAACTCCCTCAAACTTAAGCTTTTGCTTGTCCTTAAGCAAACAAAGTAAGTCCCACCCCCTTAAGAATAAAACCAAGAAAAGTTTAGCTGACCTAAAGTGACCTCATCTAACATCAATTATGACTAACAATTGCCCTCAACTCAAATGAATCATTAACAACATTCAACCTTTTTAAGAACCATCGTGTTAGTGCAACACAAAACCATCAAGAGTCAACTCATCAAGGAAGCTCCTTCTACTGCTTTTGTCATTATGGAACCCAAGCTCATAATCCTCACACTTCCTTAAGCAAAACCTCGCTTTTAGATTGTAGTACTCATAATGAGGGTTGTGGAAAACGCACTCATCTCTCTCAAAGAAACGTCACAAGTCCTGCACTAAGTACCATAAGCTTGCCCCTTATGTGGGTCGCCACTAATGTAAGCTTCAATCAACTCAAGATTATATAGGACTTTTGTGGCGATATAATGAAGGCTTTTGGTTCAGGGTGGGATGTATTTGGTCTGAGAAGGTTTCATCTCCCCTTAAGCACTTCATTTGCTTCTTTTTGGCACACATTCTCTTGATTCTTTGAGTCATTTACTTCTTTAATGGGGGTTAGAGAGATACACCGTCACGCTTTCTTGTTCATTTAAAACCTTTTCTCCTTTCTAATCTTTCCACGCCTTTCATCATTTTACTTTTGTTGAATACCTTTATTTCTTCAACATTGGTCATTCTTTTTGACTTTTTTTATTTTCTTTCTTTTTCTTTTTGGCTTTCCTTTTCTTACTTATATTCATTTTGTAATTTTTACCACTTCTTGAATTCTCCCCCCAAACTTATGCTTTTGCCTTGTTCTAAGGAAAGATCGGGTGCCAAGAGAGGGTCATTTAGAATGGGTAAAGGCTTGTATCATGGTCTTTGAAAAAAAGGGATATGGCCCAAAGGGGTTGACTAGGGATATTATCGCTGGTAGGCTATGGATATTTTCAAGAATACCATTAGGATCAAGGAGAGCCTATAATCACTTCTCAAGTCAAACTATACTTATGATTTTGCCTAAACAAAATATTCAGGGCAAGTTCTAGACTCAATGGCATAGGGCTTGGACTTGCAAATCAAATTCTCACCTTACCACACAAGCTATATGATTGCTAACGAGACAGATTTGGGGCACCATGACAACCTTAGCTAAGATTTCAGCAACTCACATGGTCCCGAAAAACCACCTGATGATTATTAGCCAACACAAGAGTCTTAAGGTCACAACTGTCACCATCCTATACACACCAATTTGTTTTTAACCATAAGATCAAAGGGAAATGTGTTATACCCAGGTGAATCTTTGCTTGAGGCACTATTTGTCACTAGCTATTATTTACACAAAAACAAAAGAAAAACAGACTCAAACCCTTAGTATGGTTATCATGCCATCCATCATCGGGAAGAGCTACCCGGCTCACACATACTCCATCTTTGGAAGGAACCGTGGCATTAAGAAAACCAAAGGTTTATTGAACGCAAAACTCAAAATAATAAGCTACTAAACTAAAAAAGGAAACTAGTAAAATGGAGTAAGAAGATATGAAAGAAAATACAGAAAGTAAACTGAATATATACAATAGGGGATTTAAACGAATATACATAAGAGGGATTGAATATATACATAAGAAAGTAACTTTATATACAAACCAAAATTGTAAAATACAAAAAATGAGATAAATTGGTAAAATTATATACATACCAAACAGTAAGAAAGCATAACAAAAAGGTAATAGTATCAGAATTATAGTCCAACATCATCAAAATAGAGCTACCCTCTCAAATGAAAGCTAGCATTGTCCTCAATGCTAATTAGCCAAAAATAAGCACAAAAAAAATATAGAGAGTAATTAAAATTCCCTATTTGTCCTCAGTCTGCATGGGGTTATTAGCCTGGATCCTTGGGTCCTGTGACTGCTCGGGAACCTAAGGCTGGCTAGAGGAATCTCCTTGTGGGTCCTCCAACTCAATCACTGCATCATTTGCCTAAGGGGTCACTCTCCTCCTCTTTGGTTCCTCTCTAACTCATACTCCTGCTCTTGCTCAGTCTAATACAACATTAGCTTAACCGGTAGATGATCAGCAGCCTTCATCTTCTCCACTTTTCCCCTCAACTCCTTTACTGACTCCTTTGAGGATCGAGTCTTTCTTAGCTTCTTTGTCTCCTTGGTCAGCTCCTTCAATGACTTTCCCTGAGCACCTATAGCATCCAGAATCAACTGTTGGTTCTGCAGGAGCTTCTTCTTGTTATCCGGAAGCTCTTTGAGAGTTTCTTTCATTGAAGCTAGAACCTGTGGCTGTTGGGGTACAGATTGGTAGCCACTGAGCTAGAAAGCACAAACAAGTTAGAAGTAGCTGCTGCATCCAGTTGTTGATCCTGTCAAGTATTTGGCTCAAACAGTGGGACGTCAAGGGGTTGATGAGGATGACGGGATATCTGTGGAAGTGGAAGTAGAAGGCCGGGATGTGGGAACTAGTATGGTAGGGAAAGGCTGGGAAGCAGTGACTACCACTACTTGCTCATCAGACTGGCCAGTAGAAATAGTGGCTTTCCCTTTAGAATCTTTGTCTTTGGGTTGTCATCAGCCTTGAGGTTGTACCAGGTAAAGGGCATTTTGGGTTTCGCCTTCACAACAAATTTCCTTTTCTCCACCTCCTAGTCTTCAAAATACATTGTAGGACAATTTGAGAAGTGGTATGATATGTCACCCTTATTGACCAACCTAGTGATTACCCTAGAGGTAGCATTCCCAAAATTGATCGGGAATCCCGCCATAATAGATGCCCCAACTATTGCCCGGGAGACCATCATATAGTTTTCACGGGTAACAGGGTCCAGCCTGCTGCATACAAAAGTCTCCCACCCCTTTGCCATAAAATTAAAAGTTTTCCTCAAGATTGTAACTCCTGCTCTCAACCATAATGGGGTGGTGCCCGGGAGAGCCAAAATGATGATAACCATGGATGGGCTGCCTCATCAAGTGCCAATTTCTCCAAGTATAATGATTCATATTTCTCGAAAAATCCCAGGTACTCATTGATTGTTTCCCATCGAACATCACTTTAAAGTTCCAAACTTTAGTCCCTTTGGTATCCTTCTTGATGCGGGCAACATTTGCGTGAAACTCATTGACTAAGTGCTCGTTTGCTTCTAGCACCCTGCCTGTGAAGTAATCACACCCCAGTCGTTCTCTGAATTGCCTTTTCACATTAGGTTTGTGAGGCAGGAGATCCTTCTCTATGAATTGGCTCTTAATAATAAGCGACCTCAGAGGCAACCATTCTCGAAACTTGTGCTATGCCACCTTACTGACAAACCTCCTTTTCCACACCTAGAGGTTTCTAGTTCTCTCGATACCCCCGAGTTGGGGTTCTCCACTTCTTCTTCATCAATTGGATCCTCACCTGGTGATGAAGCGGTAGGTGAAGTAGAGGCTGCATTGTCACTGCTCTCTGTTGAGCCCTCAAACGATTCAGATGAAACCTAAACTGAAGCACGAGCAGTAGGAGAGTATGGAGGGGTAGGTGAATCTCTCAAACAAAGCCTCTTTGGGAAGTGAGGTATGTAGTCTAGCACTGAATCATACTTAGATGCCTCCCGGGAGGGCAAGTAATCACTTCCCTCAGAATGGGAAGCAGCTCTATCTAAAGCTTTGATGAGTTTTCTGGTTTCCCCAATTGTTTTCCGAACTATGGGGGACAATTTAATCATGCCTCACCCCCTACCCTGGGAGAACTCTACTCTACCCTTCTGTTTGACACCACCTCCTATTTATTTAACCATTGTTTGCAAGGAGATTTCAGTTAACGTGTGTTCGTATCAATACCAGAAGAAACATTTGACCACGGAAAATGCATCTTGGTCGTAAAGAGACCACCATGGACCGCAAAAAATCAACAATGGTTGTGGTGAGGTGGGATTCAGACTACCCACACTCTTCTTCAAGTTCACCGTGGACCGCAAAAAATGATGTGCAACAATGGCAAGACAGTGTGGACCACACAAAATCAAGTGCGGTTGCAGTGGGCAAAACGAGGCAACAATGACCTAGGGTTTCAAATTTTTGTGCATTTTAGCCTTAATTAACATATTATCAACCCACTAGGTAGTTAATCACCATGTTTGACTAATTAAAACCTAATCCAAATTATATTTTATTACCCTAAGTTAAAAATTTAAAGAAAAAAGAAGACGAAGAAGAAGTGGGAACTATGAAATTAAGAGAAAATAAAAACAAAATTAAAGACTAAGGATAGATTTTAATTACCAGAAATGAGATGCAATAGAGATGATTGAAAATTAGTACTTGAATTTGTGCAACTTAGGGTTTTAATGAAAAAATACATCACAATTGTGGTCCAAACTTCAGAGAGTGTAACATTTTTCTCATTTGGTCTTGCACTGCATCAAAACATCCATACATACTTCTCACGACCAGTTAGTCCAAAAATAGATCCAACACTAAGAACGAAATCAAAAAGAAAGAAATAAAACACATGGGTTTCCCCCCAAGAAGAACCTGATTTAATGTCGCGACATGATGTATGTTACCATCAAATCAATTGAGATGGATCATTTCCACCACGTGGCTGTTGTTAGTCTTGCCAAGATAGTGCTTGACTCTGTGCCTATTAACTCTGAAGATCTCTCCATTTTTGTTTTTCAAGTCAAGTGCACCAAATAGAGTCACAAGCACCACTTCAAAAGGTCCACTTCATTTCGACTTAATCTTTCCCGAAAACATACGTATCCAAGAATCGAACAAGATAACCAAATCATCCACTTTGAAATCCTTGCCACTAGAATATTTATCATGAAGGTACTTCATCTTGTCCTTATACAAGGACAAACTAGAGTAGGCATAAAATTAGAATTCATCGAGTTCATTAAGCTGCTCCACAAAAAGATTTTCTGCCACATCCCATTCAAGATTTAGCTTCTTCAAAGCCCACATGGCCTTGTGTTCCAATTCAACCGGTAGATGGCAAGCTTTCCCGAATACCAACCGGTAAGGAGACATACCATTCAAAGTTATGTAGGTAGTGTTATAATCCCAGAAAGCATTATCTAATTTAGTTTACTAATCGGTCCTATTTGCATTGACCCTTTTTGACAATATACTCTTAATTTCCTTGTTTGAAACTTCAACTTGGCTACTCACCTGAGGATAATAAGGGTAGAAACTTTATGATTGACACAGTAATTTGCAAACAAAGTATCAGAAAATCTATTACAAAAATGATACATCCCATTACTTATGATTGCTCGAGGAGTGCCAAACCTAGTAAAAATACACTTTTGAGAAACACAACAACACTCCGGGCCTTATTATTGGGTAAAGCCATGGCCTCTACCCACTTTGAAACATAGTCAAATGTCACTAGAATGTATGTGTTGCCACATTAACTAACAAATGGGCCCATGAAATAAATGCCCCACACATCAAATATATCAACTTCGAGAATATTGGTGAGAGACATCTCATCCTTCTTTGAAATTCCACCTGCTCTTTGACATTCGTCGCATCTCTTCACAAGTTCTCTTGCATCATTGTACAATGCTGGCCAGTAAAAACCAGAACTAAGAACCTTTTATGCTTTCCTCGCCCCACCATGATGACCACCATAGGGAGGGGAATGACAACCCTCTAGAATACTCAATTGCTCCTCCTCCAGGACACATCTCCAGATCACACCGTTAGTGCAGATCTTGAAATCCCAATAGTAGTCCAAATTATCCCGTTTAAGCTTCTTCTTTTTGTTAGAAGAGGGCTCACACGGTATAATAGTACTCACAAGGAAGTTGGCCACATCCGCAAATCATGGCATATTATTCACTGATACGGAGAGGAGTTGCTCATTAGCAAATGAATCATTAAGTTCATGGCCATCAAGGTGCTCTCCTCCTCGTCCAAGTGGGACAAGTGGTCCGCCACTCGGTATTCACATTCTTTGTGATCTACAACCTCCAAGTCAAACTCTTCAAGTAATAAAACCCATCTAATCAATTGTAATTTGGATTCCTTCTTGGTCATCAAGTTGAAAAGTGTAGCATGGTACGTATGATTTATCACCTTAGTCCCCAAGAGATAGATGCAGCATGGTACGTATGATTTATCACCTTTATCGCCAATAACTCTTTTTCTGTCACCGTGTAATTCACTTGAGCATCATTCATTATTTTTCTTGCATAATACACACGGTGGAACATTTTTTCACTATTTGACCCAAGACCACTCCAACCTCAACATCACTTGCATCACACATGATCTCAAAAGGCAAGCTCCAATTGGGTGCGGTAATAATAGGAGTTGTTGTTAACTTGTACTTGAGAAGTTCAAACGCTATCATGCATTCCCCATTGAACACAAACATCGCATCCTTTTCCAAAAGTTTGCACAAAGGATTCACTACCTTCAAAATGTCCGTGATAAATCTCTAGTAGAACCCCGCATGCCCAAGAAAACTTCTAACCCCCTTGACCTAAGTGGGAGGAGGAAGCTTTGAAAACACTTCAATTTTAGCTTTGTCCACCACTATTCTGTTCTTTGAAATCTTATGGCCGAGGACAATGCCCTCATCGACCATGAAGTGACATTTTTCCCAGTTGAGCACGAGATTCATCTCTTCACACCGAGCCACCACTTTGTCAAGGTTCTTCAAACATTCATAAAAGGATCCACCCACCATGATGAATTCATCCATAAACCCTTCCAAGAAATCCTCTACCATGTTGGTAAAAATAGACATCATACACAACTACAAGGTAGCCGGTGCATTACACAACCCCAAAGAGATCCTTAAAAATGCAAAAGTCTCGTATATGCATGTGAAGGTGGTTTTCTCCTAATCCTTCAGGGGAATTAATATTTGGAAGTAGCCTGAATACCCATCCATAAAATAGTAAAAGGCACACCCTGCAAGTCTATCTAGCATCTGGTCAAGAAAGGGCAATATGAAGTGATTCTTTCGGGTCACTTTATTCAACTTGCAAAAGTCCATGCACACCCAGCATCCAGTAACAGTCCTGGTAGGAATCAACTCATTTTGCTCATTAGTCACCACAGTCATACCACCCTTCTTTGGCACACATTGCACCGGAGAATTCTGACAACTATTCGAGATGGGGTACATAACCCATGTATCAAGCCACTTTATCACCTCCTTTTTGACAACCACTTGCATCATCTCGTTCAACCTCTTTTAATGTTCAACAAATGTCTTTGCACCTTCTTCGAGAATAACCTATGCATACAAAAGAAGGGGCTTATTCCCTAAATATCTACTAGAGTGCATCCAATTGCCTTCTTCCGCCTTTGGAGCACCGCCAATGTGGCATCTACCTACATGTTAGCAAGACAAGAGGAAAGAATAACTGGCAAAGTTGAACTAGGGCCTAATAATTCATACTTGAGGTGTGAAGGAAAAGGGTTCAACTCCAAAATGGGAGGTTCCTAAATTTAGGGCTTTGTTGGGGGAGTTTTTCTGTTCTCAAGATCCAGAGAAAGCTTACAGGGTTCATAAGAATAAGACCCCATACCGTGCAAGCATTGATACACTTCATCTTCATTGATATCTAGCTTCAACAATACCGCCTCTAGAGGATCCCCACATTTCTCATGGAACTAGTATTATCAACGATTACCTCTGTGACAAAATCCACAAAGGAACACACTTCCCTGCTATTTGTTTGCCTTATTTATTTGCACACATGATAGACCATTTTTTCATCACCCACCCGGAAGGTGAGTTCCCCTGCTTCCACATCAACTGAAGCCTTCCCGGTTGCAAGGAATGGTCATCCCAAGATTATAGGCACCTCATAAATCGACCTCACAGTTGAGAATCAAAAAATCTACCGGCAAGATAAATTTGTCCACCCAGATAAGAACGTCATCAATTATACCCAATGGACTCTTCATTTTTCTATCCGCTATCTCATGGAAGTTGGCCTTGGTTGCCTAATATACAAAGTGTTGAAAAAGGAGCAGGGCATCAAGTTGATACTTTCCCCCAAATCACATAAAACTTTTGCAAAGTTTTCACTCCCAATGGTGCAAGGAATGGTGAAAGCGTCGCGATCCTCTAGCTTCGGAGCCATCGAGTGCACTATTGCACGAACTTGGTGGGTAATCTTGATAGTCTCACAATCCATGGATCTTTTCTATCACCAAGTCTTTTATGTACTTGGTGTATCCCGGCATTTGCTCTAGAGCCTCCACCAAAGACATATTAATTGATAAGCTCTTCGTCATCTCAATAAATTTTTTAAACTGGTTCTTTTTTTTCTACTTCGCTAGCTTTGAGGATAAGGTGGAGGTAGACTTGGAAAAGGAGCCTTGGCTTTAGGCACAACCATTTCCGGCATGTCCATTCGTATTCCCTAGACGGGTTCATGTCAATCTGAGTTTCCACCTCGTTATCTTAGAATCAATCCTCACTTCCTCATTTAAGTTCTCATTAGTCACATTCTCAACCACCAAAGGGATATCATCCTCTTGCAACTCAACTTCATCACTCAAAATTTCTTTTTGTTTGGAGGCATTCACATTACCGCCTCATCTACCTCTTGTAGTCACCACCATTTCATCCACGGTATTGTTCCCACTCTTCGGGTTGACTACCGTATCACTAGGTAGATCCCCATTAGGGAGAGCATTTAAGGATTGTGAGATTTGGGCTAACTGAACCTCCAAGCTTTTGATTGATGTATTATGGGATGCCATCTAGGCATCAGAGTCAGCATTCTTTATTGTCATATGTTCAAACATTATTTTGGTTCTCCCTATTTCATTGTTGGATGAACTAGGACCATGGAATGGAAATAGGGGTAGATTATTCGGTTGTTGATATATTGGGGGTCTTTGAAATCCTTGCCCATGTTTTCCTTGATTGCTATTGTTCCAACTACTTTGATTGTTGTTTCCACCCAAGTTTTTATTGTTTCCACTCTAATTAACCTGATTTTTCTGGTTGCCACAATTTGAATTTTAGTTGTTGTTCCCCCAATTACTATTCCCTTCTTGTTGGTGATTTCCCCAATTGCCTTGGGATATCCATTGTTATTGTAAGTTAGAAGAACTGTCTCTTTGGCCTTGATAGTTATTCATATATTGCACTTCTTCATTTTGCTCATTGTACCCATCATCTTGGAACCCACCACTATCTTGGTCACATTGGTCCGAACCACTTTGGTGTTGTTGACCTCTTTTTCTTCTTTTGCACACTAACATGTTGACACCCTCCATAGCATTTACTTGTCGTGGTGTTTGAACTTGCTGTAAATGTGCCTTTGCTAGCTGGTTCATTGTTGTTATCTGCTATTGCCTTCCTATGATCATGGAGCTCATTTTGCATATGAATGGCCATAGGGTCACTCTATGGCACATTGGCTTGACTTTGAAAAGCGGAGAAAGTGTATGCCATCTAATCCAGTATCTCACAACCTTGATCATACGGTGCGTTCATGAAATTACCCCGGTGAGGTGGTTCACTATGAACTAATTTGTTGTGTTAATGCCTCAGAAGAATATCTGATGTATCATTGCCTTAGTCATATTATTATTTGGTCATTCCTTCACCATAGTCTGGTATCTCTCCCGTATCTAATGTAGTAGTTCTTTGGGCTCTTATTTGAAAGATAAAATTTCATTATTCAAGGTTGCCATGTGCCACGACGAGAAAAACTTTGCAATGAATTTATCCGATAACTCATCCCATGTATGGATGGAGTGATTAGGAAGTCTCTCCATCCAATCCAATGCTTTCCCTTAAAGAGAGAAAGGGAATATTCTCAATAGCAAGGCATCTTCAAACACATTCATTTTCTTGCTCCCCCAACATGTATGAACAAAACCCTTAAGGTTCTTGTAAGCATTTTGATGGGGAGCACCCGTAAAATAACCTCGCTGCTCTAACAATGTCAACATCATGTTGCTAATTTCAAAATTGCCATCCCGGATCTGGGGCGGGACAATTGCACTAGCGTAGCCCTGGTTTGGAAGTGGTCGAGGTACAACTCTTTGAGGTGGCAGGGGAGGGTCTAGAATATTATTATCATTGGCCTGTCAGCCTCTCGGTTTTCCTTGAGTTACTAGAGGTACCTCTTTCTCTCCATTGTGATCAACGTCCTCCCCGATGGAATATCTTTGAGAGGTGCATTCTTTGCCATATTTTAGTATCTGAATTGATAATTCACCCAAGTAAGTAAACAAGAAGGAAATAAAAACTAAACACAAAACTAGATAGATAGATAGCCAAAAACCATTTAGCTCCCCGGCAATGGTGCCAAAAAGGGATTGAGTCCTACCCTACACCACTATAAAGTCGCAAGTGTTATCGATGCTTCTTTTACCTGAGAAGGTCAGGATCAAATCCATAGGGAGCTAGATTGTACGGAAATTGAGTTCATATCCATACTAATAACATGCAAAGTAATTGTTTACGCTTCTAAACATGTGTTGATGGTTCACTAATCTAGATTTCACTAATGATGTTCAAATTAAACTAAGTAAGGTATCTTTTTCTGAGGTTTTCATAATTTATGGAAAGGCAATAAGGAAATGACTTTCCATAGGTGAATACTTGATGGGTTCTAAAGTCTAAGGCAAAGTTGTTATATTTGGGATTGCGATATAGACATTGCATGAAACTACTCATTCTACTATTGGTAGCTTGAGTGACTCTCCCTTAATTGGCTTTCAATGACCAATTAGATGTCAAAATTGTGCAAGCATTATAGGCTCAAGTTGGATATTACTATCTCTAGGATTTAACCCTTTATTTGGGGCTACCAATCTCTTGAATACACCCCAACACCTTGTTGGCCTGATTTTCCTAGACTCAAGCTCTCTTTATCAAGAAGAGCCCAAGTAAAAAATGCACAAATTAGTGTTTGCAACCACTAGTTCATATAGAAAACACAAATCTGGCCAAATATCAAACACACATAAACATTTAAGCCCTAAAACAAGAGACCCGTCAAATACCCACACTAGGGTTGACCCACAACCCTAGCTAATGGGTCTAGATACTCATAATAATGGAAGAAATCAGATTGTTAGATGAAGAATAACCCATAAAATATAATTACAAGATAAGATTTGAAGATTCAATGTTTAACTAGCTACAACATTACTGAATATAGGTAAAAATGGCCTTCACATGCTCAGCTACAAATAAGATATCCTAAAAATCTAAAAAAGAAGTATTTATGCAAGACCAAATTTTCTGGAAAAAATACCCTTGACGGAGGTACAGTATACCGTGAAAAATGGGCTGCAGCCATGGTCAGGATTTTTGGCTTCTAATCTTTGTTCTCTAAATTATCCACCGCAGACTGCAACAAATGTATTGCGACCACGATGAGGTTATCGCGGCCGCGAAGAATCTACCGCGGACCACGTTGCTTGAAACTCAGGATTTCAGCTTCTCTGATCATGTACCGCACTAAATGCACCACGACCACAATGGTTCTATTGCAATTCTAGTGGATTTATTGCTGTAGCGGTGCTTTGGCTTGTTCTTTGGACTTGTGAAGGTTTTACTCCTTTTTGAGTTGGTTTTGACTTCTATGTCACTTTTTGACCAAATACTGCAAACAAGCACAAACATGTAAGCTTTTGGGATTATATACTTGTATATATTTTTAATCCAAAACTCAAGCAATAAGGAGTATAAAATAGGCTAGAATCCCTAGTTATCACTAGGACCCATCGTTGTAGACCTTGAGCGGTGCCTAACACCTTCCCCTCAATGTTATTTTGAGCCCTTACCCAATCTCTGGTAATGCGAATTGGTTTATGAGTTATTTGCTTTAGGTGCCTTAATGCACCTTAAATCTGCCGACTCTTCAAATTCCATACCCAACTCTTAAAAGGAAATTAGTTGTCCAAAAGAATTCCGAAACCTGAACCTCGTGAGGAAAAGGGGTGGCGGGGACAACTGTTGAAGCTTTCTTCATAGTATGCTTTTTGTTGTTGCCCCATTAAAAACCTTGCCAAAAAATCCAATTGGGACCAAAACTAGACGAAGGGAAAACGAGTGTAGCACATAATTTCAGTTCAGGTGATATTCACCAGCAATAATATCTTGAGGTATTCCACATTCTAGGTTCTGGGAAACTTTTCTCCATCTCGGTTTTAAAATTTGTACGAACCTTTTCCGGTGACAACTGAAACTTGGTGGGGGCCTTCCCATGTTGGAGCCAGCTTCCCTACATTGATCTCCCGAGTATTCTGAGTTACTTTCCTTAGGACCAAGTCTCCTACTTTGAAATAACAGAGACTGGCTCTTTGATCATAATATCGTTATTCTCTCTACTTTTGAGTGTCGCGCCCCCTTTTTCTCGCGAAATCAGGTTTATAACATTTGGGAGGAAAACTCGTTCCTTTTTGAGAATTGGGTTTGAATTAAAGAGTCGCCACCTAATGATTTAAGTGCATTAGGACAATAAGAAGGGTTTGATTTGAATAACCAGAGTTGGGTAAGGGCTTGAAATTATCCCAAGGGGAAGGTATTAGGCACCCCTCAGGATCCACTAGTGTGATTCTCGGCCAAACTATTGTTGTGACTTAAGTGCAAATAACACATAGGCAAATAAAAACTTCAAGTAATAGGGGATTTTCACATAATGGTTACAAATAAGAAAAGTTAGAAAGAACTAAAATGAAACTAATTATTCTAAGAGAAATAGTTCAAAATTTTGGAGAGGAAGCAAGAACAAAGTAACAAAGAAAAGGGGGGTCCTAGGTTTATAAATAATATGGATCACCCCACACAACATATGGTAATCACTCCTCAGTGAGGAGCTACACGTGATATTATCGCATGGTCATCATATACATATCTACCCTTTCCCACCCTGTTAAGTTATTAAAGCACGGAATGGTCTCGTTTACTTATTGTATGCTATTACCCGCCCTAATCCTATCAGTCCCGGAGGCATTTACGACAAGTAATCCTAAAAGGAAGGGATATTAGGCTTGGTTGTAGTTTCAAAGGAACTACTTCTAAGGCGACATACAAAAAAGCGTATAGCAAGTTGGGGAACCACATAACAAGTAAAAAGCTCAAATATACCTCCTTTGATAGAGAAGCACATAATTTAGCATGTCTTGCACATACTGTTTAGGTTCGGATTAAAACTTAAAGGTTGAGACAGACTGATTTATTACATAATTCAGACAAGAAGCCCGAATCAAGCCTACATGCTGGTTGTAGCTAATAACATCTGATTGAGCTTATAAATTTTACCATATGGTTTGCCTAAGTGTTGGACGAGGGTCCTATATGCGTGATATCTACTGATTTCATAAATAATGAAATAAGCTGAATACATATCAATTTAAGAAAAGTTGTTAGTTATTAAAGAAAGGCAAGTTTTAGCCAGAGATCATAAGTTCTGCAATTGATGGTACGTCATTATTACTTGTTTTGGACTTATAAAACGATTCACAATTGATTAATAGTTCCTATAGGCATGCTGTCTATGCGTTGTTGATTTTTAAACACTTTTCTGGACATAGTAAAATACCGAAAATGTATAACCATGATATCTAGGTGCTGAATTTTTGTTTAAAGACTATGAACATGATATCTATTTACAGTTAACTGATTAAGACCTATAAACATGATTGCCTAATGAAGAATGGATATGCAAGATTCAGAAATACCTATAGGTGTATTTCTATATGTAGTATTCAAATTTCCAAGTAATTATAGACATGGTATCTATATGAGAGAATGCAGAATTCCTACACAAATGATATCTATATGAGAGAAGAAATTCAGAAAGTACCTATAGGCATGATATCTATATAAGAGTGCAGAAGTTCAGAAAGTACATATAGGCAGGATATATACCCTTTGTATACATAGTTATCCATCCATTTTTCACTAGCCATCCCAAAGAGTTTATTACAAATAATTACAGCCCAGAAAAATAAAAGAATACATCAAAAATTAAAAAGTACAACCAAAGAGAGCCTGATTCAGAATTCCTGTCCGAAATATGAAGTAAACCAACTCCAATTAGATCATGATCCAAAGCCTTTCTCCTATTTGGATGTTTCAAGGTTCCCGAAGAGTCTCATATGGACTTCGGGTAATGCTCATACCCAAATGTATCACCAAATAAAACATAGTGCAGTGTGGAAGGGCAAGCCCTCAAGTGTCCAAGTTCAGAGGGAACTCAAGGTCCCAAGGCAAGGCTCATAAGAAGAGCAGATCTTAGGGACTATGAGAGAGTGCAAGTACATAAATAGAGTGCTGAAAGAGGAGAAGGGGAAGAGAAACAGTTACAAATAAACACACATAGGGGTGCGGGGAAATAGGGAAGCTGAAAGAGGCAAGAGCAGGTTGTGGGCACACCCAGCAATAAGGAGTGCTAGTATGCCCATAAGTTGTTAGAACACACTATTTAGAGGCTAGGATCCCAAAAGATGCAATTTTAATTCATGGACAATAACTTATATATTGCCATGTTTTAAACTATCGCTCAAACACATAAGGGGAAAGGGAGTAGGGATTCATAGAAGAAACAAACAGAAAGAGGTCAGCATGCTAATTGAAATATTTTGCTCTACAGAAATAGTAAGTAGACATAGATACACAAACTATAAATAAACACATTGTTGTGATGTTGAAGCTTAAATCAGGACATACCAGTTTCAAAGAAACATGTAATGACCCGATTTGTCGTTTTTAGCTTTTGCACTTTGATCACCAGTTCTCAGGCATGACTTACCCCGTGTAATGCATTATGGCTAATGTAGATCGTTGGTTTTGGTTTTCAGTGAAATCGGAATAAATATGGAAGATTAGTCTCGGTTGAAAGCTTTGAATGTGAAATGTTTGACGAAGAGTTGATTTAGTTGTATATGAGTTTGGATTGGATTTTTATGATTTGGCCTAGCTCTGGTACATGAATTAAGACTTAGGAGCACAAGCAGAATGCATTTTGGAAGTTCGTAGAAGGATTTTTCTTGAATTGGTAAGGTTAGTATTTTGGCGAATTCCGATTGGCAGGCCAGATTTTTATTTGACGGTCGAAATTGAATTCCGAGAATTATTGTAGCTTCGTTATGTAAATTGGGATATTTGTGAAAAATTTTAGATCATTCGGACATAGTTTGGTTTGGTTTTTGATCAAATGCGTGTTTTGGAAGTTTAAGAAGAACTTAGGCTTGAATTCAATGTAATTTGATGGTTTTGGTGTTGTTTAAGGTGGTTTGACGATTGGAACAAGTTTGAATGATGTTTCAGGATGCATTGGTGCTTTTGGTTGAGGTCCCGGGGGCCTCGGGGTGATTTCGGATGGCTAAACAGGAAGTTTTGGACTTTAAAATATTACAGAAATTACAACAGCTGAGCAGGGGTATTTTGGTCTTCGCAATCGCAAGCCGGGGGCCTCGATCGCATAGAAAAGTTTTTGGGCAGGCCTATTTTTTGTTCTATGCGTTCGCGATTGAGGGTCCGCGATCGTGGAAGGTTAGTCTTTGGTGCATCGCCTTCGCAGTGGGGAATACGCGTTTGTCATAGTAGAAGTTGAGGGTCCAGCCAATTTGTTCTTCGCATTCGCATAGTTATGGAAAATTATTTATCGCGTCCTAATGAGGCATGTCACATTCATATAGAAGGAAAATTATTTATCGCGTCCTAAGAGGCATGTTGCCCTTCGCGATCGCGATCCTGCGGTCACAATCGCATAGAAGGAATTCATAGCTGGGCAGTATGGTTTTTAAACATTTCATCCGTGAACCCAAGTCATTTTTCCACCATTGTTGAACATATTGAGAGCTCTTTGGGAGAAAATTGTAGAGGGATTCGAAAAGGTTTGATTTGAGGTAAATTCTATTAACCAAAACGTGATTTAATTGTGAAATTCACATAGAAAATCATGGAAATTTAACTAGAAATGGAAGAACTAAGGCTTGGGATTTGAAGGGCCATTTGAGGTCGGATTTGAGAGTTTGTTTATATGTATGAACTCGTGGGAAGATAAGGAATACAATGATGTAAAAAAAAAATTTAGTTTCGACAAATGGGCCCGGGGCTCGGGTTTGGGTAATTTCGGTGATTTGTGCTGTAATTGATTGTTTTCGCTTGGGCTTTGTTCCCTTAGCATATTGTGATGTATTCGCTCTGGTTTTGGGTAGATTTGACGCACGTGGAGGCTAATTTAAGGAGAAAATGCATCATGAGCTAGAGATTTTGGCTGGTTCGAGGTAAGTAATGATTGTAATATTCTGAGGGTTTGAAACCCCGAATTGCACATCGTAGTGCTGTGTTGAGGTGACTTGCACGCCGGATAGAGAGCGTGAGTAGAGCACCGTTGGGGATTGTGACTTAATTCGTACCGATTGATGAATTTACCACGTATTTGACAAAAACATACTTGTTATCATCATGATTTGGGCCGATCGCCAAATTTTTGCTTCGTGCCAATTATTCGAACCCGTCGGGGAGTTTTTATCACTATTTTCCTCACTATTTTGACTTATACATGAACTTAGTCCTGTTGATATTTATTGTTTTACAAACTCATCCACTTTTACTCAGATTTGAAACTTAAATGATATTTCTAAATGATGATTTGGACTGAGAACTGTTGTTTTACTAATGCCTGAGGTGCTTATGATGATTTTTGGACTGAGTAAGGCCGAGGTCCATATGTGAGGATATGTTGAATGATACGAGGTTGAGGGCCTGAGGTACATTTATATGCCACGAGGTGGCTTGAGTAGTGCAGGTGAGGCTGAGTGGCGAGTGATGGGAGGCCGAGTGTCGAGAGATGTGAGGCCAAGTGTCGAGTCATGATACCACGAGGTGGCTTGATATAGCGCTTGAGCCGTAAGGGGCCCCTCCGGAGTCTGCACATCCACAGTGAGTGCAGGTACCCATTGTTCTGAGTGATTGATACTATGCTGAGACTGAACCCGAAGGGCTGATATGAGTGATAGTGGGGTAGCTCGATGGGAGAACTTTCATGTGATCATCTTTCATATTTGTGCCCGAGGAGCGGAATTTCTATGTTTATCGGCACTAACTATTTGAAATCACTTTGTACTATTGAAAATATCATTTTCAAAAGAGGTTTAAATTGAACCAAGATATTTCTAAGGATTTCACAGCTTCACTGTTTTCTCAAAGGATTTTATACTACTTCTATATAGAATGTTAGTCGCTTTACGTGATTTCTTACTACTCAGTTTTTATTTATATTTATTACACACTGAGTTGGGGTACTTACTTTACTCCCTGCATGTAATGTGTAGATGTAGGTATTTATTCACTCGGTTGACGGGTTTTAGCTGATCAGGGGCAGAGTTATAGGAGTTAACAAGGTGACTGCCTTCGTTCACAGCACCGTTTTTTCTCCCTTTTGTTACATATTATTGTTTTGTATATTTTTAGACCTTGTAGTTGGATTTACACTCTAATAGACACTCGTGACTTATGACACCCCGGTTTGGGCTGTGTCGGGATGGTTCTACTATTATTATCTATGTTTTCATGAATTTATTGTTATTAATCCATGCTTTATAATTGCTGAATGATAAATAACTTCTTAAATGAGGTGTTATGTATTGGTCTGGCTAGCCTTGTCTTCACGAGAGGCGCCATCATAACTGGGTTCGAGAATTCAGTCATGACAAAAAAGTAGAGAAAACACTAGGTCTTGTAAATAGTCCATAGCGTCGACAAGAAGAGAGAATATTATTGTGTAAGTGTGAGTCAGGAAGACTGTGTATATATGTTGAATTTGTGAGAGGGTCGTGCCTTTATAGTGTGAAAGTCAGGCAGAAATAAGGCAACAAAGCACTTAAGGAACTGAATATCTATTAAGAATCAATCACACAAGACTTTCTTTAATTAAGAAGATTAGAAACGCGTAAAAACTATTTGAAGAAAGAAATTAAATAAGTACTTTGTGCAGAGTAGGCAATTTGGGATAAATACATAGAAGTTTTATTTATGTACAGAATTTTGAAATACACGGTTGTACAATTAAGGTAGGAAAATCAATTAGTAGCCAGTAAATCTGAGGTTAGAGATTTTGTATGAATGAACCAAGTCACAAAAGCTGAGAAAGGTTTTTAACTTAAGTCGAGTCATAGGGAAAATCAGCAAACAAGGAAAGAAAATCAATCAGACCTATTCAGAAGGGAGTCTGAACTAATCACAAATTTGAATGCCATCTTAGAGGGAAGTTCATCACATATAAAGAGCATACATACATGTCAAGCATGAAAGAAGATGTCGTGTCATTATAAAATCAGTAGAAAAATCTAGTGTAAAAGAGTTTCAAAAAAGTCAGAGTCGTATGAAAGACAAGGAGGTTCCAACTCAATTCCGAGACTTGAAAATTTGTCTGAAAGAGTTGGGGGTTTTGAAATAAGACCTTAGTTCAGGCAAATCACATAGCCAAACTATAAAAAAAAACCAAATTCTAAGTTTTCCACCATTAATAGAGTGCAAAGATGAGAGGGCAAGCAATTAAACCGAAATAGGTTCAGAGGTCTCGGAAAAGGACTGAAACTTCTAACATGTTTCTTTCAGCAACAGAAACTCATGAGAAACATGATAGAAAAGCAACATACAGAACACAGTAGAAGAGCTCAAAGAAAAAAGTGTAGAAGAAACAAATTTGAAACATAATGGGAAAATTGATAAGAACAGTAGGAGAAGCATTTAAGACATATTTTAGAAGAAGCATAACCAAAACTCAGTAAGTGGAACTTAATAAGAAACACTTAAGAACATAGCAAAGGAAGATACAGTAGGAGAAACACAAAAAAATATAGTAGAGGAAAATACGATAGAAAAGGCATGAACCAGAACACAGTATAAGAAAATACAGTAGAAGGAGCAGATAAGAACACGGTAGAAGAAAATACAAAAATATGGTAGAGGCAAAAACACACAAAAAGAAAGTCAGAGAAACATTTAAATACTTCTAGAAAACTCCTAGATCAGAAAAGAAATGGGTTTGAAAGTAGTCTTTGAAAGAAAAGCCATGAATATCGTTGAGAATCTTAAGGAAAGCATGGATATGGGACAGATCTAAAGAGATTAGAAAAATCTCAAAACTAGGGTTTTTAGAGGAACCCAAACGATGAGAAAGGCTTGGATCTAAGCAAATGGAGTCGAGACCAGGCTTCAAAATAGACATAACATGCCGGAACGGGGCCGAAGATGTTCGTGGAACTCGAATGGGGTTTGGAAATAACCCTTCATGGTCGAGTCATGGAGCTTCAGTTAACCACACATGAGGAGCCATAAGTGACTTGGTGAGTTGTGACCATGGATCTAGGTTAGAGGGTGACCGGAGAAGATGAACAGAATTCATCGGAGAGGAAGGGATAGGAAAGGTTCTAGAGAGAACGAGAGAGATAGAGACGAGAGGGGGGAAATAGGGGGTATTGGGGGGGTCGTTTGGTTTAATTTAGGTATGTTAAATGGGGACCGTTGATTTGAGTGATCAACGGTCCAGATTGGATGGGGTAGGTAGGTCGGGTAGGATAATTGGGGCCTGGGTCGGGTAATCTGATTGGGATTGGTATTGGATTGGTCTAATTTAGGTTGGGTCTTGGGTTTAATTAGGCCAAATTAGAAAGGCAAATGTGGCTAAGTTAAATAGCCTCTTTTTGCCTTTTAATTTATAAAAATAATAAAAGAATTTTTGAAAACAAATTAAGAGTACTAAAATGACTTACAATATATAATTATCGATTAAAAAATATAAATTCCCAGTTTATAAATGTGAGACAGATTTAAACTTAAAAATGGCTAATATTGCAATTATGCAATATTATCCTTAAAAATACCAAATAAATTAATACAAATGTGTGTAAAATATCTTAGCCATATTTTGGTACAAACATAAGAATCCAATAAATGAATCACCAAGAATGATAATCTTTGGGACCATTGTTGGGTTTTTCTTGATAAAATAGAGCAGTAAATTAATTAAAAATCTTTGAAAAATTTAAGGAAGAATAGTAGGAGTTTGGGACATGCTTATATATGCATGTACACGCTATTTTGAAATATATTTTGCATATAAAAAATACAGGAAAAAAAATTGGGTATCAACATTAAGCTGCCATTCCTACATGCGCCAAGTCTCTGCGCTCTTCGAGTAGCTCCAAGCTGACTAAAATTGCTTGATTGTTTGATTCTTCATCTGCTTGGAAATATCTTAAGGTGGGTTGCCTACTTCCACCGATATTAAGGCTTCTTCCACCTAGACAAGGGAAAAGGAGTATCTCATATGCTCGATTTGGTCATTATTTTGTATGCCCATAAAACTCCAGGTAATTCCATAGGACATTTTCCTTTAGCTCCTTCCAACCTTTTCTTGAGGTTTTGTATAGGCATTGTGTTCGTTGACTCCGCTTGACCATTTTCACCCAGATGGTAGTGCGAAGATGTGATCCTCTTTATTTTCAATCTTTGAGGAACTTTATTACTTTTGCGCCAATAAATTGTGCCCATTATCACAGACTATCTCCTTTGTTATTTCGAACCTGCAGATTATGATTTCCCATAAGAAATCCACAACTTCACATCCGATGATCTTCTGATAAGGACCTGCTTCCACCCACTTACAACAATATTCAATCAAAATCTAAAGAAATCTTTCCTTTCCAGGAGTTGGCGGCATTGGTCCGACGATGTCCATCCCGTATTTCATGAACGGCCATGAGGATATAATAGAATGCAACAGTTCTTCTAATTGATGTACGAGTGGTACATAGCGTTGGCACTTATCACATTTTCGTATGAAGTCTTTGGTATCTTGTTCCATGTGGGGCCTATAATATCCTACCTTTACTGGTTGTAGCACTAAGGAATCTGCACCCGAATGGTTTATGCATATCCATTCACGGCCTTCTTACATAACATAGTTTGCTTCAGATGCCCTCAAGCATCGGGCTAGTGGGCCTTGGAAAGATGTTTTGTACAGTTGGCCTCTCTTGAAGCTCTATCATTGTTGTGGGGTGCAATGCCTAGGACGCTTTAGATTCTTCAGAAAGCTTCTCATGCTAGAGATAATGAGTGATTTAATTCCTCCAGTCCCAGCACAAATTATCCATATCTACGTCATAGTATCTATCTGCATCTAGGACTCCGATCCTATTATTTCCATCGATGAACCAAGGTTAACCAGTGCAGCTGCTTGTGCATTGTCATCCCTCGGGATATGAGTAATCGACCACTCCCGAAATCTAGAGTATGGACATTTACCACGTATTGTTGCATGCACTCCTCTTTGGTTTCGAAGATCCCGTAGACCTGATTTACCACTAAAACAGTGTTATCACGCATGTGAGGTTGAATTTGGTAAGGAGTTTTGTGGCTGGAATGATGCCTCTAGTGAGTTTATCATGCTCCAATACTCTCAATTGTATGTTATTGGACGAACTTCCTGGATCCACTAAAAAACATTTAATTTTAAAATCTAGCACATTTAAAGAAATTATCAGTGCCTCATTGTGTGATAACAGCAATCTGTTTGCATACTCCTTTGTGAAAGTGATATCGTCTTTGGAAACTTCACGAGCCTTTTGGTATGGGTTATTGATACTTTCATTTTCTTGTGCCGAAAAGGTGACCCCGTTAATCTTGTTCCCCATGACGATCATGTTGATCATCTTGCATGAAGGATCTTTCCCAACTTTTGAGAGTTCGGCGTTGTTCCCGTTACGATCATAATTTTTCTTAGCCTGGTCACACAAGAATTCTCTAAGATGACCATTCTTCAACAGTGTTGCCACTTCTTCCTAGCGATGCCGGTAGTTCACAGTCCAGTGTTCATTTGTCCCAAGGTATCCAGACCACAAGTTAGGATCCCACTGGCCGAGATCAGATCTCATCGATTTCGGGAACCGAGCTACTTTGATGTTTCTCATGGCTGACACCAACTCTACTACACTCAAGTTAAAGTTGTATTCTGATAGTCTAGGGTAGGAAGGATCTCGTTTGCTGGTGCTTCCTTATCCTGCAATGATCTATTGTTCTGACTGCCATCACACCTTTTATCGATAGTGAATCTATCAGCTGACTAAAAACCTCTATTGCAGCCTTTTGTCTGTTCGTAAGTCAAAACTAAAACCTTGAAGACCGCTTATCCGCTTGAAATCGTCTTTTGATTTTTCTTTATTCCTCTCCCCTCCCTTTGCTGACGATGGGAAATCGACCTGATCATCTTCGATTCTTATCTTTGACTCATACTGGATATGTACATCTGCCTAAGTAATTGCTTGGAACTCAAGAAAACTTTCCTTCAAGTTATTGGGAGGCATCAAAACTTCTTGAATTCAGTCCTTTAGTGAATGCTTCAGCCGCCCATACATCTAGAACAGACGGGAGAAACATCCTTTCCTTTCGGAACCGGGTAATAAATTCTCATAGAAATTTGGATTCTCCTTGGGCAATTCTAAATATGTTGGCCTTTTGTGCTTGCACCTTTTTGGTCCCTCCATGAGCCTTAATAAAAGCATCTGCCAACATTCGAAAGGAATCGATGGAATGCTCGGGTAACAGTGAGTACCACGTCAGGGCTCCACTCGTGAGAGTCTCTCCAAAATGTTTTAGCAAAACAGATTCAATCTTATGAAGAGCTAGATCATTCCTCTTTCCAGTCATCGTATAGGTGGCAATATGCTCCTTAGGGGCTGAAGTTCCATCATACTTTGGCACTTCGGCTATTTTAAACCACTTCAGAATTAATTCTGGTATCGCACTTGGTTTGTATGGCAACTGAATATACTTCTTTGAATATGGTCCCTTCAGCACTGGTGGTGCGCCCGAGGTTTGGTCTATGCGAGCATTTACCTATCTCATAAACAGTAAAAGTTCATTTTTGAAGTGACAATTTTCCCTATTGGGATCTACTTCCCCTAGCTATATCGGACCAATCTCCCTCTTACGGGAGGGCCGGGAGGAACTCGATCTCGTCTATTTGCATTACTAGAAGCCCCTGATAACACCTGCTTCAACTCTGTCATAACCTTGTCCTGTCGCGTGAGGTGGCATAGAATGATCGTGTGTTGCTCTTGTAGGACCCTTACCGAGTCAATAACTTGTTCCTCTTCAGCATCATCGGGAGTATCTTCTCGAACATGTCGTTGATATCGCTTGTCATGAACCGGTATGGCATCGTTCCCATCATTGTGGGTGTCACTGATTGAATCCTCGAAATCAGGCCGATCTCCTCGAATCTCGGGATTATATATGTTGTTAACTCTATTATCTGTCATTTCTTATGATTTTTTCTAAGACAAAATGATCAAAACACGTTACTAAAAAAGGTAAGGATCAACTTAATTATACGGCAGTCTAGGCCCTAGGGTTGGCGCCAAACTGTTTATACGTGTAATGATATAGTTAAATTTATATATGGTTTTTCGACAAGTCAATTAATTCAATCCTGAAATAATAAGATAATTGAAGAAAGATATCACACATAGCCTTGATTACAAAGATGAAATGACATAAATAAAGATTCTAGTAGTGAAACCTCCGGGTGCAATAGTGAGAAGAATAGAAAATAAAAAGATGTTATATGGAGCTTTGTGTAGATTGTAGTATTAGTTTGTCAGAAAATTCATTTCTTTACAATGATAACAGAGCTCACTATTTATAGCTACGTCTAGGGAAGGAGGTCCTACGATCGTGCTCTTCTTTAATGTAAATTACGAGGGCCATTGATGAAGATGTAACGATGAGCATAAATGTCAAATTCCTAGTAACCGGCAACGTGCTTAACGCTGTGGAATATTCCTCATTAATGCCATCGGACGGAGGGTATTTATTGCTTATTTATGAATGTCATTCCTTACCGTATCTGATGGGATAGTTGTCGTCGGTTCCACGTGCCATTTTTCTAAATGGCCACCTGGCATGACATATTTTATTCTATGCAATTCTGCTTTCAGATGATTATTATCAATTATTCGGTTATTTTCAGTAACTTGTTAATTTATATCTATTCAGTTAATATTATTGTTAGGTTTACCTAGTTGTAGAGGCTAAGTGCAACCAAGACATTCTACGGAAGGAAACTGGGATCGTGACAGTATCATGTAAAGATATACACATTACATTTAGCAACAGCGATGCAAAAATCATAACTCATTCCATTTTCCATTACACGACCTCCCCCCACCCCCCCACCCCCCCCACCCCACCTCTTCTCTTCTTCCTTAATGACAATATTGTCTTGCCAGAATTTTCAGAACATAAAGCATGAAATAACAAATATAAACAAATTACACTTAGCAACACCGATGCGAAACTCATAACCCATCCCATTACACGTCCAACCCCCACCCCCTGGGTTTCTTGTTCCTTAGTGAAAGTGTTGTCTTGCTAGAATTTTCAAGACATTAAGTATCATTTCTTCCTATTACAGTAATAATTAACAAATACAAACAAGTTAAAACTCCTTCCTGGATTGCGATTCCATCCTTACACAACACCAAGTCCAATCTTTGGTTTCACATTTCCAAGGTTGCCCAACACATTCGTCATGTGGCGAAGAATACCGAAACAAGATACTGTTTCACTTTCTTGTCCTAATTGTCCCTTAGCGTTTACGAATTGTATTTTGTACGTACTCATCAATAAGCCACGTTCGCCAAACATGTGTAAGTAAAATATATTCTGTTTACGAACCAGACATGTACGTGAAAAAGAATTGTATGTTCATATGGGTAAATGAATTTTAAAAAAAGAATTCCAAACTAAATTAGCATAGCCAGGAAAAGAATCTGTTAAGCAATGTTATTGGATCAGATTGCTGTCAGTAAATATGAGGACCGTGCATTCAAATCGGTTTATCGATAAATCGAATCGATTTTTTGTTATCAAAATCAAAATCGAAAAAATCGAAACCTTATTGAAACGATAACGATAAGCGTATGTACAAATCGATAATCGATAAGTAATTATCGATAAGGTTCAAAATCGAATTGATAAATCGAATGCACACTCTTAAACTGTAGATACTTGTAAAATGAGTAATTACCTATTGGTATAGATTAATATACATATAGAATGTTTATTTATTCCGCTACTATTTGAAAGCGGCTATACAATATCATTTTCCCTAATCTATACACTTTACTTTATCCTAAGTCTCTTACTCTATTATTTCCTCTATCACATTTAAGGAATGATCATATTTAAAAATTAAGTGAATGAAGTTCAAATTAATGGAAAACAGACTTGACTGTGATGATGTATTTGTTCTTTTTATACCGTTGGAGTGTTGGTGGCATACATTTGATCCCTTACTTTAGTTTTGTTGCATGTGCTTGTTGACATAATTTTTATGTTATAAATAGTGTTCGTCTTATTTTAGCTTCCTTTTGTCCATATTAGTTAGATGTGTTTATAGCGATATACTTTCTGTGGAATCCAGCAAATTTTCTTATTGGTGTAATCGATAACCGAATCGATAAGCCCCCAAAATCGAAAAAATCGAAACCTTATTGAAACGATAACAATATGCATATGTACAAATCGATAAAAGATAAGGATCAAAATCGAATCAATAAATCGAATACACACTCCTACTGGAAATATGAGGACCGTACTTCTTAATTCAAAGTGACTTGCAGCAAATTCCCCTTAAGTGACACCTTTCTCCTAAAAAGTATGGTAAACTAACAATATAGTTTTGTTATTAAAGTTGACTTTATAATAATTGCTAGAAGTCAGAATAGCAATGACTTAGTTGGCATTACTATGCATTTAGCAAAACCAAATTAAACTTTTTTGAATTTGGAGATTTTGATTATTGGCGCCCGAAATTCTTGGGGTGGAAGTTCAGAATTATATATTCTTTACCCATAAATTACAAGTAAAAATGATTGGAAAATACTTCAGATGTGCTTATAGTGGAAGGTTCACGTGTGAAGGCAATTTTTGCAGACCTTGGAATTTTTATTTGTTTATACTATATATGGGGTTTATGGGGAAAAATCCTATGGGCAAAACATTACAATTCCATAATGGCTCAAATTGGAGTCACAGTGGCTAGCTTACTTATGCCTCCTCCGGAACCAATGATAAAGGGTGAAAAGTGTATATTTTGAGTGTGTTTATGTATTAATTATTGTGTGAGTTGCGGGAATTCACACTATTTTTTGAAGTAAAAATATGCTCATTACGTGTTACTTATGTGTAGGAACAAACTTGCGCGGAAAAGAATTAAATGGGGAGAAAATTGGTGAAAAAAAGAGTTGAAGATAGAAGTCCCGAAAGGCGAAACAAGTGTCACTTCGCCAGACTAGGACTGGAGTAGAAGAAACAAGAAAATTCCCGAACAGCGAAGCGAGGGTCACTTCGCCAGTCGGGGACTGAAGTAGAAAAATATCAGCTTTTCCAAATGCCAAACTTGCCACAAATAAAACCCATAACCATGTAAATATTAGAGTTAACCACCTCTTGAAGGAGGAGAAGACGTTGGGGAGGCAAGAATATACTTGGAAGCAGAGAGAAGCCATATAGAGTCTGAAACCGTGGAATTTATCTTGAGTTCTTCTTTTTATTATTGATTTTTATGTTTTCTTGGGAATTAACTAAGATTCTTGCCATGACTATGTGCGCCTAAACTCGTTCATTCTAGGGTTATGGTTGTACATGAATGTTGATATTCGGAGGTTGATTTGATGATATAATATATCATGTTGGGTTGTTTATTAATTCATATCTGGAGCCTAATTTTTCATGCTAGCTAACAGTAAAGTACAATATATGAATCTTGAGTTGCACTTGAAATAGGTAATTTCTGATTGCAATCGGATTGAATAGAGTGCGATCTTGAACATAGTCATTGGGAAATTGATTTGCAAATACGGATAGAAATATATCTATTTGCCATGCTTAGCCAATTTTGCAAGAGATTATTAATGCTTTCTTTTTATGTCTATTCTCATAGAAATATAGGTTTAGAATAAATTGAATAGGCGAGTAGAAGTTGTAGAATTTTTACGAGCATTGTTATCTTTGCTGGTTAATAACCCGGATAAATTAATAAGTTAAGTTAATTCAAGAACTCGACATGATTGTTACATAACCATAACTCGGGAATATTATTCTCATTGAATTAAACCTTTCATGCTAAGTGTGCTAGTTAAGCAGTTCTTATTTTAATCGTAACTTTAGTTAGTAGAATTAATCAAATAAAATTTACCTTGAAATAGTTCTTGATTGGATAAATTTGAAATTGTTTGATTTGGTTGATAATTGATCAAAAATCCTCGTAGGAACGATACTATACTCACTCTTAATTACTTGATTGACCGCGTATACTTACGTGTGTGATTTAGGGCAACAAGTTATTGGCGTTGTTACCGGGGACTTCAAAATTAATTGTTTCACTAGATCAAGCTTTTACTACCTATCAAGTCAAGTTCTTATTTTTATTTTTGTGTTTTCCAATTTTAGTATAATTTAGTATGTTTTTACTTGTGTTAGATAGTATCTTTTAATAAAAATTGGTTGAATATTGATTATTCTTATTTTGGTAATCCTTTTTTATATTGTGGAGGACCACACATGTAACGATCCGATCGGTCGTTTTGAGTCATAGCACGACATTCAGTAGTCTGGGGCCAAGAGCAGCTTCATTTTAGGTATTGTGACTCATGCGTGTGGTCGAAATTGAATTTCGGAAAGTCCAGAGTTAAATTGGAAGGAGAATTCTTATTTTGGAAGCTTAAAGTTGTAAGATGAACTAGGATTGAAATTTTTAGTAAACGATCCCAGAATCAGGATCTGAAGGTTCCAGCAGATTTGTATGATAATTTCGGAGTAAGGCATATGCCCGGATTGGGTTTTGGATAACCCGGGAGTGTTTTAGCACCTATTGTAGAAGTTGGCATTTTGGAAGAAATTTCATAAGTTTGGTTTGAAGTTCACTTCTATGTTATAAATGTCCATTTGGGATTTCGAGACTGTGAATAGTTCTGTATGGTGATTCTGGAGTTGGTGGCGCGATCGGAAGTGAATTCGGAGGCCCGTGGGTCATTTTGGAGCCATTTAGCTAAAGATAGAAATTTGAAAGTTTTGGAGAAGTTTGACCGGAAGTGAATTTTTTGATATCAGGGTCGAAATCTGATAATAGGTTCGTAATGTCAAATATGACTTGTGCACAAAATTTAAGGTCAATCGGACATAATTTGATAGGTCTAAACACCGAAAATAGAAGTTTGAAGTTCTAAAGTTCATAAAGTTTGAATCGGGGTGTTATTCACGATTTTAGCATTGTTTGATATGATTTGAGGCCTCGAGCAAGTCCGTAACGTGATTTGAAGTTGGTTGGTAGGTTTGGTTGAGGTCATGGGGGCCTCAGGTGGATTTAGGATGATTAACTGATCGAGTCCGGAGTTTGAAGAAAGGGCAGGGGCTGCTGCTTCTGGTATTTCCGCTTCTATGGATTTGGGACCGCAAAGCCGCCCCACAGTAGCGAAGAAGCCGCAGAAGCGGCTAGAGGTGGAGCAGCCCATGACAAGTGCCCCAAGATTCGCAAAAGCGGAATCGCATATGCGGTGGGCCGTCCGCAGATGCGAAAATTGGGCTGGAGCCAAAGACCGCAGAAGCGGCATTTTTTACCGAATAGGCGGAAATAATTCCTCAGAAGTGGAAATAACTGGGGCAGTGAGGTTTTTAAAATTCACGTTTTAGTTCATTTCAACC
This sequence comes from Nicotiana noctiflora, assembly GCA_032618575.1. Taxonomy (NCBI): domain Eukaryota; kingdom Viridiplantae; phylum Streptophyta; class Magnoliopsida; order Solanales; family Solanaceae; genus Nicotiana; species Nicotiana noctiflora. The sequence continues at coordinate 25,112 of JASVEL010000755.1, read as the reverse complement.
CCATTTTTCTTCCATTAGAGTCGATGGGGAGCAGTTTTTAGGCGCCAGTTTTGTCACTTGTCATGAGGTAAGTAATTTATACTAGATTTGGGTTAAATACAAGGTTTATACATGGATTTGAGGATGAGAATTGTAGAAAAACTCGGGGTTTGAGGAAAAACCTAGAAAATTAGTATTCTTGGGATTTGACCACGATTTTGGGTATAGAATTTAGAGAAAATCATATATTTGAGTTCGTGAGGCTATGGGTAATCTTTATCTTCGAAAAATATCGGATTCTGGGCACATGGGCCTGAGGGCATTTTTGTTAACTTTTCGATCGGGGTTAGGAATTGTTATAAATTGGATTATAATGAGTACCTTAGCATATATTAATGGATTTACATAATTATTGGCTAGTTTTAAACCGTTGTGCATCGATTCGAGTCTTCGAAAGGGCGTGGAATGTCGGTTATGGATCTTCGGAGCGAGGTGAGTCTCCTTTCTAAGCTTGTAAGAGTAAATTGCCCCATAGGTAAAATAATTGATTATGTGCTCCTATTTGTAAGGGATACGTACGCGCGAGGTGACAAGAGTCTGTGCGTAGCTACTATTATGCTATTGTCCAGGTAGTTAGGATCCAAAAGCATGTTATACTTGGATTAATTATGAAGCCATTGATAGCTTGAATTGCTGAAATCACATTGCATTAGTAATTAAATTTTTAAAAGGATCAAATTTCATTTATTAAATATTGTGAAAGGAGACTCGGTAATAATTAGATAATTTCTCCCCGGTGAATTCTTAATTGACTACTTGAGCATGTATTTTATATGTACCTACGCCGCATGCCTAATTCGCGAGCAGGGTATGTGTTTATTTATGCAGCGCGCCGAACGCCTCGGTAGATTAAATATATGCATCTATGATTTGGACCATTCGACCCTTGGCAGTGCACAGTTTACGTTCATGTTGGATCAGGTCATAGCCTTAGTGTGATTTGCGCATATTATTTGTCGTTTGAGGATTTTTTAAACATGAAATTTACCGTTTGTGGATTGATATAAACTGATAAGATAATAAAGAATCAACTTTGAAAGAGCTTGATTATTTGTTGAAGGTGTTTACCTGTTTTGTGGCTTCGCGAATTAATACTATATAAATCCATAATTTCACTCATTTTTGTAGAATATTGTTAATTGACCTCTAGTGAGTGTCGAAGTTTGTCATCTTGTCTCTACTTCTTCGAGATTAGGCGGGATACTCATTGAGTACACGTTGATTACGTACTCATACTACACTTCTGTGCATTTTTGTTTTACAGGAATATATATACCTCTAGCGGCCTACTGGGCGTAGCTGCGCAGATGATCCTGGGACTAGGTGAGCTGCATTGTCCGAGGCGACCCACAGCTAGTGTAGTTCATTTGAGCATTTTTATATTTTGTTCCTTGTCCAATGTATTTCAGACAGATGTTATACTTTATTTTCTTTATCAATAGATGCTCATGCACTTGTGACACCGGGTTCTGGGATGCTTTTTTGAAAGATGTGTACTAATAGTTATTGCTTAATTTGAATTGAAGTAGAGATTGTTTTAATTGTGAAAAATTGAAGGAAAAATCCTAGATTTTTTAAGGTACTAAAGAGAATTTAATTGATAATTTAGTTGGCTTGCCTGGCAGAGGTGTCCGGTGCCACCACGACCCTTAGTGAATTTTGGGTCGTGACAACACTTGTGGCAAAATTGTGAAAATATTTTCGAGAGCGAGTTAGGTGCACCATCTCAATGTTTTGCGTAAAATATTTGTAATGTGTGTGGTGGTCAAGGTGGCCACTGGGATGGATTTCCTAATTCTTTTTATCCTTCTCTGAGGTCTTCTAATGATGTTTCTTATAATATTTGTGAGTTTGATAGGAGGAATGAAATGGAGGATATGGAACATGTTGCCCATATTATGGACATGGTGAGGAAACTAGCCGAGCAAAAAGATGACAATCAAGAAGCTATAAAATGAATTAGTGCATCAATCACGATGATGAAGGCCAAGGAGGAAGAATTGGTTGAAGAGAGCGAGTTCCCACAAGAAGAAAATATTGATGAAGGTGATATGATGAGCCAATCTTGGCTAAAGGAACAAACTCGAGTAATAAAATTGCATGAGCTTCTCCGTGATAGTCTTTCAAATATTGCAAAACATCTAATAAAAGGAAAAACTGAGGTCAGGAAAGAGATAGACAAAGATAGCTCAGATATCCATGGCATGCAGGCTCAATTGAATGAAAAAGGTTAAGGCGTCTCATGCCTAACAACTAATTATTGTGGATACTAGCTAGCTTGTGGAGCATAAGGAGTTGTTCCAATCATTCGACCAAATACTTAGCTATGATGTCAAGGTTGATTAAGTGCGCAAACGTGAGGATGTCAAAAGAGAAGCGATTTTAAATTTGGAGTGTATTGTGCCTCATTCAAACTAGTTTTGAACATTTTGTTGGGATGATGACATGGGAATCGATCCTTTCGATCCTATAGAGGAGTCAAGGAATGACGTACAAAGTGAAAACATGATGTCACCCAAACTCACACCAAAAAAATATGTAGTGAGGCGGTCGAAAAAATAATAAAAGCCCAATGCAAGTCGGGGTTGAATCCTCTAGGAGTTAGAAGTGGGATTAGGTTACACCTAGAGTAATTGTATAATAGCCTCAAATTCCCATTCCACATTCTTGTTTGTTGTTTCTATTTCTACTTTATGCTATTGATTGCAATTATACAACTAGGAGACAATATTTTTTGTTTTAGTTGTTTTTCAAATGGTAAAGCATCTAGGATCGTGACTTTCACCTAGGTGGTTACCTAACGGGTTGTAACATGTAGGGCAAGTTTGATTAGTCGGGGTTGTAACATTTAACCACGCGCAATTACCTGCTCTATACCTCTCGGTAGTTTGAGTAATTTTTCCCAATTTGGCTTTCTCAAGTCCAAATGTATATTTCCCAAATCAAGTGATATATGCTCCAGTTAGGTCTTACTATCTCTATATTTGACCCTTTAATTGGGGCTATCAATTTCTAGAGTTCACCCCAATTTCTTGTTAGCCAAGTTTTCCTAGACTAGTCTTTTTTTATCAAGTAGAGACTAAGTCAAATAGACATGAATCAATATTCGAAACCATTAATTCTTGAATACAAGCATGAACAAGGCTAAATATCACTAACTCAATCGCAAACAAGCCCTAAATCAAACACCCATTAACTACCCACACTAGGGTTGGACCACAACCCTAGCTAGAAATTTAGCTACTCGTGAAAATTGAAGAAAATAAAGAAGAAATTAAGATAGAATGTATAATAATATACTAGGGAAAGAAAATCTAATTTTTAAGCTAATCTAGTAAAAAAAATTACTCAAAACAACAAAGAAAATGGCTCAGGTGCTCTCCCAAAACTAAACTTGACCTCAAAATGACAAAAAGTTCTATTTATACTAAGCTAAAAATATCTGACAAAAATACCCCTTCAAGGTTGTGCGGCCGCAGAATTCTAGTGCGGTCCTCATAATGAGCTACTAAGGCCGCACCATTATCATGCGATCCGTATTCCTGGAACTTGGGCATTGGTACTTTGGGCTTATGTCGTCCGCATAAAAATGCCTGCGGCAGCACTTCTGATTATACGAACACACCAAAATGATTTGGTCCACAGTCCTTGACATTGGACATGAACCCAGCTCTCTGATTCTTCACTTTTGCGGACTACATAAGAATGAGTGCAACCACGCTTGAGAGCCTGTGTCCGCACCAACGAGTATCACCCCCCCCCCCCCCAAATAATGTTCTTTTTTAGGCCTTTCAACCAATCGATACAACCTCAGAGAGCCGCTTTTGCTAAAACTCGAGCAGTGTCATGAAAACTCACTTTAGATTTGAAACTTTGAGTATTGAGATAAGCTCTTGCTATTACCAATAAGACGACTCGATAACAGATCACTTCTTCCAAAACATCCCATTCATTCAGCTCGCAACAATCCAATAAGTTCTCCAGGTGAAAAATATTAGACATTCCATCTTTCGAAACCAACGCTATTATGATTTTGGGTCTATTTTTATAATTTCGATTTACACTCAGTTGCTTTCATTTAAGTATTTTACATCTGCCATTTTCTAAATCTTTTAAATTGAGGAAAATTATTTACTTAGTAAACTTATTACAAACGGAAAATTACTAGATCGTTCAGTGTTGGCTTGCCTAGCAATACTGTTGGGCATCATCACGACCTATAATTGAATTAGGTCGTGACATGGGATTAAAAATAAAGGAGGTGAATGAATGGGTGTTGGGGGTTAGGGGGGTAGGGGGTCGGTTCAGACAATTATAAGGACTTTGGTTCTTTAATTCATAGTCGTTAAATCATGATCGATCAACAGATGAGATTACTAGGGTAGAAATGGGGTCGTTTGACTATTAAAAGGCCTAATTGGATTGGGCTTGTGGGAATTGGGCTAGTTTGGAAAGGGACTGGGGCAGGTGTTAAATAAAGAGAAATTTTCACAAATCACTATTATTTAGTGGTTATTAGAAAGTTGTAGCTATCATTTACTATATTTGTCACGACCCGGATTTTCCACCATCGGAATCGTGATAGCGCTTACTCGTAGTAGCTAGACAAGCCAATTTACTCACCGTTTTTCATAAATAAGACCATCATGTTGTCAATTTAATAACATAAATAATAATAACAACAATAACTGCGGAAGTCTAATTTTATATGTCTGAAATAAATATGAGATACTCAACATAAATCCTCTACCCAAGATTTGGTGTTACAAGTTCACGAACTACTAAGAATAAACTACATATAATGGTCGGAAAGAAATATAACAATCGTCTGTCTCAAAACAATGAGACTACAGTCTAAATGAAAATCATAAGAAGAAACACTGAACCTGCGGACGCCTGCAAGCTACCTCGGTCTCGTAGTAATGAAATCCTACTATCGAACTAATGTTGTTGCTTCTCAAAACCTGGACCTGTGCAAAAATGCACAAAAGTGTAGTATCAGCACAACCGACCCCATGTGCTGCTAAGTGCCACACTAACCCCGGTGAAGTAGTGACGAGGCTAGACTGGATACCACATAAACCTGTGCAGTTATAAAATATACAGCGGAATATCGAATACCAAGAAAATCAACATCAAGGAATGGGGAACATGCTACGGGAAAAATACAATTAAACATTTAATCCAAAGTAACAACAAAAACAGCTTAATTCCACTGTGAAATAAGAATGAATATTCAAACATAACCACAGATGTCAACAACTGTTGCAGCGTGCAACCCGTTCCATAATTACCATCGTTGCGTTGTGCAACCCGTTCCACAATTACCATCATTGTGGTGTGCAACTCTATCCACATATCCCCATCGTTGCGGCATGCAACCCGATCCACATATCACTATTGCGGCGTGCAACCCGATCCACATTATTTATTATTTATAATTATAACGGCATGCAACCCGATCCTAAATATCAATTAACCAGTCTAAATCCCCAAGTAATAGTTAAAAATAAGGGATATACAACAAACAATTATGTAGCAAATATCCCGACAAGAGAGTACAATTAAAAACTCAATCATCTCGGTAAGGGAGCATAATTAATAGTTCAATCATCCCGGCAAGGGAGCACAATTATATGTTCAATCATCCTGACAAGGTAGCACAATTAATAGTTCAATAATCCCATCAAGGGAATAGTCAGTAACTAGGGGATTACCATGACCACATTAGTTACCATATATAATTACCATATTAATTCAAACATCCAACCACCACAGCTATAACTAGCCTATTACTACACTTAACCACCTCAGTTATATCTAACCGACTACCACACCCAACCACCCCATCTATACTAGCATGTTACAATATTTAATCACCTCAGCTATAACTATAAGCTTTGCCTAACACAAGTAAACATCACCCTAAGAATCTGTAATATCAATTATGAACACAACTCCAAGGAACCACAACTTAACCATGGCCCACCGAGGGGACAACATAATGATCTCTCCTCTTTCTCACTTCTACTTCTCAATCCTTTTCAAGCAATTGCTCTAGAGGTTCAATTATCACTTGTATTTTCACAATTTATTTTACAACTGGAGCCAACGCACCTCGGTGACACAAGTCATTTCATATACTTTCAATATTCGTACCGCAATTCGGGCTAATGCCCATAGGAAACAAATTATCATATTATCATTCACATGTTGTTCACAACATAGGGAAATACTCCAATAAACATGGATTTTATAATTAGTTCACGATAATTAAATTATAAGACTCACGGTCATGCTAGACACCAATGTATAGATACTCGTCAACATGCTTATACATCGTATTTGATCACATAGCAATTAGCAACAAGACTCAACATCTATTCCCTCAAGCCAGGTTTAGACCAAACACTTACCTCAAAGGTTTACGGCCAACTCAGTCCTAAAGCAATGCCTTTCCTTTCGAATTATGCTCCAATTCAATTGTATCTATACACAATTTATTTAATATCATCAATTCTACTCAACAAACCAGCCCAATTGCCTAATTAAAGTCCTTCTAACATGCTGTCCAAAAATCACAAAACCAACCCTGGGCTCGCTTGGTCAAAACACGAGGTTCGAAACAAAATAAATTCACTCATAAACCCACAAATATAAAGATATCATTCGTTTTAAGATTCGACCCCAAATTGGGGTTGAATTACCCAAAATTCTCAAAAACCTAACTTTGCTCAAAACTCATGATTTCTACCTTGATTTCATGATTTAGGCTTAGAAACTAGTTAATTAATGAAAGAACAGTGAAGGAAATAAGCGGGAAATTACTTACTCAAAGGGTCTTGAAGCTTGGGAGTAATGGCTTCCTAAGGCTTGGGAGAGAAGACGGTTCGTGATAAAAGAGTGAAAAATCCGAGTGCACTGGTTCTGTCTCGTTTTTAAAAAATTTAACTGGGCAAAATTGCCCATCGCGTTCGCATGAGAGGGACCGCATTCGCGAAGGGTACACTGGTTAAAGCATCGTGTTCGCGCGGGGTTAATCGCGAACGCGTAAAGGAAAGAGCTGGGGGTCCGGGACTGGCTTATACGCGAACGCCTGGGCAAGCTCGCGAACGCGTGGGGGAAGGGGCCATAACTACGCGAACGCGTGACTAACTGTGTGAACGTGAAGAGAAAAAGGGGACTGAGTCCTCAGAGTCAAATGACTCTACGCGAACGCGAGTCAATGAATGCGAACGCGATGAAGGGAGAACCATAGCTATGTGAATGCGTAAGAGGTGGCGATCGAGATAAGTAAAAGGGACATGTACATCTGAAGCAAAATCTGTAATATTTCTAAGGGAAAAATCACCCCGACATGCCTCTGAAACAGTCCTGAGCCCTCGGGGTTCCTAACCAATCACACACACTAACTCAAGAACATCATACGAACTTTCTCGAGCGATCAAATCACTAAAGATTACGTCAACTTCAACGAATTAAACCCCAAGATCATCACTTTTTGTTTCAAAGTTCATAAACCTTAACTTTAGCTTTTTAGGTCTGAAACACGTCAAACAACGTCCGTTTTCAACAAAACTTTACAGGAAGCACTTAAACAATATATATGACTTGTACCGGGCATCAGTACCAAAATATGAGCTTGAACCATAGTCTTTTAATCAATTTTCATTTTTATTTTCCTTAATAATTTCATAAAAACAATTTAATAGAAAAATTCTTTTACTTAGGTTCTAGACCTCGGAATTCAACTCCGGGCACACGCCCGTAGTCCCATACTATTTTTACGGACCTTCCGGGATAGTCCGATCCCGGGTCTGGGTTTGTTTACCAAAAATGTTCCCCAAAGTCAACTATAATCATATTAATATCAAAATTCTTTAAATTTTTTACAAAATTCACATATTTTAACATAAAATTTTCCGGCTACGTGTGCCTGCAAATCGAGGCAATATAGAATGAGGTCTTCAAGGCTTCAGAAGCACAGAATAGATGAGGAAAATAGGTATGACCCTTTGGGTCATCACATACTCCACCTTTAAAACAATCGTTCATCCTCGAACAGGCAAAGGAAAGAAGTACCTGAGTCGGGGAAAAATGTGGATAACGGCTCCACATATTAGACTCAGACTCCGAGGTCGATACCTCAGGAGGCTGACCTCTCCACTGAACATGCACTGAAGGAAAGCTCTTCGACCTCAACTATCGAACCTACTGGTCTAGAATAGCTACCGGCTCCTCCTCGTAAGATAAATCCTTGTCCAATTGGACGTAACACATGCGTAGGATCACCGTGATACCTCCGAAGCATAGATACATGGAAGACTGGATGCACAGCTGATAAGCTAGGTGGCAATGCAAGTATGTAAGCCACCTCCCCCACTCGATCAAGTATCTCAAACGGACCAATGTACCTAGGGCTAAGCTTTCCCTTCTTTCCAAACCTCATCACGCCCTTCATAGGCGACTCTCGGAGCAATACTTGCTCACCAATCATAAAATCTACATCTCGAACCTTACGGTCTGCATAACTCTTCTGCCTAGACTGAGCTGAACGCAGTCTCTCCTGAATAGTCTTGATCTTATCTGAGGCCTCTTGAACTAAGTCAGTACCCAATAACCGAGCATCTCCCATCTCAAACCATCTGACTGAAGACTCACATCGCCTGCCATACAACGCCTTATATTGAGCCATCTGAATACTAGACGCGTAGATGTTGTTGTAGGCGAACTCTACTAAAGGCAAAAATTGGTCCCACGAGCCTCCAAAGTCAATGACGCAAGCTCGGAGCATATCCTCCAAAATTAGAATGGTCTCCTCAAACTGACCGTCAGTCTGAGGATGGAATGATGTGCTCAACTGAACCTGGTTGCCTAATTCATGCTGAACCGCTCTCCAGAAGTGCGAGGTAAACTGCATACCCCAATTTGAGATAATAGATACCGGCACCCCATGAAGGTGAACAATCTCCCAGATATAAATATCTGCTAACCTCTCAAATGAATAGGAGACTGCTACTGGAATGAAATATGCTGAATTGGTCAGCCTATCAATAATGACCCAAATAGCATCAAACTTATTCTGAGTCAGCGGAAGTCCAGTAATGAAATCCGTTGTAATCCGCTCCCACTTCCACTCGGGAATCTTAATTCTCTAAAACACACCATCAGGCCTCTGGTTCTCATATTTGACATGCTGGTAATTTAAACATCGGGCGACATACGCAACAATGTCATTTTTCATCATACGCCACCAATAATGATGTTGCAAGTCATGATACATCTTTGCGGTGCCTAGGTGAATAGAATACCGAGAACTATAGTCCTCCGCTAAGATAAACTCTCGAATCCCATCAACATTGGGCTCACAAACTCGCCCCTGCAATCTCAACACCTCGGCATCACCTAAGGTTACCATCGTAGCACTTCCCCGCTGTACCGTGTCTCTCAGGACACATAAATGGGGATCATCAAACTTCCGTTCATAGATACTCTTCAATAGAGAAGAACGGGCCACCGTTCAAGCCAACACTCTGCTAGGATCAGAGATATCTAATCACATAAATCGATTGGCTAAGGCCTAAACATCTAGAGCAAGCGGCCTCTGGCTGACCAGAATATAAGCGAGACTACCCATGCTGGCAGACTTTCTAGTCAATGCATCGGCCACCACATTAGCCTTACCTGGGTGATATATGATAGTAACATCATAATCTTTCAGCAACTCTAGCCATCTCCTCTGTCACATATTTAACCCCTTCTCCTTGAACAAGTACTGAAGACTCTTGTAATCCGTGTATACCTCACACGCCACACCATATAGATAATCCCTCCAAATTTTTAAGGTGTGAACAACCGCTGCCAACTCTAGGTCATGAACTGGATAATTCTTCTCATGGATTTTCAACTATCTCAAAGCATAGGCAATTACTTTGCCATCTTGCATCAATACCGCTCCAAGCCCAGTACGAGAAGCATCATAATAGACTGTGTAAGGCCCTGAACCCGTGGGCAAGATCAACTCTTGTGCCGTAGTCAGAGCTATCTTGAGCTTCTGAAAGCTCACCTTGCACTCATCTGACCACTTGAACTGGGCACCCTTCTAGGTCAACCTGGTCATCGGGGCTGCAATTGAAGAGAACACCTCTACTAACCGACGGTAGTAACTTGCTAACCCCAAAAAACTCCGAATCTCGGTCACTAAAGTTGGTCGAGGCCAATTCTTGACTGCCTCAATCTTCTTTAGGTCCACCTGAATACCCTTTACTGATACATTATGACCCAGGAATGCAACCGAACTCAACCAAAACTCGCATTTGGAAAACATAACATATAGCTGATTATCCTTCAGAGTCTGAAGAACCACTCTGAGGTGCTGCTCGTGCTCTTCCTGGCTGCGGGAGGACAACAAGATGTCGTCTATAAAGACTATCACGAACAACTCTAGATAAGGCCTGAACACTCGGTTCATCAACTTCATAAATGCTGCTGGGACATTGGTTAACATAAAAAAAACTAAAAACTCGTAGTACCCATACCGAGTGCGAAATGTTATCTTAGGGATATCATAAAATCTAGCCTGGTCTCTCGCTCGAGAATGGCCTCTATCACCCTAATCCCCGCCCCAGGCTAGCTGGGCAGGTGGGGTGGAAGCTGGGACTGGAACGATGGCTTACTGCCCCTATGAACCATGTTGAGGCTGCAAAGTCTATGGAGGCGCTCCTCTCCTATTCCTAGGGCACTCCCTAACCAGATGGCGAGTATCCCTACACCCATAACAAGCCCTGCGAGGACACGGTAGTTGTGACTGACCGGCCCCACCCCCGCTGGACTGACCCCTGGAGGTACCCCGTGCAGGAGGCGCACTAGAAACTGGGGGGAGCATAGTAAGGCTCGTAAGGTGCTGGAGGAGCTGGAGTACCACCAGCTGCTGGCAATGCTGAATGAACTGGACGACTGGACTAACCCCTGCCAAATCGACCGGCTATTGCAGTACGGGCACTAGAGAAATGACCCGACAAATGAGACCTCTTTTCCTCCCTCTCTACTCGCTCTCTAGTGAGCATACCCTCGATCCGTCCGGCAATACTCACCGCCTGCTGATACGGTACATCCGTATCCAGCTCTCTAGCCATGGTAGACCGGATAGGCAGAATAAGACCCTCAATAAACCTCTGCACTCTCTCCCGGACCGTGGCGACCAAAGCCGGTGCATGTCTGGCTAACCGGGTGAAACTGATGGCATACTTAGATACTGACATAGAGCCCTAGCGTAACCGCTCAAACTCCGCTCGCCAAGCATCCCTAAGGCTCTAGGGAACAAACTCCCTCAAAAATATATCAGAAAACTGTGTCCAAGTCAACGAGGCAGACTCGTCTGGACTATCCAACTCATATGTGCGCCACCAATCATAAGCGGCCCCTCGAAGCTGAAAAGTAGTAAATGAAACCCCACTGGTCCCCACTATACCCATAGTACGGAGGATGCGATGACACTCCACCAGAAATCCCAAGGCATCATCTGAAGCTAAACCACTGAACATTGAGGGATCATACTTCTTAAACCTCTCCAACCCGCGCTGCTCATCCTCGGAGGTAGCTGACCCACGTCCGGGCTGTACTGGTACAGCAGGCGGTATAGGAATAATCTCTGGAACTTACTCCACGGGTGCTTGCTACTCAAGAGTGCAGGCTGCGGGAGTCTGGGCCTCTCCCCCAGCCTGAGATGTAGCTGTAGTGAGAGGAAGCAACCCCGTTTGCGCCGGAGTAGTGTACATACTCATAAACTGGGCTAGAGTCTCCTGGAGTGTTGGAGTCGTAGTAGGTGTACCAAGTGCCTGCGTTCCAACCAGATCCACCGGTGGTGCCTCAGCAGCAGCGCACGTGGGTGTTGTGGCTGCATGTCAGGTGTGTCCTCGACCTCTACCCCGGCCTCGGCCTCTGGCGGCGGCAACAGGGGGTGCGGGTGCCTGATCTTCATAAGTAGCATGTGTCCTCACCATCTGTGAGAGAATAGAAGATAGAAGTTTAGATTTAGTGTCACAATATCGCATGACAAGGAATTCAAAAGAAATGAAGAGTTTCCTAAACAGTTACATAGCCCCTCGTAGATAAATACAGACGTCTTTGTATCAATCAGCGAGGCTCTAAATAACCGGCCTGTGTCCCGTGACTCCTACAAACCTAGTGCTCTGATACCAACTTGTCAAGACCCTGGTTCACCAAGCATGAACCTGTCATGACGGCACCCAGTCTTCGCGACTAGGTAAGCCTAGCACAATGCAAAATTTGCAACTCTTATGAACAATAGTTAAAATAATAGTGCAATGACATAAAAAGAAATGTAATATGTGCCGCTCGGCACATACACTTTACCAAATACTAGAATATACAACCACCATGACCCGGAAACTCACGGGCAATACAGGCTAAGAGAGTATAACTATAGCTCTATACACCAAGAGTATCTATACACCCAAAGTAAAGGAATAACTCACATCACTAAGAAAGAATAGAAAAAGACCCTCCGGATTTGCGGACGTAGCAGATGCATACCTCGAGTCTCCTAAAAAATACTCCTAGATCACCGGTAGTGCGTCTGATCAGATGGACCTAGATCTGCAACACAAAAGTGTGCAGAAGAGAAGCGTGAGTACACTACGGCGATACTCAGTAAGTGCCAAGCCTAACATCGATGGAGTAGTAACGATGAAGGTCGGGGTCTTACCGAGGATAATAGAAATAATGATAATAATATTGAACAGTGCAAGATAGGAGTAAATCTGAAATAACAGCAAACGAGATAAAAACTACAAGCCGTCTACAGTTAAGCTAACAAAGAGAAATCAATACAACAAGTACAAATCAATAATCCAGGATCTCCGGGAATTGAACCCGTAGTCCATTTATACTCAACAACTCAGAATCTCCGAGAATCGAACCCACGGGCCATATATCAGTATCACTGGATCTCCGAGAATTGAACCCGCAGTCCTTTATATCAGTATCACATGATCTTCGGGAATTGAACCCGTAGTCCTTTATATCAGTATCACAGGATCTCCGGGAACTGAACTCACAATCCTTTATATCAGTATCACAGGATCTCCGGGAATTGAACCCGCGGTCCTTTATATCAGTGTCACGGGATCTCCAAGAATTGAACCCGCAGTCCATATATCAGTATCACAGGATCTCCGAGAATTGAACCCATTGTTCTTTACCTCAGTAGCACCGGATCTTCGAGAATTGGACATGCACTCTACAAAACACAAACACAATCAAATAAGAGGAACCACAGAGAGATATGAAGCACACTGCTACAATTAACAACTAAATCCAGTCTCAACATGTTCCAGGAAATTCAATTAAGACAAGTAGGAATTTAGACAGTTAATCATATCTAATCATGCTTCCCTAGCTAACACAGGATAAATCTTGTCATTAAACCAATTAAATAACAAAGATAACACTGATTGAGCAATTCAAGTAAAATGGTTTTTCAACAATTTGCGCAAGTACACGCCTGTCACCGCGCGTACAAGGCATTCAAATCAACACACACACACACATATATATATATATATATATATATATATATATATATATATATATATATATATATATATATATATATATATATATATATATATATATATATATATATATATATATATATATATATATATATATATATATATATATATATATATATATATATATATATATATATATATATATATATATATATATATATATATATATACCACAAGGTTAGACAAGTCACTTACCTCAATCTCGGTACAAAACCGCTAAGAAATGACTCCCTTGCCACCAGTATCCAACTCTTAGTGGCCCAAATCTATTCAAACCAATTACATAGTGTAAATAACATCGCAAGTAACTAATTACACTGATAAAATTAAAGCTACGACGCGAAATTGGGTGAAATGACCAAAATACCCCTCTAGCCATTGACTCGTAATCAAAATATTTTTACGTTTTCAAAACTTTCGCACTCTCACGAGTCTAACCATATAAATTTTATCAAAATCGGAGTCCATTTGCTCATTAAATATCAATTTACATTCTCTCAAGCTTAAAGCAAAATCCCTCATTTTTACACCTTAAAATCCTCCATTTTCATAGATTTAGTCCATGTTTTATCAATGCTTTAACATAAATTGAGTCCATTAGTGCTTACCTGATGATACCCTTGATTTCCTCCTCAAAATCGCCAAAATCGCCTCTAAGTTCGAAGCCCCAAATATTTCTTATATTCTGATATTTTCAAACAATACTGACCTTAAACCCTTCAGGAGTTTCGCTTCTGCGACTCATGTGCCGCTTCAGCGGTTCCGCTTCTGCGAAAACCTGGTCGTTTCTGCGACCCTTGCCTTAAACTCGAGTTCCGCTTCTGAGGACTCCAGTCTCTTCTGCGACACCGCTTACGCGGACACTTGTCCGCTTCTGCGGAAGGTTACCAAACGACCAAGCTCGCTTCTGCGGGATCCTGCCCGCTTCTTCGGGCTCGCTTCAGCGAACACATGTCCGCTTCTGCGGACTTAGCTGCCCCTCTCAAAATTCGCACCTGCGTCCATTTTGTCGCTTCTGCAGACACGCTTCTACAGTCTATATTCCGCAGAAGCGAAAGTAACAGAAGGCAGAAAACACAAACCTGCTACACTTCCAAATTTCTCCCGTTTAATCACCTGAACTCATCCCGAGGCCCCCGGTACCTCAACCAAAAGCAACAACCTACTCCAAATCACGATACGAACTTGTTCCAATCATAAAAACATATCATTAAACAAAAAAATCATCAAATTATGGCGGATGCAAGCCTAAGTTTCAACGAAAACTTCCGAAACCTACATACTATCAAAAACCCGGCCAAACAATGTCTGAATGACCTGAAAATTTGCAGACAAATCCAAAATCACCTAACGAAGCTACTGGAACTGTTGGAATTCCATTCTGACCCCCGGATTAAAATCTTACCTATCAACCGGATTTTCAAAAATGTGAAGCTTTGGCATTTCAAGCCTAAATGAGCTATGGACCTCCAAAATATATTCCGAACACGCTCCCAACCCTGAAATCACCTAACAGAGCTAACGGAACCATCGGATTTCCGTTCCGAGGTCGTCTTAACACTGTTCCGAATACGGGTCATTTTTCAACTATAAGCTCTCATTTAAGGACTAAGTGTCCCAAAACACTCCGAATTCTAGAACCGAACATCCCGGCAGACCACAATAGCAGAAATGAGCTTAGGGGAAAATAGTTAATTGGGGATCGGGCGGTAAATTACAAAAATGACCGGCCGGGTCGTTACACCACCACTGCCGCACCACCACTGTTTCGGACACTCGAGTTTCTGGTACACCCTAATCCCTTATGTCCCCTTTCTTTTTCCTTTTCTTTCTGTTTCATTGTAGTTTGTTTAGGTCTAAATTTGTTTTTGATTTTCTTCTTTGTTTGATCATGTGTTTTATTTATATTTAGTTATTCGTTAGTTAGTTTAGAATCAATAATAATTAGTCATCGCTCGTTGATCTCAAACTATATTTTTGTTCGGATTCCTATCTCATAAGTTCTTCTAGTGGTGTTTGAGTTAGTTTTAGAGTCAAGTTGGTAAATTTTAGCTTCAATTGCAGTTTCTATTATTTCACATTTAATTTTACTTGCTAGTTAACTGATGTTTCAGCATTTTTCAGCAAACTCGCTTGTTAGTTTAGTTAAATTGAAGGTTTAAAGTTTGCTTCTCATGTGTTTATTGTTCACTATGGTTAATTCATACTCCCTCCATTTCAATTTATGTGAACATATTTCCTTTTTAGTCCGTGCCAAAAAAAATGACCAATTTCCTTATTTGGAAAAAATTTACCTTTATGCAATGATTTATAGCCACACAAAATAAAGGTGCCTCATTTTACACCATAAGATCAAAAGTCTTCTCTCTTTTCTTAAACTCCGTGCCCAATCAAATGGGTTCACATGAATTGAAACGGAGGGAGTATTAAATAGGGTCTGTTGACATTGTTAGACATTTAACTAAGATGGTCTGTCACTCGTCAGATTCCTTGGTTGTTAGATTTTGTTGTAGTTTATTGTCACTCAGTTAGGATCATTTTGTTGACATTCACATCTTTCGTGGTCAAATATAACATCAAACTAAAGTGTTCTTAATATATATATATATGTGATATGCTTTTATTTGGTTTAGCTTAATTGTTTGAGTTTTGGTTTGTTGGTAAAGTTCTCCCATTTTACTACTAGATTTGGCCAATCTAAGTCTAGTTTGAGATCTATTTTTTCTGAATGAATGAATTGAAGATAAAGGGTAAGGGTAGTAAGGGGTATTTAAGTATAGGGTTCTAAGTTTGGTTGCTTTTACTGTTGCGGACTGTTTTG
Source organism: Nicotiana noctiflora (assembly GCA_032618575.1). Classification (NCBI taxonomy): domain Eukaryota; kingdom Viridiplantae; phylum Streptophyta; class Magnoliopsida; order Solanales; family Solanaceae; genus Nicotiana; species Nicotiana noctiflora. Next base: position 8,657 of record JASVEL010000755.1, on the reverse strand, counting down.
GAGTACAATACTTCAAAATTCTGTCCATAATCGATAAGAAAAACTGTTCATTGATCAGTATTCTGTTTTTGGACAGATTTTTGGTTAAAAACCTATCATTTTGGATAGTTTTTTTGCCAAAAATAATCTGTTGCAAGGCCTTTCCTCCCCCTATAAAAAGAGGAGCTATTTTCTTATTTTAAAAAGATATTGGACTCTAAGAAAGACATGTTTTACACACATAGTTCAAAACGACTTTTTTTTACACACCTTGAGAGTTGCTGGAACACACATCTTTGAACAAAAAAATCAGCAGCAAGAATACTTTAGTAAGCTGAAATTTGTGAGCTTTAGAGTGACTCCTAGAGTGCAAAAGTCAATAAGAAAAAATAGAGCAATTGTTTGGCTAAGTTCTGAGTTTATTAGCTACTAGTTTTAAGTGTCTTTGTAGAATTTTTTGGGTTGTTTCTAACACTGATGTGCTGCTTGTTGTTGCTGTTTTTTTGTTATTTCTGTCGTTGTTTCTGCCCACTTCACTATTGTGTATTCTTTTGCTATCGAGGTAATCCTTTAAGACTCGTAATGTATATCTTTTCAACAATGGGAACAATTTGAACCTTCTGCACCATTTAACCGTATTTGATGTGATGATAGTTTGACAACAAAAGAGCTTGGACGCTATTGTTATGTATCAAGCATGTAATAACGTGAATATAGTCCTTTATAATACTTGAGTATGGAGTTGTAAGTTTTTGAATGTGATATGGAAGTTGTTTATGACTTTTTAAGCATGTTTTCAAGCTATTGTATCCGAGTAACAATGCTAAGTATGCCATGAATGACTTTACGTATATAACACATAACATGATTTCGTTTTAGTTGCTGAAATTACACAGCCAATATATGTTTCTAGGAATGTTGTAGTAATATCTTTGTGAATCTGGCCATTTTGCCGGATTTGCAAAAGTGACTATTTTTGTAAAGTGGGGGTTTATACAATTGTAACTATGTAATTAGTGTTCATGAATGCAAACTAAGTAAAGAGCTAAGATTGTATCAACTCTAAGCCTTATTGAATAAAATAAAAGGTGGCTCATTTACCTTTAAACAACAAAATTACACATTTTCTTCTATATAGCATTGGGCCAAATGAACCCATTTCTTAGTCCATCTTTAATATATATATATATATATATATATATATATATATATATATATATATATCTAACCTCAAAAAATCAAAAAATTTCTTTTACGGGATAACTTAGTCTTTCTTAATAATTAAATTAAATGGTACGCAATTAATAGGCATATTTTAACTTTACGGAATCGCTTGCGTAGCGTGATGTTTAACATTTAATAAATTAATTCAACAATCCCATGCTATATTCACTAGTTTTAGTAAATTTTTAATTTAATCAATCAATCAACAACAACAACAACAACAACTCAGTATATTCCCACAAAGTGGGGTCTGGGAAAAGATCACGGATTCGCTTACGTGGCGCGATAGCTAACCTTTTTTTTTTTATAATCTTCAAGAATCAACTTTTTTTAAATGTAGCAATTTCTCCAAGTTACTATAAATAGTTGATTGTCGTGATTGTGGATTCGCTTGCGAGGCACAATTATGATAAGCTAATTAATTTTGTTATGAACACGCATTCGTTTGCGTAGTGTGATTATGATATTTTATTATATTATTTAATAATCAAGGAATAAAAGCGTATAGGTAAAACGTGAAAATCATATAAATCACAATTTATCCAAAAATTAATTCAAGCCAGTTTTAAGTCAATAGAGCGACCGTGCTAGAACCATGGGATTCGGGGAATGCCTTACACTTTCTTCCCGATCAACAAAACTTCTTACCCGAACTTTATTTTTGTCGGCCGATATAAAAGAGTCAAATCTTCATTTGAATAGAGATTTAAATAAAAGGTGACTTGGAACACCCAAAAATTAATTCCAAGTGACGACTCTGTAAATAAATAATCCTCACTCAAATTTGTCAATCTAATTGAAAAAATTCTTTAACCCCCAAATCCATAATACTACATATCTTTTTGGAGGGATAGAAAAGAGGTGTGACAATAGTAAAATCCATAATATAATTATTTTCGAGGAATATCGAATCAACAAACACAGAGAATTTGCATAAAAATTTAAGTAGCAATCACACCAATTTATCATATAAAAACAAATTCGAAAAATAAGGATTTGAGGCATGGCTGAGGATTAAATAAATGTCCATAATTATTCGGTTTAATAGGTAAAAATGCTTAAGACTTCAAACCATACATTTTGCACATATAAACCCAATTACGTGACCGTCACTTCACGTACACGACTTTTCACATTTCACTAATGGCACATAATACTTAATGATTAAGGGTAATTCCTCCACTCATGGTTAGGCAAGATACTTACTTTTACGGAATTAGGCTGATATTCCAAAATAGCCCTCTCGCTTGAATTAACCTACGGTCGGCTTAAATCTATCAAAATTAATTGTATAACTTCATTAAAATTCATCGAAAATAATATCGGATAAGAAAACGACGACTTAAAATTTCACATAAAAAAGTTAACCAAAACACAGCGGGGAGCCGCCTTTCGATACCAGACAAAGTTTTCACGAAATGCGAACACCCATTTCAATATGAGTTCAACCATACCAATTTTTTCAAAGTCAGCTCTGTGCAACAGAAATTTCTGGCGATGCACATATAGCCAAAATCTACAATACTAGCCTTCAGCCAATCGATCATATCTTCTGTATAGTTGTCCAAATGATAAATAGTTTATTATCCTGGAAACAAGAAACTAAAGGCTACAACTGTCACGTTTTGAAAATTTCTAGTTTCGTTATAGATTTCGATATATAAGCTACCAATGTTAGCTCTATGAATCAAAAATTTCTCACACTGTTGTGAAAAACCAACAATAATAAATGGCCTAAAAATAGTTCGAAACCACTCAAAAACTCATCTGAGCCCCTCGGACCCTGTTCAAACGCACCGAAAAGTTTCAAAACATATTATGGACTTAGTCGAGGCATCAAATTACATCAAACAACGCTAAAGACACAAATCACACTCCAATTCAAGCCTATTGAAACTAAAAACTACATTTGATGAAGAAACCTATCAAAACAAGTACGATTAACCTCAAATTTGTGAGAAGTCATATGATATAACAGACATGTTCCAATTTTCAACATTGAATTCCTTCCCCGATATCAAAAAGTCAACTCTCGGTCAAACTTTTGAATTTCATTTTTTCCAACTTTCACCAAAATGTCTCAATATATTCTACGAATTTCGGGCATACATCTAAGTCTGGAATCATCATAGGAAGCTATTGGAATCATTAAAACACTATTCTGGAGTCGTTTACTAAAAAGTTAAACTCCGGTCAATGCTTTTCATTTAAGCTTAAAAAATGAGAATTGTTCTTTCAATTTAATTCCGAATCTTTCGAAAATCAAACTCGACCGCACACTGAAGTCATAATATGTATTATGAACTTGCTCGGGATCTTAAGTTGCTGAATGGAGCGTTAATTCTTAAAACGACAAAGTCGGGTCAGTTACATTCAAGTAATTCTTTCAATATACGGATATTTGTATATTTGATTATGAGTTATATCCCGTGCATTGACGGTGTAAAAAGTTTTACTTTATCAAGTTAGGTTAATCTACAACAACTATAGCTAACTCTCAATATCAAGCGTGATACGGTAACTTGAAAAATAGAGCCGTAACTCACTATAGTTGTTTGAATTGTGTCCTAACTAAACCAGATAAATTTCCAAGGCATCAACCACATGAAGGATTATGTACATATATACTAATATGGATACTAGTGTAGCATTACAAGTGCAGCTCATAATCCATGGCATTTTACACTAGTTTCCAGTAGATAGCATGTGATCGAGTACATATACATGGTTCAGTTGTACGTACAATAAATTCTGTTACTTATCCTATAATTCTCTCATTTATATTTTTACACGTAGATATGTGGCTTGATTGGTTGCCCTGTTTCTCAAAGTTTTGGGATAGTAATCTGTAAAAGTCCGTCCCTGCATTGTAAAACACTCATAATTTTAATACAAATATTTAAGGAATGAAACATTCCAAAGACCTCTTTTCTTGACATAAAACAATAAGCATGTAAAAATAACAAGTAAATGATACTAACAAGTTTTGGAAACTTACACAAATTCAGCTGAGACGTTATCCTTGTTAACATTAGTTGGAAGAGGCCAGAAAACGCGATAAGGTCCCTCTACAATCTCCCTTTTGTGATAAGACGATATGGAGTCATTCGAGTATGTTGACACTTTCGACCATTGTGTTGAACGATTTCCAGAAACTATTAAGCTGTCGAGGACATTACATTAGACCAACACGAAATCTGAATTTATTGCAGAAGATGATCCTTTAAGATGAACTTTATGTAACTAACATGATCATCCCTTATAATTAAGGAATGACCGTAGAACAAAAGACTAGTTGATATATAATTGCAAGTTATTTACCTTTTGTCGCTGATTTCTACCTTTATATCATTTATATTGACACCAGGAAGTTCTATTGATACGATGTACATGCATCCAGATTCTGCAACATTCATCCTAGGAGACCATTCACTTCCTGTATTAGCAAAACAAAAAGTGAAATTTTAAACATTCTGAAGATGCTATATATAATAGCTCAGTCTACTAGTGGCATTGTCCGCTTAGGACCTAGGCCTATACGGTTTTAAAACGCAGCACTAGAGTCTAAGGCCGTCTATTTATATACCCGAGTGAAATTCAAAAATAGCCAGACTTACAAGTAATAATTGAAAAATAGTCACAGTTTCAAAAGTAATCGAAATTTAGCCATTGTTCATGTAAAGATAAATCTGAACGAAAATACTGTTCAAAATCCGGAAAATATTACAGCATAATATACTGGAGTTCCAGCATAATGTACTGGACTTCCAGCATAATATACTGGAGTTACAGCATAATATACTGGTCTTCCAGCATATTATGCTAGAAATTCATACACAGGTACTCCAATCTCCAGTATATTATGTTGAAACTTTCCGTGTATTAGAGTTCCAGCATAATATGATAAAAGTTCTCCAGTATATTATGCTGGAACTTTCCGTGTTCCTGTAAAATAGTGGTTAATATCATTCCAATTGCCATTACAAAAGTAATTAGTATTTTTGGAATTAAAAGATATTTTTGGCCGGTAATTATTCAAAAAAATACTATCAATTCGGCAACAAAACCACTCATACCTAGTAATGCAATGGAAGCCATCGAAAAGCCGGGCGCGCAACCCATCAACCTACTAGCAATGGGGGATTTAATGGATTAAAATGGAAAAATTTTTAATCCCGGTCCGTGTCGTAACATTCTTTTAAATCCATTCAATTTGAATTGGTATTTTCTCCATCACAATTATTGTGAAAAGACTCGGGTGAACAAATAGGCGTGGGGAAGAGTGAGAGGGGGGGCTACGAGCCCTCTCTCGTTGTTGTTCCCGGACCACCCATCTCTTCCTTCCCCTTCGCCCGGCCCGGTGAGATCAAATTTCTAGATTTTTCAATAACTTTACAAATACTGGTTATTTTTCAATTTTAAAAACCGACTAGCGTGTGCTATTTTTACTATATATACAGCATCTCTCCCGTATTTTTTTTTTTTTTGTTGATGTCGGATTTGTTTAGGGTGTCACATTGTACCCTCAATTTCCAGAACAAAAAAACACTACTGCAATACATTATTAATTCCAGCCAAAAACGCCAATGAAAGCAAAGCATCATCTTTGTTTACCATTGGGTTGAAGTCCATTTCTTCTTTCTTTCAATTGGGAGCGCGACTTTTCATTAACTCCTGTACTTGGCCTAGCAAATTTGGGAGCTTCTGCCGCAGTTTGATTGTATTTGCAACCTTGTGCGACATACTGGAATTCTTTATTAGTTGGTCTAGAATACATTGGTCCTTCAGAAGTAATAGAACTCTTGTTTGCACAACTATTAGGCTTTAAAGCCAAGGCAGATTCAGTACTACAGCTTCCCAGCCCCTACGCAAAACAATAAGAAAGAAAAGGTCGATTATCAGAGAGTACAATCTCATTGAAACTAAGGAATAATATTTCTGTTTTTATTCACAGACCTGTTCGCTTGAGTTGAGCCTCATGAAACAAGCTTGAGAAGTGGAACTTTGTCGTGCATAATTCATTCTGTTATCATACCTTGGAATCGCAGAATTCAAACTACTGCTACAGCTCTGATATTAAAACAAGTAAAATTTTTAATTTAAGGATGCTGAAATGATCAAAGGACAGAAGAAGGATTTTAAGAAAACAAGGGAAACGAACAATCTTATGAATTAAAGCAACTATTGTTTGTGTACTAGTAATAATTTTTCAATATGAAACAGAATGATATATAGAAGAAGGACAGTACCATAGGAAACAGATGAGTAGCGGCGGTGGAAATATCGTCATGGACAGCTAAATGGGCAGAAATTATGTTCATTCTACGTCTCACAACGTGACTCTCCATTTTTTCTCTGCTTCTTCAAACACACTGAATACAGAGGTGAGTTTCTGTGTGAATATAGAATAGATACTGATATTCTTCGCAGACGTGGGATTTTAAGATGCAGAGATTTTGGATATGGGCAGATTTTTTTCTGGTGTACAATTCCAAAAATATCGGCACTTAGATGCTGCGAAACGTCATTTTCTTGGCATTAGGCGGCATCAATATATGTGCAACTATTGTTTTGGGCAGCTTCGGCCTGGATATTTTTCCTTTTATCTTTTTTCATTATTCGAAAACAGTTGGTCTACGTATATATTACCCTCTACTTTACTATAACGGATTTCATTGGTAGTTTTTTTTTTCCCTTAGTATATTTAAAAATAGTAAAGATGACTGATTTAACAGTACTAAGTTGGACTTATTGGCTCAGCAATAATTTCTTTAGGCATGTACACTACACTTGTTTTAAGATTCGTGGTTTACATTCTTGCACTCTTTCAGCAAACATTCAATATTCAATCGGGAAAAAAAATACTGAATTTAAAGATTTGATTATCCATTTAATTCATTTATATTTTTGTACTTACACAATCTTTTAGTTTGAGTCTAAAAATAAAAAGGAGGGAGATGTCAAGATAGAATGTTTAAGTGATCCATATTATTTGAGAGTATGAGATGTTGTCTCTTTGACACAACCCTTCCCTTATAAATGTCCTCTATCAAATAGAACTAGCAATTCTATTGTTTAACCAAAAAGTAGATTTTCAGAAAAATCGGGCTTCTGATAATCGTAAAAGAAGTAAAAAAATAATATTATTGAATAAATAAATAAGAAAGCTTGTAAATTAGAAGAGTATTCCGATTGTGTCTTTGTTTACATGTTTTTCCCCCTTTTATAGGTCTTTCAGACCATGATAAGCTCATTATGAATATTTAATGACCTTTAATGCCATATTTAATGCTACGTTACATAATCTTATCATTTAATACAATTATTCTGTAACGGCTGCTCCGGTACTTACTCCTCTAACGTGTATCTTCATTCTTTTATGTGTCTTGATTTATTATCTTTCCATATTCCCTTCATTATTGCATCTTAAATAGGTACGGTTCCTTGAGTCTCTTACTCGTACCTCTTTCCTTTTTTGCTATGTTCCTCTTTTACCTGTATCTAAGTGACCCCTTGTCTTTTAGTCTTCTTTAATAGTCTCCACGTGTCATGCCACGTATTTTACTTTATATATATTAAAATTTTTCCAATACAGAGAGTCCCCCCACTTTCCATTTATTCATCAGTATGAATATTTGGGAAGTGGAGTTGCATTAAAGGAGAATTTTTGTCTTCATTAATGTTATGAGGAGTTCTGACGATTCAATTGTCACTTCCTTTTAAAGCACCCAGCACGTGTTGCTTTCTCATTGGTTGCTCTGTCCTGCACCATTCTTTCAGGCTTTCTTTTCCGTCTTCCCGCTCCACGAAGTATCAGTTATCATCATTATAGAGCTTCCCATTATTGTACTCTCTTTTCCTTGTTTTCAAAATTTCCCAACACTATAAATAACCCTTCTTTTTACTATATTACTCATAAATTAAACTGCACACTTCCTTCTACTTGCTTTAATTTTACTTCTGCATCCATGGCTTCTTCAAACCCTAAGAAAACCCCGATTCTAGATAAATTCCTTAACGCCCCAGCTCCTATTAGGCGCAGAAGAGGGGGTAGATTACGCACCCTGGGTTCCACCCGTGGTGGTGCTTCTTCAACTCCTTCTGACTCCGATTCCTCTTCAGGGACTAGAGGTTCTCAAAAGAATCCTCCTAAAAATAAAGACCCTTCAGAACCGCTGCGTGAACCTCTGGTATACGAAATTATCCCTGCTGAGTTTACTTTCCATCACGATAGTGAGTCTCTGAAAACCCAAGTATTAGGGTTAGATCGTGCCAATCATTATCCTACTTTGATCACCAGCGCTTTAGCCCCAATTGTTAGGAAAGAATGCCACTAGGCTGATGATTTTCCAATTATTATCCCTAACCCAAAATCAAAGGATTACTTCCTATCTTATAGGTTATTCTTCTGTTTATACCTATCCTTTTACTTTGCGTTTAACCCGGCCATTGAC
>JASVEL010000754.1:0-166707 GCA_032618575.1 Nicotiana noctiflora | reverse complement strand
ACAGGTGGGCGCCTATATTCTAAGACTTGAAAAGTATTCCCTTGTTATACAGGTGGTCCCCTATTTTCTAAGACATGAAAATTATTCCCTTGTTATACAGGTGGGCGCCTATTTTCTAAGACATGAAAAGTATTCCCTTGTTATACAGGTGGGCGCCTATTTTCTAAGACATGAAAATTATTCCCTTGTTATACTGGTGGGCGCCTATTTTCTAAGACATGAAAATTATTCCCTTGTTGTACAGGTGGGCGCCTAATGTCTGAGGTACGAAAATGTATTCCATGTTTCCTCGTTGAACCGAGAAAATTTTTGACAACGACATAAAGTTTTCTGCCCCAGTTTTTGTGACTTTCATTGTGGCGTATCTCCCTGCCATTTCCAACCTTTATTTTCCTGTAAGACTAAAGAAAATTTTGTTAGATTTTTAAAAAAATGGTGAGTGATCTTGACACTCCTATCGGGACTGTTTATTTCCCTTTTCTTCTATCTTTCCTTCTATGTGCCTCCCAACTCGTTGAGGATAATTTCACTTGCTGGGAATGATTTCCTTGTTGGGGACGGACTATCCATTCATCTGTTTCCCCCTCTCTTGCTTCAAAACACTCTGGGAATCTTTTCAACTTCAAGCCACTCTCTTTACGAGTTACCTTTTCCTCCAATACTGTAGGGGCCAAGATGTTATAAATGCAGATACTGGGATCATTTGCTATGGATGGATTTTCTCTTTCTCCTTCCTTTTTTCTGTGTGGTCTTGACCATCTTAAAACTTGGTCATTAATCCATCGGAGTCTTGTTGAGGGTCTTCTTGGAACTTGATTTATAAGTTCTTTAACCATTACTTCTCAACCTTTCTCCATATTCTCCATTGTAATGTCTCGACGATTGGTAGTAGACTCTGAAAAACCTTTCTTTTAAATAAAAAGAGAACAAATTTCTAGAAAAGTCTTTTTAGACAAAGAGATGAAAAGAAAAAGAGAAACTATTTCTGAACAATATGCTGAGAAAAGAAAAGAAAAGAACTTATCTGGATGGTATGACTGTTCCCAATGACCACATCATCCATTCCAGATTAAATGACCCAGTCTATTTATATCAATCAAACTTTCTGATGGCCTCATTTGCCCGGGGTAAACAGATGTGCAATTCTTGGCCAATATGGATCCTTTCCGCCAAACACGTTTTGTCGACTCATAGTGCCCTTCGAGGGGTTTTCACTAATGATACTCTCTCATTTCTCTCAACTCACGTCACCTTAAGGTGCCTGCGAAGGTTTTCACCCTAAGACTCTCTCATTTTGATTCGTCTCGGCTTACGTCGCCTTACAGTGCCTATGAAGGTTTTCACGGATAAGACTCTCTCATTTTATTTTCCAGTTGGGGATTGGAGTGTTGTTGATAAGATTCTCTCTGTTGGAAATTCTTTCAGCTCATGATTCTTTTTAGTCGATGATCAATGTATCACCCTGAGCTCTCGTCTTTCTGTCCTGACACTTATTAAACAATGATCGGGAGGTCTTTTTGGACATAAGACGGGGTTTTGTGTGGGTAAGAAAAAGATCATCAAGAAATTTTTAAATAACTTGATGCGTAAAGGAATACAACTCTTGGAACCAAATTTTTCTAAAATGAAACATAACTCTTGCCCTAGTGTTCTTGTTTGGGGATTTTTGAATTGCGTGACATTTGTCACGTTGTGACCGAACCGTGTTGCGCCTACGTATCCTTTCTTTGAGGAATCAGGTCAAACGTAGTTCACTATTTTGCTTTTCTTGTGTTTTTCTTATCATTATTTTTTTTAATTATTTAAACAATTCCAAAAGAGGGGTATGAAACAAAATAATTAAGGCTCAAAGGGGAAAGCAAAGGTTGAAAGTGTTTGGATGGAAGAAAGAACTTCCTCCATCATTTCATTATTCAATAAGCTACAAATACAGACAAACGAGAAAATAAATATCATGCAAGGAAATTACATATAATATCTTTTGACTGCATAAGAGTTGATGGCCATGTCGGTGCTTCTTCCTTCAATATTTGTTAGACACAAAGCGTCGTTGGATAGCACCCTGTCACAATATAAGGTCCTTGCCAATTTGGGGCGAACTTGCCCTTTGCTTCAATTTGATGCGGGAGAATCCGTTTCAACACTTGCTACCCTACTTCAAATTTTCTAGGGCGCACCTTCTTATTGTATGCTCTCGCCATTCTCTTTTAATACAATTAGCCATGACATACTGCTGCCAATCTCTTTTCATCGATTAAGCTCAACTGTTCTAGCCGTGCTTTGACCCATTCATCATCATTAATCTTGTCTGCAGCGACAATTCGGAGAGATGGAATTTCAACCTCCGCTGGTATTACTGCTTCAGTTCCGTATACCAACAAGTAAGGAGTTACACCTACCGGAGTCTGGACAGTAGTGCGATAACCCAGTAATGCAAATGGCAACTTTTCATGCCATTGCCTAGACCCTTCTACCATCTTTCTCAATATCTTTTTTATATTATTGTTCGCTGATTCAACCGCGCCATTTGCTTTGGGGCGATATGGGGTGGAATTGCGGTGTGTAATCTTGAATTGTTGACATACCTCTTTCATCAAACCACTGTTAAGATTAGCACCGTTGTCCATGATTATCATCTTTGGAATCCCAAATCTACAGATGATATGGGAATGGACAAAGTCTACCACTGCCTTCTTGGTCAGTGACTTTAATGTCTTTGCCTCCACCCACTTGATGAAATAATCAATGGTTACTAGAATGAACCTATGACCGTTGGAAGCTGCCGGCTCAATCGGTCCAATGACATCCATGCCCCACGCAACAAATGGCCATGGTGCTGACATTGTATGCAATTCCGTTGGCGGATAATGAATCAAATCTCCGTGTACCTGACACTTATGGCACTTCCGCACAACATTTATACAATCACGCTCCATGGTGAGCCAGTAATACCCTGCCCGTAGGATCTTCTTCGCCAATACATATCCGCTCATATGTGGCCCACATACTCCGGCGTGTACCTCTGTCATCACTGTTGTGGCTTGACTTGCATCTATGCATCGCAACAATCAAATCCGGGGTTCTTTTGTACAACACCCCTCCACTAAGGAAAAATCCATTTGCCAATCCCCGGATCTTTTGATCTCCAGTTGCCTGTTCTGGGTATATTCCCATTCTGGGTATTCTTTAACATCATGAAACCATGGCTCGCCATCTATTTCCTCCTCTATCATGCTACAGTAAGCATGTTGCTCATGAACCTGGATATGCAATGGGTCAACATAAACTTTGTCTGGGTGACGTAACATTGATGCTAAGGTGGCCAATGCATCGGCAACCTCATTGTGAACTCTCGGAATGTGTCTGAACTCCACCGATCGAAATCGTTTACTCAGATCATGCAAGCACTGTCGATACAGTATAAGCTTCAAAATCCCGTGTCTCCCATTCACCTTGAATTTGATGTATTAGGAGGTCCGAGTCTCCCAAGACCAAGACGTCCTAGACATCCATGTCTACGGCTAACCCTAATCCCAAAATGCAGGCCTCATATTCGGCCATGTTGTTGGTGCAATAGAATCGCAGTTGCGCCGTAACAGGATAGTGATGTCCAGTTTCTGAAATGAGCACTGCTCCTATCCCAACTCTTTTCGAGTTTGCGGCTCTATCAAAGAAAAGCTTCCATCCCGGTTCCTCCGTTGATTCCACCTCATCTATATGCATCACTTCTTCATCGGGGAAATAAGTCCTCAATGGCTCATACTCTTCATCAACAGGGTTTTCAGCTAAGTGATCAGCCAACGCTTGGGCCTTCATGGCCGTCCTTGTCACATAGACGATATCAAACTCCGTGAGTAATATCTGCCATTTTGCTAACCTCCCTTTGGGCAGAGGCTTTTGGAAGATATATTTCAATGGGTCCATGCGTGAAATGAGATAAGTAGTATATGATGACAGATAATGTTTCAACTTTTGGGCTACCCAAGTCAGGGCGCAGCATGTCTTCTCTAGCTGAGTATACTTAACCTCATATATTGTAAACTTCTTACTGAGATAGTAGATGGCTTGCTCCTTTCTCCCTGTACTGTCATGTTGCCCAAGTACGCAGCCAAAAGAATTTTCCAATACCGTTAGATAGAGAATAAATGATCTTCCTGGTTCAGGTGGAACTAACACGGGTGGAGTCGATAGATACCCCTTGATTTGGTCAAAGGCTTCCTGACATTCCGTTGCCCTTCTACCGCAACATCTTTCTTTAACAGCCGAAATATGGGCTCACAGGTTGCCGTGAGTTGAGCAATAAATCTGCTGATATAATTCAATCTTCCTAATAGACTCATTACCTCTGTTTTGTTCTTCGGCGGTGGCAAGTCCTGGATGAATTTGATATAGGATGGGTCCAACTCAATGCCTCATCGGCTGACGATGAATCCTAACAACTTTCCTGAGGGAACCCCAAAGGCACATTTAGCCGGGTTGAGCTTAATATCATACCTTCGAAGTTTTTGGAAGAACTTCCTTACGTCTGTGATGTGGTCTTCTTGCCGTCTAGACTTTATGATCACATCGTCCACGTACAGTTCAATCTCTTTGTGTATCATGCCATGAAACACAGTAGTCATAGCTCTCATGTACGTTGCCCCAGCGTTCTTCAAACCAAATGGCATTACTCTGTAGCAATAAGTTCCCCACGGCGTAATGAAAGCTATCTTTTCGGCATCTTCTTCATCCATCAAGATCTGATGATATCCTGCATAGCAATCCATGAAGGATCCGATCTCGTGCCCAGCGCAATTATCAATCAGGATATGGATGTTGGGCAATGGAACATTATCCTTATGGCTCGCCTTGTTGAGATTGCGGTAATCAACACATACCCTGATCTTCCCATCTTTCTTTGGCACCGGTACCACATTGACCAACCAATCGGGATATCGAGTGACCCGAATAACTTTAGCCTGTAACTACTTGGTCATTTCTTCCTTAATCTTTACACTCATATCTGTTTTAAACGTCCTCAGTTTTTGCTTGATAGGAGGGTAGGCCGGGTCAGTGGGCAATTTGTGAACCACTAAATCGGTGCCCAATCCTGGCATGTCATCGTATGACCATGCCAAAACATATTTGAATTCAATGAGGGTTTTGATTAGTTCTTCCCTAGTACTTGGCTCAATATGGATGCTGATTTTTGTTTCCCTAACATCATCTGTACTCCCTAGATTGACAACTTCAGTTTCATTTAGATTGGGCTTTGGTTTTTCTTCGAATTGGCACAATCCCCTACTTATTTCCTCAAATTCCTTATCCTTTTCGCATTCAGATTCATTATTTAACTCAAACTCTGGTTCAATTAAGTTGGAGTTGGATTGATTATTTAGAGTAGGTCAAGGATCCATTATGCATTCCATGTCTTTAGGACCAGTAAAAGAAGAACTGTTCAGAAAAGAAGAAATAAAAATTAAAACCAGAAAAAGAAAGGAAACTTTCATTCTTATTAAGAAAAATGCAGAATAAAATAGTTTCACACTTGAAGAAAAATACAAATAAAACAAAAGATTACAATTCTGAGATAACCCAGGAAACAAGAAAGGAAATCCAAAGTCGACTACCAAGACTCCCTTCGAGTGGGAAGAGGAGTAGCTGCCCAGTTGTTGATTTTGGCCTTAGGCCCCACAAACTGTACGTCCGCTCTGCTGGAACCCTCTCCAGCTTCTAACATATGGATATCAGCAAACATTTTTTCAAAGGTCTGTTCTAAATCCCCATCCACACCGATCAATGGTCCTTGGATTTTCAGAACTATCGATTTCTTGGCCCTTACTTTAACAAAAGATTTGGACAAACGTGGAATTGGCTTGGGGAGAACCCAAAATCTCTTCTTCATTCTTTTGGATCGTTGTATATCTTCCACAGTGTGTTTGAACCCCTAATCCAAATGTCCCTGAATTGTCGGGCAAAGATACAGGTTGAACGATACCTTGAAGCTGTACCCCCAGGCCTCTTCCTGGCACAAACCCATTACCCAGCATCTCTGAGATTGTCATGACGGTTGCGGGAGCTATGCCGTGGAGTGGGAGGTTCTCTTCTTCGGAAATTTTAGCCACTGGAACCCCGTCGAACACTTGGTACACCCACGGTCCTTTGTCATCTTCCGTCTCTATGAATGGCATAATATCATCTCCTCCAAAGCTTGTGCCGTCAGCTCCGTACACAACTATCTCCTGCCTGTCCCATTCAAATTTCACCATCTGGTATAGTGTGGAAGGTATTGCTTTGGCAACATGGATCTAAGGTCGTCCAAGTAAAAGATTGTAGGATACTGTTACGTCGACCACCTGGAATTCCATGGTGAACTCAACTGGACCAATGGTTAATTACAGTAGGATGTCACCCAATGTGTTGATACCACTTCCGGCAAAACCTCGAACACAGACGTTGTTCTTATGAATCCAGTTGTGATCTATTTTTAACTTGTTCAAAGCAGCCAAGGTACAGATGTTGGCACTGGACCCATTATCAACCAGTACTCGGGTGACCACCGAGTCTTCATGCTTCACCGTTAAATATAGGGCTTTGTTGTGTTCTATGCCCTCTATTGGTAACTCATTGTCAGAAAAGGCCACCCGATTCACTTCGAAGATTTTCTGCACCATCTTCTCCAAGTGATTCACCGAGATTTTGTCCGAAACGTGAGCCTCGTTCCGGATTTTCAGTAGCACCTGGAAATGGTCATTGGAATGGATCAACAAAGACAACAGTGAAACTTGAGCTGGAGTCTTCCTCAATTGCTCCAAAATGGAGTAATCTTGGGCCTTCATTTTCTTTAAAAACTCCTCGGCTTCTTCATTCGTTACTGGCTTCTTTTTTATTGCTGAGCTAGGCTTTCTTAACTCGGTGGGAGCAAATCATCTCCCTGACCGAGTCAATCCTTAAGCCTCACATATGTTCTCCTCCAACTGCTTGCCCCGGTATATCACCGCCACTTTCTCATATTTCCAAGGCACCACCTTGTTGCTAATTACCGGCAACTGGACTACAGGTTTGACAATGAGCGTCTCTCGGCAAACTCCTTTTACAACAAATACGGGCATGGATGTCGCCCCCGATACTACCACTTTGGTAGATCCTGGTTTTTCCAGAGCAATGGATGCATTCTTTCCCACTATCACTGTAGATTCAACCTCTACCTTCTCGACACCTATCCCTGCTTCCTTACCCATCATTTTTTCTTTCGGAGTAGTTCGGATCATCATCATTGTTTGTGATGGTTTCTTCGTCTCTCCTCTCTCATGAACGAACTCAATCATCTGGGTCTCGTGGTGCGCCGGCAATGGGTTTTGATTAATGTTGGGTGCTTCAGGTGTTTGGACCTCGATCTTAGGGGTGTCAATGAGATCTTGCATTGCGTGTTTCAATCTCCAACACGTTTTGGTGTCATGTCCTCACATCCCTAAATAGTACTCACAACTCTTTTATTGGTCCAGATTCTGGGGCGAGGGGTTTTGTACCCTAGGCTCGACAGGACTTAACAAACCTACCTGCCTTAATTTGTGGAATAAGGCGGTGTAGGTTTCTCCCAATTCGGTAAAGGCTCTTTGCTGTACCCTGTCATTTTTGGAAGCTTGATTTCCGCGGAAACCTACTCCTGGCGAGTTCCTGTATGCCCTTGGTGGAGGATAAGCATTTTGGGGTGGTGGGTATGTGTTTTATGGTAGATAGGTGTTCTGAGGAGGTGCATATGCATGTTGGGGAGCCGGCGGTGGTTGATTGTATGCTTGTTCCTGGTGCATGGAAAAATGTGGTTCTTGTGGGGGATAGTAATGTTGTGGTGAGTGGTGCGAGGAATATGGATAATTTGGAGTGTGGGGTCTGGGTTGGCTGTAGTACGATTTGTTGGCTCTGGACCAATTTCCCGCTTCGACTATGGCGACCTCTTCTTTTTTCTTCCGGCCTAGCGCACCCCCCGCTCCACTTTGAATAGCTTGGGTGGTGGCTTTGAGCGCCGAGTAGCTCAAAATCTTGTCGGACGTCAGTTCTTCTTCTATTATGACTCCAACTTTTACCACCTCGTTGAAAATATTTCCCACTGTTGTCACTAGATGGCCAAAATATGTTGGGTCCAGCATTTGCAAGAAATACTCCACCATCTCTCCCTCTCTCATGGGAGGATCCACCCTGGCTGCTTGCTCTCTCCACCGAAAGCCAAATTTATGGAAAGTTTCTCCGGATTTCTTTACTGTCCTCAGTAATGTGAGACGGTCAGGAACTATCTCAAGGTTATACTAAAAGTGAGCGGCGAATGGTTGGGCCAAATCATCCCAAGTGTACCATCTACTAGGATCTTGCCTAGTGTACCATTTAAGTGCCGACCCACTTAGACTTTGACCGAAATATGCTATCAACAGCTCGTCTCTCCCACCTGCTCCTCTCATTTTGCTACAGAACCCTCGTAGATGTGTCATAGGGTCACCATGTCCCTCGTATAGATCAAACTTTGGCATTTTGAATCCTGCCGACAACTGAACATCGGGGAAGGGACACAGATCTTTGAAGGCCACACTGACCTGATTGCCCAATCCGTGCATGCTTCTGAGGGTCTGCTCAATGCTTTTCACCTTCCTTGCCATATCATCTTGTTCCAAGGCCCTTGCTGGCCTTTCCTGCTCCGTCGGGATTTCCATGCGAGGGTTGTGAGGTTCTGGTGCATTGAAAGTGGGTTCCGGGGGATATTACTGAGTATCATGAGCCAAAAACAACGACTCGCTGTTTGATCTTTGTAGCATGGCTGGCGGGGGTCCCATAAAAATGGGAGTGCTTGGTGGTGGAAAATGTTGGTTTAGTGGCGGAGTTTGAGTGTCATAGGGACTTCTCCCCTGATAATAATGATGACTGGGTATATGCGTTGAAGGACTTGGGTGTAGGTACTCCGAAGTATGTCCTGATGTAGGGTTAACCGGTAACTCAAGGCTTTTTTGTGCCTTTGCCAAAGCCAAATGCATCGCACTCATTTCTAGACCTATTCGTTCTATCTTTTCAATAGCCTCTTTCAGTAGCTGGCTAGTGGGCCTTTCCTCCCCGGCACTGTGCTCTAAAGTAGTCATGCTTGAAGGTAGGGGTCCCTTAGATCTGGTTGGGTAACGGTGTGGTGCCAGAACGTGCTAACAACTGACTGGACAGGGATTATGAAACAACAAACTTGTTAGTATTAGGATTTAACAGATTTAGTAATCACATATTGGAATGCAATGTTCCCTTATCAATTAATCCTTTCTAACATGTCTTGCATGCGTCATCCCAACTTGTCTTTTGGAATTTTTTCTTTTTTTTCTTTTCCTTTGACATTTTTTTTAAAAATGAATCTTGTTATCACGACCTTTCAGCACTTAAAAAAGATTTGAAGGTTGTGTAACAGGATACCGGTAAGATAACTATGTTCGATTTTTTGCGAAATTAATCCTTCGGCGCCCCTTTTGAAGCGTTTGACTATTTTCGCAAAATTTCCTAACTCTTGACTAAGGACATATCTCCTAATATATTTTTATTATTATTTTTATTTTATTTTTTTATTTCTTTTATTCTTTTACTTTTATGAAAAAGCAGTTTTAGTTGAGCCCGATATGGGTTGCCTACGTATCCCAGGCCCGGTGAGAATCAAACTTGTGTAGTTCGAAAATAATGAACTAAATCATTTTAAGAAAAGAAAACAAAATATTTTTAACAGCATTTTTTCAAAAAATTATATTCAAAGAAACTAACTATTTTTCATAAAATTAACAAAATTTATCTGGATTTTTTTTTTTTGCGTTTTTCAAAAATTATTTTCAAATAAACTAACTATTTTCCATAAAATTACAAAATTTATTTGGAATTGTTTTTTTTTTATTTTCAAAATTATTTTCAAAGAAAAACAGACTATTTTCCATAAAATTATTTTGAATTTACATCTTGACTGTTTCCACTTCTTACCCTCTCTCTTTTTTTAATAACAAACCGGTCGGCATGTAAGATCGAAACAAATAAATGCACAGACAAAGATGCATCAAGTTGGTCGTTCGTTTCGGGTACACATGTCCTAGACAGGCCCAACCCCCGTGTCGAGCCTCCTAAGTCAAATATGCACATGATGCAAATAGACGTTCCTATCGGCGATCCGGCATAAGGTTTTGTTATTCTAAGTCATCATCCTGTTGGAAAAAAGTGTCTAGACTGGTTTTACTCGAGCGGACAACTCGAGCCGAGGAGTGTCGGTGCACCGGTAGCATGGCTTTCCGGCTTAATTGACAATACTCCCCGCCTAAACATGTGTGACTAAAAAATCCTTCACCGGGTGCCAAGCACCACATCTATCTTGAGAAAATGGGCTATGTCCAGCAAATGCCCGATATTATATTTCAAAGAGACTCAGATGAGAAAAATGGGTATCGACACAATTTATATACAATTCACAAAATATCAAAGTGGTAAAAGCAACATTTAACACATTAAATACAAACATGTAATAAAATCAGATAATAATAAGCCAAATACAACAATTATTCAAAGCTCGAATTCTTAAACCCTGAACTAGTGGTTCTGGGTTTATCTTCCCCAGCAGAGTCGCCAGAGCTGTCACACCTCCTTTTTACGCTACCTCTACCCGCGAGGGCGCGAGGTATATAAAAGGAGGTTTTTCCCAATTAAAGGACAATCAAAATGGGATTCATTTATTAAGAGTTTCAGAGTCGCCACTTGAGAGATTTATGGTGTCCCAAGTAACCGGTTCGAATCCCGAATTGAGGAAATGTTTGACTCTTTTTAATAGTCCGCGAACTAGAAATCTGGATAAGGAATTCTGTTAACCCGGGAGAAGGTGTTAGGCATTCCTGAATTCTGTGATTCTAGCATGGTCGCTTAATTATCATATTTCGGCTTAATTATCTGATTTTTAACAATTATGATCTTACGCGCCAATTACTACGTTGAACCGCTTTCATCATTTATTACATTAGAAGAGAATTACAATGTCATGAGAATACATCTCGAATTTCATCACATAAATGTGTCCGCAATTTTTGATGCGTTCCGACTTCATTGGGATTTGGATTAGGGTCACATAAATGTGTACCCGAGTTTAGGGAGGTAATTTTATTAAGTACGTGCCTAAAGATGCTAGCGCATTATTACTTTGGGAAATACCGCGAAATTAACTAGACGGTCTTTCTGCATTCGAATTGTTTCCTATATAACAACTTTTTTGAGGGTCGTGCCTTTATCCCTTTCATTCGGTGAAACTTACTTCACTTTGCTTAATTAAATTGTACCTTATATTTTTATTAATCTCTAGACGTGTAAAAAGGAAAAAGGTTCCTAATCAATTTATCGTTGCTTTAAGTATTACCCATTTGGATCCACCAATACAATCCTTCAATTACATTAGACCTTAAGATGAATTATTGCAGATATTAAATTACAATAAGTTACTTGGGCCATTTGCAATGACAATCCAGGCCCAATTTAAAAATTTGTGTGCTAATCCAGATAATTCCTAACCTTTCAAGCATCCCGCAATGTGAATTAATATCTAACTGTCCCTAACTAATAAAACTTAAGTCATTTATATTTTGTGTTACAACCCTCTATTCTCACTGGATTATTATTTAGATCCCGACATTTGAAAGATGACAACAAGCTATGATAAAGATTATGTACCCGACTATCTATTTTTAAATTCTAGCTAGAATCATTATATTACACCTTACATGATTAACAAGTTCAACCATGAGAGGCTATGAGTATAAATAAAATGTTAAAAAAAACTAATATTTAACTTACATGTCTATCCTCTAACAAAGTCCAGACCACTTTCTGTTTCAGTCTATACTTTAAATTCTAATTAATTCATACAACATGATATTCAAACTGAATGAAGCCAATTAACAACCCTACTTTTACAATTCACAGTTCATTAGTTTAATTACGATGTATGACTAATCTAATCGTATTAAACTACTTAAACATGGCAACAGTATAGAACAAAACTTCCATTTTTCATTCGCTTTTTACTTCAAAGGCAAGCATTACAATGAGGCAGGCTTGAAAAGTGTACCTGGTATATGAAATCAAAGAAGAGGAAGAATAATGCAACAATGGTACACAACAGCCAGTGATGAACAGCAGCAGATACCAACAAACAATGAACAATAGCAGATTCCCAGGAGTACCAGACCAATTCAAATCAACAGAAAGTAAAAACCAAAACGAGCCAACTTCAACCCCAAAATCAATGGAATAGTGGACTTCCAAGAAAGAAAACCAAATCTTAAGCAGTAAAGATGAAACCGCACTATATTGATTTCAAACCAAAGCCCCCAAACAACAATATCTTTTGCAGACTTTAAACCAGATTTGAACACCAATTCTAAACCTTTCTCAACTCATGTGAGTAAAAATTGTTACAAAGGTTTTCAAATAATTCCCAATCACTGAAGACTTCAATCACACAGCAAAATGATTTTCCTGTGTGTATATATATGTGTCTAATCTTAGTGTATATTTCAGTGTGTTTCCCTCTCTTCCCACTTAATGCTCTCAATGGTTTTCAACTGAAAAACCCTGTTTAAAGCCCTAATAATCTTAAAATCTATTTTTCTGCCTCTGTCTCTATGTCTGTCTGTGTATCTTTTTCAGTCCCCTTTCTAATGTCTGAAGTCTGCCCTTTAATAGAACCAAAACAGAACCAGCAGCCCCTTATTTAGTTATTTTAATTACTGTCCAATTCCAGCTCTTAAAAGCACTGCCTGAATTAAAAATTCAATCCCCATGTGCACCCCCTTATTTCCGGCTCTTAAGAGCACTCAAAACTTATTATAAGCAAAACATTCCTTGTTATTCCCTGATCCAACCACTATGTATGCCCTTTTATTATTAAATAACAGGTATGGGCAGCCTGAATATTACATTCAGGCATGCCTGACAGCACATGGTTTCCATTAGTGATAAAGCATTGTTAATTCAAAGCCCTAAATATATCAGATTAGGGAATTTGGAAATGGAGGGCGGCGCTAGGGTTCCTTGTCTCTTCATAGACGAGGTTTGAGAGATGAAAGAGGGCTGGCTTAGGGAATTTGGAAATGGAAACGGGTTTAGGGGTATTGGGGGGGGGTTTGATATATCAAAATTGAACGGATTGGTCTAAACCGTTGGATTATAAGAATCCAACGGCTGTGATCCACCGTCATGGAAAACGCGGTCGTTTTAGGAATGGGTAATGGGTCGGGTTAAAAAATGGGTAAGGGAAAATATGATCTTGGTCGTTGATCAATTTGAGATCAATGGCCCAAATCAAGTGTGACCAAAACAACGTCGTTTAGATGTCTCTGAAAGGGCTCGATTTGGACTGGGTATGTGTAAGTGCTTTGGGTCAAGTAATGGGTCAGGAGAATTGGGCTCGATTTTTTGGCCCAGTTCCGCATTTTTGCTCCTTTATTTCATTTTATTTCTTTTCTCTTCAAAATCTTTTAGTTCAAAATTAATAACTGAAAATTCTAAAAGTCTTAAATCAACTTATAATTCTTATGTTTAGACAATTATTTATGCGATTTTCTGCCGGAATTACTAATGCTCTTTTGTTTTTGTTTTTGTTGTTGCTTTCCCTTCCCTTCTCTAAGCCGGGGGTCGAATGGAAACAGCCTCTCTACCCTTTTGGGTAGGGGTAAGGCCTGTCTACATATTACCCTCCCCAGGACCCCACCTTGTGGGACTATACTGGGTAGTTGTTGTTGTTGTTAAATCAACTTATAGAAATAAATCAACTTATAAAAAGTATGAGTTAAATCGGTATAACAATTAACACACAATTAAATAACAATTAGAGATAAAATCACACAATTAGACTTTAAACATTAAACGCATATTTTTGTTATTTTCCATTTTCGTCAAATAAACCTGATTACATTTAATTGTAAATTTAAATCCTAAGAGTGCAAACACAATATATTTTTGTATTTTCTTATAAACACGCACATACAGACTCAAACAATAAGAGAAAAATAAACAAAATCCACCAAAATTGCAAACGACACAAAAACTGATTTTATTTTAAATTTTTGGGAGCAATTCTCATATAGAGCAAAAATCACGTGCTCATAGAGACCGACATCGCCTACCATACAACGCCTTAAACGGGGCTATCTAAATGCTAGACTGGTAGCTGTTGTTGTCGGCGAACTCTGCTAATGGCAGAAACTGGTCCACGAGCCCCCAAAATCAATGACACAGGTTCGGAGCATGTCCTCTAGGACCTGAATAGTCCTCTCGGACTAACCGTTCGTCTGAGGATGAAAATTTGTACTCAACTGGACCTGGGTGCCTAACTCCTACTAGACCGCTCTCCAGAAATGCGAGGTAAACTGCGTACCCCGATCTGAGATAATGGACACCGGCACCCCATGAAGACGAACAATCTCCCTAATGTAAATCTCTGCTAACTTCTCCGACGAGTAAGAGACAAATACTGGAATGAAGTGTGCTGACATGGTCAGCCTATCAACAATGACCCAAATAGCATCAAATTTCCTCCGAGTCAAAGGAAGTCCGGTAATGAAGTCCATTGTGATCCGCTCCCATTTCCACTCAGAATTTCAATCCTCTGGAATACACCACCAGGCCTCTGGTGCTCATATTTCACCTGCTGACAGTTTAGACGCTGAGCGACATACGCAACGATGTCCTTCTTCATCCTGCACCACCAATACTGCTGCCGTAAATCCTGATACATCTTCGCGGCATCCGGGTGAATAGAATACCGCGAGCTGTGGGCCTCCACCAAGATCAACTCTCGAATCCCCTCAACATTGGGCACACAAACGCGCCCCTGCAATCTCAATACTCCGTCATTATCTAGAGTTACCTTTGTGGCACCTCCCCACTGTACAGTATCCCTCAAGTCATGCAAATGAGGATCATCAAATTGCCTCTCACAGATACGCTCTAATAGAGAAGAACGAGCGACCGTGCAGGCTAACACCCTGCTAGGCTCAGAAATGTCTAGTCTCACAAACTGGTTGGCTAAGGCCTGGACATCTAGAGCAAGTGGTCTCTGACTGACCGAAATGTACGCGAGACTACCCATGCTGGCAGACTTTCTAATCAACGCATCGGCCACCACATTGGCCTTACCTGGGTAATATAGGATAGTAACATCATAGTCCTTCAGCAACTCTAACCATCTCCTCTATCGCAAATTCAACTCATTTTTCTTGAATAAGTATTGTAGGCTTCTGTGATCCGTGTACACCTCGCACGCCACACCATATAGATAATGCCTCCAGATTTTTAAGGCATGAACCACTGCTGCCAGCTCAAGATCATGAACCGGATAATTCTTCTCATGTATTTTCAACTGTCTCGAAGCGTAAGCAATAACCTTACCATCTTGAATTAATACCGCTCCAAGCCGCATACGGGATGCATCACAGTAAACTATGTAAGGCCCTGCATCTGTAGGTAATATCAGCACTGGTGCTGTAGTCAAAGCTGTCTTGAGCTTCTGAAAGCTCGCCTCACACTCATATGACCACTGGAACTGGGCACCCTTCTGGGTCAACCCGGTCATCGGGGCTGCAATAGAAGAGAACCCCCTACAAATCGACGGTAGTAACCTGCTAATCACAAGAAACTCCGGATCTCAATCGCTGAAGCTGGTCGAGGCCAATTCTGGACTGCCTCAATCTTCTTTGGGTCCACCTAAATACCTTCCACTGATACAATATGACCCAGAAATGCCACCGAACTCAACCAGAACTCACATTTCAAAAATTTGGCATATAGTTGATTACCCTTTAGAGTCTGAAGAACCACTCTGAGGTGCTGCTCGTGCTCTTCCTGGCTGCGGGAGTATACCACAATGAAGACTATCACGAACAGATCTAGATAAGGCCTGAACACACGATTCATCAACTCCATGAATGATGCTGGAGCATTGGTCAACCCGAAAGACATGACCAAGAATTTATAGTGCCTGTATAAAGTGTGAAAGGTTGTCTTAGGAATGTCAGCCGCCCTGATCTTCAGCTAGTAGTAGCCCAACCTCAAGTCTATTTTTTAGAACACCCTCGCTTTTTGGAGCTGGTCAAACAAATCATCAATCCTCGGCAGTGAATACTTGTTCTTTATCGTCACTTTGTTTAATTGTCGATAATCAATACACATCCGCATCGAGCCATCCTTCTTCTTCACAAATAACACAGGTGCACCCCAGGGAGAAACACTGGGCCTGATAAAGCCCTTTTCTAGAAGGTCTTGCAACTGATCTTTTAACTCCTTTAACTCCGGCGGGGCCATACGATAGGGTGGAATAGAGATGGGCTGAGTGCCCGGTGCCAGATCAATACAGAAATCAATATCCCTGTCGGGTGGCATGCCCGGCAGGTCTGAAAGGAAAACCTCGGGAAACTCCCGTACAATAGGGACTGACTCAATAGAAGTAATTTCCGCGCTGGAATCACGAACATATGCCAAATAAGCTAGACACCCTTCTCGACCATGCGTCGAGCCTTAACGTAGGAAATAACAGTGCGGATGGAGTCGCCTGAGGTCCCTCTCCACTCTAGTCGGGGTGATTCTAGCAAGGCCAAGGTCACTGTCTTGGCATTAGAGTCTAAGATAGCATGATACAGGGGCAACTAGTCCATCCCCAATATGACATCGAAATCCACCATGTCTAATAGCAATGAATCAACACGGGTCTCAAGACCCCGAATATAACTACGCACGAATGATGTACCCGGTCGACTATTATAGAGTCACCCACTAGTGTAGACACATAAACTAGACTATCCAGAGCATAGCTAGGCACGGACAGATACGGTGCAAAGTAGGAAGACACATATGAATATGTAGACCCAGGGTCAAATAATACTGAAGCACCTCTATCACAAACAAGAATGGTACCCGTAATCACGGTATCTGATGCCTCTGCCTCTAGCCTGGCTGGTAAAGCATAAAATCGGGGATCAGCACCTCCCATCACAGATACATCTCTGGAACGATCATCCACTAGCTGACCTCTACCACTGGCTGGACAATCTCCACCTCTACGATCTCGACCTTCACCTCAACGATCTCTACCCCCACTTCTGGCTGGCTGGGCAGGCTGTGGGTCAACTGGGGCCCGAATCATGGGACGAGGACTCCGCTGCTGAGTGTTGCCCGTCGCTCGAGGGAAAACCTGACAAGATGACCTGGATCACCACAACCATAACAAAATTTAGGCTGATGGGGCTGCTGGCCCTGACGACCTGAATGGCCCCCACGAACACTCTGAAAAGGCTGAGCACTGATGGGAGGTTGATCTGAATACTACTCACGAAACCCACGATCAACTGGACCACACTATGAAGCCTGAAGGGCTGATTGAAAAGGCCTCGAAGACTGGCCCCTATCAAAAGATTCCCTGCCTCCAGAAGAAAAACCATTAAATCTGCCAGAATGACGAGGCCTCTTGTCTGAAGGATAACCACCTCCCCGAGCAAGAGCCAACTCAACTCTACGCGATGCATTAGCTACCTCCTGAAAAGATATGTCACTCCCAACTCCCATGGCCATCTGCAGTCTAATCGGCTGATTTAGCCCATCTATAAACCTGCAGACCCTCTCCCGATCTGTGGGGAGTATCACAACTGCATGACGCGCCAGATCAACAAACCTCGTCTTATATTGGGTGACAGTCATAGTACCCTGCTGGAGACGCTCAAACTGCCTCCAAAGTGCCTCCTGCAGAGTAACAGGGAGAAACTTCTCCAGAAATAACTCTGCAAAGTCGTCCCATGTTAAAGCCGGGGACCCTGCTGGTCGAGTCAAACAGTAATCTCTCCACCAAGTCTTGACGGATCCTAAAAGCCTGAATGTGCAGAAATCAACTCCATTAGATTCCACTATTCCCATAGTCTTGAGAATCTCGTGGAAACTGAATAAGAAGTCCTGAGGATCCTCTGATGTGGCACCGCTGAAAGTAGTGGTAAACAACTTGGAGAACCGATCAAGTCTCTATAGAGAATCAGAAGTCATGGCCGCTCCATCTCCGGCCTGAGCTGTGGTGCCTGACTGAGTGGCCACAGCTGGCTGAACCACTGGTGCCTGAGGCTGGGGAGCTACTGGCTCCGGAGTACGTGCAACAGGAGTCTAGACCCCTCCTCCAGCCTGAGAAGTGGCTGGTGCAGCTGGTAATAAGCCTGCTCTGTCAACACTGTCCATAAAACCCACTATTCTGACCAGAGCCTCCTGAAGATCTGGGGTAAATAAGAACTCCCCTGGGACCTGAGCTGGGCCCTCTGGAGCTGTTGGGACTGGAACCTCCTCACCAATCGCAACATGAGGCTCTACCTCTGGAATCGCTACCTGGGGCTGAGCTCTGCCCCTACCACGGCCTCTGATAAGGTCTCGGCCCCTGCCTCTCACGGGAGCTGTCTGGGGCTCAGGCTGCTGATCAGCGGATGAAGAAGCGGGTGTCCTCACCATCTACGAAAGGACCGAGTAGAAATTCAATCAGTATTTGAGGAACAAATCTCACGACAAGAAGGAACAAATGAGAGACTCTTTCCTGACTCAGTAGACTCAGGAGGACAAGTACAGACGTCTCCGTACCTACCCCTCAAACTCAACTAAGCTTGTTCGTGAGTGGTGAGACCTATGTAACCTAGCGCTCTGATACCAACTTGTCACGACCCAGATTTTCCCCCATCACCGGGATCGTGATGGAGCCAACTCGTGGTAGATAGGCAAGCCAATTCATTCAACACTTTCCTGTTCATACCATCATTCTTGTACTCATACTTAATAACAATAAAAATAGTTACTCAATTTAATAAATGCGGAAGTCTTTCTAAATCGAGATTAACGGTAATAAGGTAAAACACAAATAAAATCCTCTACCCAAGATATGGAGTCACTGAGTCACGAACTACTAAAGAATACTACACATAATGGACTGAAAGAAAATAACAAATATCTGTTTGTCTGGGAACAATGAGACCACAGCAAATAACATAAGTAAATAGAAGAGACGTCGGGCCTGCGGACGCCTGCAAGCTACCTCGGTCTTGAAATGCTCAACACTCCCACGAGTACCCTACTGCTGATGTTGCTGCTCCTGCTCAAAACCTGGACCTGTGCAAAAATGCACAAAAGTGCAGTATCAGCACAATCCGACCCCATGTGCTGGTAAGTGCCTGGCCTATCCCGGCGAAGTAGTGACAAGCCTAGGACCAGACACTCACATAAACCTGTGCAGTTCTATATATATACATACCACAAAATAACAGGATTATCAATTAATACAACTAACATAAGAGGTATCATATTGGGGGAAACCCAATCGGCAACATATATGAAATCAGTAAAGAAAATCAGAGTATAATAAAAACACTTATTATCGAATCAAAGAAATTTCAAATAGTTGCACGTCATCACCCTTCGTGCTTTTACTCTCATCCTCACATCCATGGAACGGCATGATCCTTCGTGCATGGTTCGAATAACAACGACACGGAATGTTTCTTCGTGCATAATCAATATCACAAGGCACGTCATGATCCTTCGTCCATAATCAATAACAAGGTATGACATTACCCTTTATGCATAATCAATAAACAAGGCACGGCATGATCCTTCGTGCATAATCAATAAAAACAAGGCACGGCATTACCCTTCGTGCATAATCAATAAACACGGCACGGCATCACCCTTCGTGCATTATCACTCTTCCTTACCCAAATAACAATCATAGTTAAGGGCAACTGAGTGAAAACAATAAACATAAACCATCCCGACAAGGGATACAATAATCATCACAGTAAAGTCCCGGCAAGGGAAACAATAATCAACTTCACAATAAAGTCTCGGCAAGGGAAAATAATGATCAACTTCACCACCCGGCAAGGGTGCAAGATTTTATCTTAACAACATCTCACAATGTATATCAACAAACGACTCATGGTCATGCTAGACGCCAGTGTATAGATGCTTGTCACCATAGCCCATACACCACTCGATCACATAGCAAATAGCACATAAATCATATTCCCACAAGCTAGGATAGATCAAACACATACCTCTAGCCTTGAAGTGTGACGACCCAAAGGGTCATCACTTATTTTATTAATCATTTCGAGCTTCCGAGGCCTTGAAAACCTCATTCAATGTTGCCTCGATTTACGTGCACGATCCGAGCATGTAGCCGGAAAGATTTTTTGATAGAAAATATGAATTCTATGAGAAATTTGGATAAAAATGATATTAATATTGATATGGTTGACTTCGGTCAATATTTTTGGTAAACGGATCCGGACCCGAGATTGGATGGTCCCGAGAGGTCCGTAGGAAAATATGGGACTTGGACATGCGTCCGGAGTCGAATTCTGAGGCCTAGAGCCCAAGTTATGAATTTTTATGTGAAATTGTTTTTGATGTAATTATTAAAGGAAATAAATTAATTGACCTTGGTATCGGGCTCGTATTTTTGTTCCGACGCCCGGTACAAGTCTTAAATATTATATATGTGATTTCTGTAATGAAGTTTGGTGACATTTGGATGTCGTTTGAGATGTTTTGGACCTTGAGTTCCAAGTTAAGAAGTTTTGAAAATCAAAAGTATGAAAATCATGAGTTTGAGGCTTGATTTGATTAAAACGAAGTGATATTGGCGATGTGATCACACGAACAAGTTCATAATGTGTTTTTGAGGTTATGTACATGTTTGGTTTGGAGCCCGGGGGCTCGGGTAAAGATTTGATAGGCCGTTGGATGAAATTTTGAAATGTTGCACTGCTGGTTTTTCACCCAGCTGTTGGCTTCGCAATTGCGAAGAAGTTCTCGCAATTGCGAAGGGGACAGTGTAAGGCAAGGCTCGCAAATGCGAACCTTGATCGCAAATGCGAAGCCAGCCTTGTTCGCAAATGCGAACAACTATTCGCATTTGCGAAGGTCCCTAGTGCCTGCCTATGTTCGCAAATGCGAACAATAGTTCGCAAATGCGAACATTCCCCATACTGCCTTGGTTCGCAAATGTGAACCGTTGTTCGCAAATGCGAACACTGCCTTATACAGCATGTGTTCGCAAATGCGAACATTAGTTCGCAAATGCGAACATCCCTTTGATTGCCAGTGTTCGCAAATGCGAACAAATGTTCGCAAATGCAAACTTCCCAGCCTTAGCTTATTTTTCAAACTCCAGAAATTGGTCGGGGTTCGCAATTGCGAACCCATGTTCGCAAATGCGAACACAGAGACCTGAAAAACACGAATTTCAGTCATTTCTTCACTTTTTACAAAACCAAAACACCCATTTGCGATTCTTCAAGGATTTCTTCTTCATCAAAACGATTGTAAGTCACTTTTTACTTAATTCTTTCAATTCCTAACATCATTAAACATGTTTTTCATAAGAAATCAAAGATTTTCATGGTAGAATTCTTGTTTTTGTTAGAAAATAGGGTTTTTCATAAATTGGGGAATTGGACCTCGAATTGAGGTCCGATTTTGAAACAAATCATATACATGAACTCGTGGGGGGATGGGTAACCGGATTTTGGTCCTAACCCCGAGTTCTGACCATGTGGGCCCGGGGTTGAAATTCACTATTCCGGGCAGAATGTTGTAAAAGTTGTATTTGGTCTTAAGAATTAGTTTGTTGAGTAGAATTGATGATATTAAATCAATTGTGTATAGATACGGTTGGATTGGAGCCAAATTGAAAGAGAAGACATTTCCACGGATTGAATTGTTCATAAGCATTCGAGGTAAGTGTTTGTTCTATCCTAGCTTGAGGGAATAGGATTATGTGTTATGTGTTATGTGATCGAGTGCGGTGTATGGGCTGTGGTGACGAGCATCCATACACTGGCGGCGTTTAGTATGACCGTGAGTCGTTGAAAAATGATTATTTTGAGATATATTACAGATGAAATGTTATTGTTTTCCCTTGTTGGGACTTGTTGTGAAGATAATTATTGGTTGCCCTTGATGGGACGGTTTATGAATTACTGTTTCTTTCTTTGCCCTTAACCGTGATTGTTATTTGGGTGAGGAAGAGTGATAATGCACGAAGGGTGATGCCGTGCCATGTTTATTTATTTATGCACGAAGGTTAATGCCGTGCCATGTTTATTTATTGATTATGCACGAAGGATCATGCCGTGCCCTGTTATTGAACCATGTACGAAGGATCATGCCGTACTATGGATGTGAGGATGAGAGTAAAAGCACGAAGGGTGATGCCGTGTACTTTATTTGCTTATTTGGTGAGGATGAGAGTAAAAGCACGAAGGCTGATGCCGTGCACTTTATTTGCTTATTTGGTGAGGATGAGAGTAAAAGCACGAAGGGTGATGCCGTGCAACTATTTGCCATTCCTTGACTTGATATTACTTGTTTTTCCATTATATTTTATTTGGGTGATGCCGTGCAACTACTTGCTATTCCTTGACTTGATATTACTTGTTTTTTTTTTCTATTATATTTTATTTGGGTGATGCCGTGCAACTACTTGCTATTCCTTGACTTGATATTACTTGTGTTTCCATTATACCTTGTTTTCCTTGTGAACGTATTAACTGTTGTTAATTGTTGAGTTCCTTGAGATATTCCTTATTGTGTTATTACTTGGTTAATTCTTGTTATTTGTGGTAATATATATATTAAAGAATTGGGATCGGGTGGTATGCCTACCACAAGATATAATTTATTGATACAGTTGGGAGCGGGTGGTACGCCTACCACGAGATATGAAAAGAAAAATAAAGAATTGAGACACGAGAGTAAGATTTAATTCTGTGGATTAGATTAATCTGGATATTATGAGTTATTGATTGTTATTGCAGAGTAGAGTATTTCCTTATAAATGTTTATGTGATATTATTTATTGTGTTAATACTTGATTATTTCTTGTTATTTTGTGGTACACATATATATATTGAATTGCACAGGTTTATGTGAGTGTCTGGTCCTAGGCTTGTCACTACTTCGCCGGGATAGGCCAGGCACTTACCAGCACATGGGGTCGGTTGTGCTGATGCTACACTTCTGTGCGTTTTTGCACGGGTCCAGGTTACGATCAGGAGCAGCAGCAGCAGTAAATCGATTGCGTGGGAGTTGATCATATTTGAGACCGAGGTAGCTTGCGGACGTCCGCAAGCCCGGCGTCTCTCTCTTTATTTATGTTATTAGCTGTAGTCTCTTTGTTCCGAGACAAACAGAATTATGTTATATTTCCTTCAGACTTTTATGTGTAGTATTCCATAGTAGTTCGTGAGTTAGTGACTCCACGTCTTGGGTAGAGGGTTTCAGTATGATTTTCACTTTGTAATTAGCTAATTCTATCTAATAAAGTATTCCGCATTTATTTATTAAAAATTGTGCTAGAAATAAGATAGTATGTATACAGTGGCTTGCCTAGCTACCACGAGTAGGCGCCATCACGATCCCGATATTTGGGGGAAAAATCCGAGTCGTGACATGAAGTCCAATTTATCCTTCAACTATAGCCTTACCTCGAAGTTCAGCTTTCAAGTTGCTCGAATCTAATCATAATTGGTTCAATTACATTAATAAATACTATATAAATTGGTTTGGATGCTTATAAATGGTTTTCTCAAAGTTTATCCCAAAATTTCCCAAAATGCCTCTATTCCCACGTGGTCGAAACTCCGGTTACCTATTCCCTCACGAGTTCAAATATGTGATTTGTTTCAAAATCGGATCTCAAATCGAGGTCCAATTCCCCAATTCATGAAAAACCTAGGTTCTACCCAAAAACAAGGATTTCTACCATGAAAACCTTTGATTTCTCTTGAAAAACATGTTTAATGATGTTAGGAATTGAAAGAATTAAGTAAAAAGTGACTTACATGTGTTTTGGAGTGATTTTTCTCGTGGATAATCGTGTGTAGTGTGTTGGATTTTGAAAGAATGAAGAAAAGAGGTGTAAAATTCATTTAAGTATCAGATTGCACAGCTGCAGTTATGGGAATTGCGAACGTTTGTTCGCAATTGCGAACGTTTGTTCGCAATTGCGAACATAGCAGGTTTGGGGACTGTTGCTCTCGCATTTGCAAGAAAATTTTGCATTTGCGAACTCTGGCCCAAGCTGCCAGTCTCGCATTTGCGAGATATTTTTCGCATTTGCGAAATTGAGGCTTTCCTGTGCAAGATCGCATTTGCGACCCATTGTTCACATTTGTGAACCAGGCCATCTGAGGGCCATTTCGCATTTCCGACTAATTGTTCGCTTTTGCGAACTTAGCATGATTTTGTAGCACTTCGCAATTGCAAGTATATCTTCGCAATTGCGAAGATATCAGATGGGGAAAAATACTAGCTGTGTCTTTTTTTCAGAATTTGCTCCAACGGCCTATCAAATCTTTACCCGAGCCCTCGGGCTCCAAACCAAACATGCACACAACTTCAAAAACATATTACAAACTTGCTCGTGCGATCAAATCACCAATATAACATCGTTTCCATCAAATCAAGCCTCAAGTTCATGATTATCTTCCTTTACCTTCATTAACTTTCAAATTTGGAACTCAAGGTTCAAAACACATAAAACGACATCCAAATGTCATCAAACTTTGCAGAAAGCACTCATATAATATTTAAGACTTCTACCGAGAGTCGGAACCAAAATACGAGCCCGATATCATGGTCATTTAATTCATTTTCATTTAATAATTTCAGCAAATATAATTTAACAGAAAATTTCATATCTTGGGCTCTAGGCCTCAGAATTCGACTCTGGACGCATGCCCGAGTCCCATATTTTCCTACGGACCTTCCGGGACCGTACGATCTCGGTTCCGGGTCCGGTTACCAAAAATATTTACCGAAGTCAACTATATCAATATTAATATCAATTTTCTTCAAATTTTTCATAGAATTCACATATTCTAGCACAAAATCTTTCCAGCTACATGTCCGGACTATGCACGTAAATCGAGGCAACATCAAATGGGGTTTTCAAGGCCTCAGAAGCATGGAACAAGTGAGGAAAACAGGTGATGATCCTTTGGGTCGTCACATAAATACAACTACAAGGTCTGAAATATACAAAACAGGGCTGATGAACGAAAAAGAAGAAAAGTGGTAATGCGAAAACTGACAGCCACCTTGCTAAACTATGATAACTCTGCCTCCAATCAACCAAAACCCGTTACAGAATGTATAAATACCTAAATTTGCACACAAGGTGCAGGGGGTAAGCTGAGTACTCCAACTCATTGAGTAATAAAGGTAAATAAGAATTGAGCAGTAAGAAATCACGTAAAGCAAATCAACATGTTGCATAGAAGAAGTGTAAAACCTTTTGAGATAAAGCAATGAAGCTGTGAAACCTTTAGAACATCTTAGCTCAGTTTAAACCTCTTTTGAAAATGACTTTTTCAACAATTACGCAAATTAATGCAAAATAGTTAGTCCCGATAAGCATAGAAAATCTGCACATCGGCAGCATGACAGGTAAAATGACAAGTAAATATGTAAGAAGAACACATAAAGCTTCGCCACTCTTGCAATATCTCAGAACAGTACAAACCCCTCAAGCTCACTCTCAGAACAATATCGGCCCCTCGGGCTCACTCTCAGAACATTATCAGCCCCTTGGGATTACTCTCAGAACAATATCAGCATCTCGATCTCACTCTCAGATCACATTGGGTACCCGCACTCACTGGGGGTGTAAAGACTCCGGGAGGGGTCCCTTACAACCCAAGTGCAATATCAATCCATCTTATATCATCAAATCTCGGCTCCCGACCTCACATCACTTGGGCCACCTCGTGGCGTATATATGTATATCAGGTCCTCGGCCTCATATCACTCAATGTATCCTCATATCTGACCCTCGGCCGCACTCAGTCCGAAAATCATCACAAGCCCCTCGAACATTAGTAAAATAGTAGTTCTCAGCCCAAAACATCATTTAGAAATATCGTTGTCATTGAATTGTAAAACAGTGGAAAATAGCATGACTGGATTCAGGCAATAAGACAAAACAATGAGGAAATACCGATAAAATCCCTGAGGGATTCAAGTAGTTAGCACGAAGCCCAAATATGGCAATCAGTCCATATTATGATAATATCAATTAAGCTTCAGTCAAATACGCGGTAAAATCATCAATCGGGATAGACCAAGTCACAATCCCCAATTGGAAATGACCTCACGCTCATCATCAAGCATGTGTCTCTCCTCAATATAGCACTACGATGTGCAAATTCGGGGTTTCAAACCCTCAGAGTATCATTTACAATCATTACTCACCTCGAACTAGCAAAATTCTCGCTCGCAATACTTTTGCCCCTAAAATTGGCCTCCATGCGTGTCGAATCTATATAAAATTAGAACGAATACATCAATATGCTAAGGGAACAAAGCCCAAATGAAAACAATCAATATTGGGCACAAATCCCAAAATTACCAAAACCCGAGCCCTGGACCCACTTCTCGAAACTCAGAATTTTTCACATTATTAAATTCCTTATCTCCCCACGCGTCCATACATATCAAAAGTTCTCAAATACGACCCCAAATGGTCCTTCAAAATCTTAAATCAAAAGTCCAATTTCTCAAGCCCTAGTTCTTCAATTATTCGTTTAGTTTTCATGATTTTCTAGGTGGAATTCATATAATAATCAAGTATTGAGTTCAAAAATCTTACCTCAAGGTGTTTCCACTTAAATCCCTCTTCTATTAGCTCTCCCAAGCTCCAAAATCGCTCAACAATGGAGGTTTTTAGCCACAAAATCTTAGAATAGCCTTTTTAAAACATTCTGCCCACCATTCCAAAAACATTCATCGCGATCGCTATCGCGACACTAGCCACGCTATCGCGTAGAAAAAATTTTAAATTCCTCAAATATACTCTATGCGAATGCTACATGGGCCCTACGAACGTGATGCTTCAGCCCTCTACACTTACGTGAACGCGATCCCATCCACGCGAACGCGATGCACAAAGACCTTCAAACCCCAGATTCCTCTACGCGGTCGCGATTGCTCTCACGCGAATGCGAGAGCCCCTATCGTAAACGTGAAGGCTAAATTCCTCACCTTCCAAAATCTTTCTACGCGATCGCGATACACCCAATGCGATCGCGAAGGGCAAATTTTTCTGCAAACTGAACCTGCATTTTCAACAATCTTTTAAGGCACAAAGTGGTTCCATTGACCACCCGAAGTCACCCGAGGCCCTCGGGACCTCAAAACAAACACGCCAACTTATCCCATAACATTATGCAAACCTATTCCAATCATTAAAACACCTCAAAAAATATCAAATTACCCAAAACTCATCGAATTCAAGCCTAAGTTTCCAAAAACTTTTGAAATACACTTTCGATAAAAAACTCGACCGAATCACATCCGAATGATCTGAAATTTTGCACACACATCCCAAATGACATAACAAAGATACTACAACTCTTATAATTCCATTATGACCCCCCAGA
Organism: Nicotiana noctiflora; assembly: GCA_032618575.1. Classification (NCBI taxonomy): domain Eukaryota; kingdom Viridiplantae; phylum Streptophyta; class Magnoliopsida; order Solanales; family Solanaceae; genus Nicotiana; species Nicotiana noctiflora. The sequence continues at coordinate 139,231 of JASVEL010000754.1, read as the reverse complement.
TCAAAATTTCACCTATCAACAGGAAATCGCCAAAATATCAACTTCGTCAATTCAAGCCTAATTCTACTCAGGACCTCCAAAACCAATTCTGATCACGCTCCTAAGTCATAAATTATCTCCTGAAGATAACTGAATAATTCAAACTCGCATCCAATCCCTCTAATATATAAGTCAACATTCAGTTGACTTTTCCAACTTAAACTTTCTTAAAATAGACTAAGTGTCTCATTTTTTACCAAATCCTCTCGGAACGCAAACTAATCAATTTGATCACATGAAACACGGATAACAAAGCATAAAGAAGCACAAATAAGGGGAAATGGAACGGTAACTCATTGGACGACTGATCGGGTTGTCACATCCTCCCCAACTTAAACAAATGTACTTCCTCGAACGTACCCAAAGTTGTTCTAGAAGCCGACCAATTACTAAATAACTTTACCATGCATATACCCAGGGGTGATCCCACATCACCCTATCTTATATAGGTCTGATAACACATTGTAACTAAAATTACATAACTCAATCCAGCCCATAAACCATACAATCATAATGTCACTTCTGAAGCCATCAGTACGATCAAAACCTGACACCTATACTCTGAATAGGCCCAAACCAGTTATAATAACATGTGCCTGCAACATCCGGTGCAATTATCTGATATACCACATAACTCAAACACATGTAGCAATAACTTCCATTCACAGCAGCTGCGCACAATGCCCGAATACTGGTAGAAAACCTTTTATGAACTAAAGTTTCGTTCCAACACATTTATATATACTACAAAATGATAACTAAAAGACGTAGTAAGCCATCACCATCTCTCAGATCAACCATTCATGAAGCCACTTTCCTTTTGGCTAATACCATTGCAGATTCCCGAGCTGAACCTCGATATTATCCTTCCAACAAGCAGAAATTAAATTCATTCGTATTCATAAATGATCCCAACAATCACGTCGAATCCAACATACCACTCTAATGACATGACACATCAATACAGGCCTAAGCCCCAACTCGCATAATACACCCACCAATAAGAAACGGTCCAAACATACTCAAATCATGAAAATGACTCAAACGAAAGAGCTGCACCCTAAGCTCACCAGTATCGCCACAACACAAGGCTAAGAACCCATCTCGCATAATAGAAATAGAACACATGAATCTAACCCGCAAAGTCATATCTCCACATAGCTTTGCTATAATGCGCGATCCTATCAAATACCGCTCCACATGAAAAACCTTAATTCACTATGCTCAGAAGTGAGAACCACACACAATTTGATGTCCTAAACCAAAGCAAATCATAACACTCACAATTAAACAAATAACATACGCCATGCAGCCTGATAGGACATAATCGATATGCCATTCACTGAGAAACGCCCAATTACTCTTCCCGTTTGAATTCCACTATGAGACCTCAAATGAACCGCACCATATGTGCCTATACCAATAAATCATAACACCTCGCAACACAGAAAGGTAACTCATAGATCTCCCCAAATAACCGATAAGCTCAACAACGGTCGAATCAATACCTCCCTCAACAATGCAATTCCGAGCCAACCAAGCCGTCTCAAGATAGAACACTTACCCATATTGGCCTGCAAATGAACTCCTTATCAAGTAAACCTGAAGCTGCTCCTTCCACCTCTATAACTCCGCCGATATCATACGATATGGTGAAAGCCACCCAATCAATACCAAAAGAGACATCCTTGCCCGACGACATGCTCGGCCACAAGAAACACATATGAAAAGCCCCTTACCATCGGAACTGAATCAATTTGAGGAGCCTCAACACTGACAATTATCACAAGAGCCCAAATAAGAAAGACAAATCCTCCCTAGCTGTTCGTTGGTCTTTGAAATATAAAAATCTCCCCAATAGAATATAATCCGTCGAACATCGCCACTCAATTCGTGGCATTTTCTGGCATAGCCAGCAACGCCGCCTTATCGCAATAATCCCGAATAACACAATACAAAGAAGACCAGTCTGAACCCAATATCACATCCAAAATCTAACATATCAAGAAGTAAAAGGTACGCTCGGGTCTACAAACCCCGATACTCAGTGTCGATACACACGATCTATAACCACAACATAGCCTGAATATGAGAACTTTCGGTCTCCAACTCCACACGGCACATGGATCACCATGTCCAATCCCAATTTTGCTGTCCAAATACAAGCCACGCCTTTAATACCCAACCATTTCAATAGTGGTACTCTAAAATTCTTTTGTGCTACCAAGCAAACGCGAATATCAGTAGTCGATCTAGCTAGAAAGTATCGTAGTACTACCAAAGTGTCATCAACTTAGTCGCATTGCCTTTTACTGAAACATACTTTCGCCAAATCACTTCATATTAGCAGTACAATTTCCTTAATTATCTAAGGCTATTCGTTGCCTGAGAGTTTTATGGACTTCCTTTTAGAACTGAACTGGAACTTTACACACGAAAGTCTCGATCCTCCACAACATACCGCATATACCATACCATCCTAGTATAACATGAGAACTTCCTCTCCCTTCCGAGCCACATACATCTACATACTCAACTAGTCAAGAACTTTCCCTTGGTATCTTCTAGAAGAAAAATAATTATACATTCGATGCTCTGCATACCCATAGAAAATATACATCTCTAAATCGCGATAAAAACCATCAAAAACTCTCTGAGTTCCCTTTGCACAAATAAGACCTGTTAGGACTAAATCTCTCTAACTCGGCCAAGCTAAGCAAGCCATCAAAACCTAAGAGCATTGCCAAAATACCTGCAAGAACTCATTACCTAAAACACACACACAAAATTAATTATATTCTTACCATACCGGTCCGAATACTATCAAAATTCCGTCTTGCTGTAGCACCATAATGCTTCAACCCAAGCTTACCATACGAGACCAAAGCATAAAACCACACTACCTAAGTCTCATATGTTGCTGAATACTCTGTCTAATATTTCTAGAAACACCACATTCCAGAATACTTTACATTGAAAAACTTCCTGCGAATCTACATTTGTCACCTTTACTTTCCTGATATTGATACATAGAATCCCATAATTGACATAGAAATACCACAAGTCTTGACCTCTTCCAATGAAAACTCAATTTCTAACCACATATACAACTTTAAAATACCCGATTGTCCCTGTAAAATCTTGAACACATTAGCCTTAGATAATTAAGGAAATTTACCTGACCAAACGTATAGAACCACCCGTGCCTCATTACCACTCTTACACCGCAGAATGTAATCCTCATCCCAATATAACCAAGGAACTTCCTGCTCTATGCACCGAGCATTCTTTACCAACAACAACTTAAGACATCCTGTGATTTTCTTACCCTATGAAGCATAATATAACCTTTGTGAAAATTCCTCCTTTACTCGAGCCATCCTTGGTGTCAATTTTTGCAAGCCATAACTGATCAACCCGCACACCTTAAACTGGAACCAACAAAGTACCTAACCGTGCAATCAACTACTCACAGCAGACTTCCCCACTTGGCTCGAATCCGTAGATTACAATACACTCAAGAACTCATATCACTTATACTCGATTGATGCAATAATACCATAGTGAGATTAGACTCAAATCCTCTCTAAATTTGTGGAAACACAAATCCTCTAGAATTTTAACTCTTCTACAAATTTCACATTCACTCTTGCAACAGTTAAGCCCACTCTCTTAAGAGACTCAAAATTAAAATTACAACACTTATATTTCACTGCAACATGAGATCTTCTAACAATCACATAAGAGTCACACAATCCCTAAACACTTCGTAGGAGATAACCCACCTGCTTTGCCTTCAAATAGCATTTCTGTATATCTTCCCCCGTCATAAACACGCAGTCACTTAGTTTTTTTTAGCTTGACATGATCGATCAGTCTTCAGAATCTCCAGATTCCAAATTAATCCTTGAATTAGGGACTGACTTCCTATAGCGACTGCACTTGATCTTGTTTTCTTTTTTATAGCCTTGCATCTTTTGATTTAGCATTGTCCTTGCAGCATTTGATATTGTTTCCTTTCTGATATCTTTAACAAATTGACTTTCTTTGAATTAGTATTGCCTTCCTAATTTCCTGATATTAAATAGATACAGTTAGATTTGCACTATTGTCATAATTGAAACTTAGGTATAACACATTATTCTATGAAATAATAAAGACACTAAATGTTCAATAAAATGAACCCAGGCACTTCGAGAAAATATGAATCTTGACACTTTCTTTTAAGATAGCATATCCACTATTTTTCCAACACTAATAATCACAATCATAATTTACTAGCAAAATCCATCTGCAAGCATTTAGGAGTAATTTTTTGTTATAATCTTATAGTCAATTGTAGATTTGGCAATGGGATGGATTAAAGTTTTTGCGAGGTAAAGCATTAACATAGTGACCCACTTCAAAGGATAATAGCATATTGAAAACGTTATTGTGAAGCACATCTCCTTGTTGACAGCCCAAAGATTGACAAAGAGACACACCTTTTGGAATATATAATAGTTTTCTTTCCTTAACTGTACACAAACCAGAAGGTGCATATCCAAGAAAAGCACAACAGCTAATAGAAACAAAGAGAAATACAAAGATTTTGTTAGGAGTGAAAATGAGTATGAAGCATGGCAACGAAACAGCTGAAATAGAAAATCACGAAAATGAGTCAAACGAAATAGCTGTAACGCAAGCTCACTAGTACCGCCACAACACAAGGCTAAGAACCCGTCTCGCATTATAGAAATTGAACACATGAATCTAACCTGCAAGGTCATATCTCCACATAGCTTTGCTACAATGCGCGATCCCATCAAACACTGCTCCACAAGAAACACCTCAACTTACTATGCTCGGAAGTGAGAACCACGCATAATTTGATTTCTGGAATCAAAGAAAATCATTACACCCACGGTGAAATAAATAACATACGGCACGCAACTCGATAGCACATAACCGATATGCCATTCACTAAGCAACGCCCAGTTACTCTTCTCGCTTGAATTCCACTATGAGACCCCAAATGAACTGCACCATATGTGCCTATAATCAACAAATCATAACACCTTGCAACACAGAAAGGCAACTCACAGATCTCCCCAGATCACTGATAAGCTCAACAACGGTCGAATCAATACCTCCCTTAACAATGCAATTCAAAGCCAACCAAGCTGGCTCAAGATAGAACACTCGCCCACATTAGCCTGCCAATGAACTTCTTATCAAGGAAACCTGAAGCTGTTCTTTCCACCTTTATAACTCTGCCGATGCCATACGATACGGTGCAAAGCACCCAATCAATACCAAAATCGACAACCTTGCCGAGCGATATTTCCAGCCACAATAAACACATCTGAAAAGTCCCTCACCACAGGAACTAGATCAATTTGACGAGCCTCAGCAGTGACACTCATCACAAGAGCCTAAATAAGAAAGACAAATCCTCCCTAACTGTCAGTTGGGTCTTTGAAATATAAAAATCTCCCCAATAGGATATAATCCATCGAACATCGCCACTCAATTCGTGGCATTTTCTGGCATAGCCAACAGCGCCGCCTCATCGCAATAATCCAGAATAACACAACACAGAGTCAACCAGTCTGAACCCAATATCACATCCAAGATATATACCAAGAAGCAAAAGGTACTCTCGGGTCTCCATACCCCAGTAGTCAGTGCCGATACACACGATCTACAACCATAATATAGCCTGAATATGAAACATTTCGATCTCGAACTCCATACGACACATGGATCACCATGTTCTATCCTAATTTTTCCGTCCAAATACATGCCACACACGAGATTGAAGCATAAAACCACACTGCCTAAGAGCCGTAAGCCGCTGAATACTCTCTCAAATATTCCCAGAATCACCATATTCCAGAATACTTTCCTCTGAAGAACTTCCTGCGAATCTAAATTCGTTACCTTTACTTTCCTGATACTGATACATAGAATTCCATAATTGACATAGAAATACCACAGGTCTTGACCTCTTCCAATGAAAACTCAATTTCAACCCACATATACAACTTTAAAATAATTGATTGTCCCATGTAGAATCTTGAACACATTTGAGCCATTCTCGAGAGTCATTTACTCTTATTCAAACTGCAATTTACCTGACCAAACGAACAGAACCACCCGCGCCTCATTACCATTCTGAGGCCGCAGAATGTAATCCTCATCCCAATACAACCAAGCAATTGTCTGCTTTATGCACCGAGCATTCTTTACCAACAACAACTTCAGACATCCCGTGATTCTTTTACCCTATGAAGCATAATATAACCTTTGTCAAAATTCCTCCTTTACTCGAGCCATCCTTGGTCTTAAGTTTTGCAAGCCATAACTGATCCACCCGCACACCTCAAACTGGAACCAACATAGCGCCTAACCGTGCAATCAACTACTCACAGCAGACTTCCCCACTTGGCTCGAATCAATAGATTAAAATACTCTCTAGAACTCATAACACTTATACTCAATTGATGCTATAATACCATAGTGAGATTAGACTCAAATCCTCTCTAAACTTGTGGAAACACAAATTGTCTAGAATTTTAACTCTTCTACAAATCTCACATTCACTCTCGCAACAGTTATGCCCACTCTCTTAAACGACCCAAAATTCAAATTTCAACACTTACATTTCACTGGCACATGAGATCTTCTAACAGTCACATAAGGGTCACACAACCACAGAACTCTTTGTAGGAGATAACCCACCTACTTTGCCTTCAATTAACAATTTCTATATACCTTCCCCGCCATAAACTGCACGCAGTCACTTAGTTTTTCTGAGCTTGACTTGATTATTCAATCTTTAGAATCTCTAGATTCCAAATTAATCCTTGAAGTAGAGACTGGCTTCCTATAGCAACGACACTTGATCTTGTTTTCTTTTTGATGGTCTTGACATCTTTTTATTTTGCATTGTCCTTGCTGCATTTGATCTTGTTTCCTTTCTGATATCTTTAACAAATTGACTTCCTTTGAATTAGTACAACCTTCCAAATTTCCTGCAATTAAATAGATACTGTTAGATTTACACTATTACCATTATTAAAACTTAGGTGTAATACATTATTCCATGAAATAATAAAGACACTAAATGTTCAATAAAATGAACACATGCACTTTGAGAAAGTAATTTTTTGTTATAATCTTATAGTCAATTGTAGATTTGGCAAGGGGGTGGATTAAACTTTTTCGGAGGTAAAACCTTAACATAGTGACCCACCCCGTTGCCGTCTCTAGTCAATAGTCAACTGCTTCAAAGGATAATAGCATATTGAAAAAGTTATTGTTAAGCCCATCTCCTTGTTGACCGGCCAAAGATTGACAAAGAGACACACCTGTTGGAATATATAATAGTTTTCTTTCCTTAACTGTACACAAACCAGAAGATGCATATCCAAGAAAAGCATAACAGCTAATAGAATACAAAGATTTTGTTAGAAGTGAAAATGAGTATGAAGCATGGCAACGAAAATGATTAGGAATACAAAGATTATGTTAGGAGTGAAAATGAGTATGAAGCATGGCAACGAAACAGTCTCCTGTTAGCTTTCGGACCAAACTGCATTCACTGGAGTTACACATTTTCTAGAAATTCAGAATTTTCAGTCAATAATAATTTGATATTCAAGATTCACTTTTACACAGTTTGTGAATCATATATTAAGGCATTAAGTCATAAGGAATTTTTTTAGCATAACAAGATAAAGCTAAACTTTGAGATATAATAATTGAATCAAATGCCCAGAACCTGCAGCAACTAGGAAGATGCAAAATCTTAATAAAATCCTCTAATTTTCATTTTTCAAAGCACATAACATTGTGTCTGGAAGTCGTGGTGTCCTATATTATATTCATGCTTTACTGTACGAACATGATTTGCTTTCAAATTATAGTAAATAAATTGAGAAATCATTGTTATAGTCAAAGTTGGCTGCTGATTGGAAGTCAACAGAATGGAAGATATTAAATGTGATGCGTCTTCTTCTGAGCAAAGATTGAAAAAGAGACCCAAGCTAATGTGTGGAGCAAACTACAATTACAGATATCAATTTGGAATTTTGTATGATTTTCTTTTTCTTTCTTGAACTGTACACAATAAAAGGTCATATCCCGAAAAAGCATTAAGTTTTCTGTTGGCTTCGTTTAGAAAGCAATGATGGCAGAATGGAGACTGCATTTTCCTGTCATTTTCTTCGTTTATCTCAGTTTCTATTCTTTTCAGTTCGCTATATCCAAACAGTTGTGGAATTTCAATGTCAGTCTTTGGAATTCCACCGCCAGAGTTCCCACTTTCTGGATCAATAATCCTTTCGTTAATCGTAATTATTCCACCACAGACTTCTCCGCCATTACACCCATCCTTCCGAGTGGAAAAGATTCTGGCTCTCAGTTCCTCTGTGGCTTCGTCTGCAATTACGAAGTCACGGGATGCCTTCTTGGTACCCTCTTAGTACTCTACAACAGCACCGCTAGTGAAAAAAAATATACTATACTTTACCCCCAATTAGTTTGGTCTGCTAACAGGAACCGTCCAGTGAAAGCCAATGCGACGTTGCAACTAGGCCGAGATGCCAATTTGGTCTTGTTAGATTCTGATGGTACTCTTGTTTGGTCCACTAATACTACTGGCAAATCTGTTTCAGGATTAAACTTGACAGAAAGAGGGAATCTCGTGCTCTTTGATAAGAGAAATCGTGCAATTTGGCAGTCATTTGATCATCCAACAGATTCTTTGTTATCAGGGCAGGATTTGGTTTCTGGCCAGAAGCTTATAGCAAACATTTCAGCATCCAATACGAGTCAAGGTTTATATATTTTCGCTTACTATTCTCAACGGAAGCCTTGTGGCGTACACAGATTCTAATCCACCTCAGTATTACTATGCTTCAGATTATACAAACGATACTGGTTTAAGTTTTGACGGCCATACCCTTAGCCTTACGTCTACTTTTGCTCAATTCATGAAGCTTGAGCATAATGGACATTTACGGCTATACCAATTTGACATATATGAGCTTGATTGGAAAGTGGTATCTGATGTTTGGACATCTGAATCTGATGTAGGAAACTGTGGGTACCCAATGGTGTGTGGAAGATATAGCATATGTACAAGTGACGGGCAATGTAATTGTCCGTACGAAGGGAACTTTTTCAGGCCATCTATCGATAGAAAAACAGATCTTGGATGTACGGCGTTGACACCCATAACTTGCGACTCCCTGCAGTACCATAGTCTTCTAGAGCTCAGCGACACCAGATATTTTGCATTTAATGTCAACTTTCAGCTGAATTCAAGCATATGGTTTGAGGGGATAAAGTTGGAAGATTGCAAAACAGCTTGTCTGAGTAACTGTTCTTGCAAAGCTGTTGTTTGGGATGGGACTCGAAGGAAAAACTGCTTATTATTGAACGAAGTCTTCTCAATCATGGATAACGGGGAGGGAAGAGACAAGACCACAGTTTTTCTTAAGGTGCAGAATCAGTCACCAATCAGTTCTGGAGGAAAGCAATCAAGACATGTCAAAGTGGTACTAGGATCTACTCTTGCAGCTTTCGTGGGGATAATCTTAAGTATCACTACTTGGTTTATACTTTTCAAAAAGAGGTCACAGTCCAGCAAGGTTGGAGATTTTCTGGATATAGAACCACTGTTACCAGGAATTCTCACTCGATTCTCTTACAATGAGCTGAAAATGATTACAGAAGATTTCAGCAAAAAGCTCGGGGAAGGAGGATTTGGCTCTGTATATGAGGGAACACTGAGTAATGACACTAAAATAGCTGTGAAACATCTGGATGGTGTAGGTCAAGTAAAGGATTCATTTTTAACGGAAGTAAACATAGTTGGTGGCATTCACCATGTCAATTTGGTAAAACTTATTGGATTTTGTGCGGAAAAAAATGACAGGCTTCTGATCTATGAGTACATGGTAAATGGATCGTTGGATAGGTGGATTTCTCATGAAAAGCAAGAAAATAGGCTTACATGGAAGACAAGGCAATGTATAATATCAGATATTGCCAAGGGATTAGCTTATCTTCATGTGGAATGCAGCCATAAGATAATTCATTTGGACATCAAACCACAAAACATCCTTCTAGATCAGTATTTCAATGCTAAGATATCTGATTTTGGGTTGTCGAAGCTAATTGAGAAAGACAAAAGCAAAGTTGTGACTAGAATGAGAGGAACACCAGGATATTTAGCCCCTGAATGGTTTAGCTCAGTAATCACTGAGAAAGTTGACGTGTATGCCTTTGGGATTGTGCTATTGGAAATTCTCTGTGGGCGAAAGAATTTGGATTGGTCCCAAGCTGATGAAGAAGATGTCCATTTGCTCAGTGTCTTTAGGAGAAAAGTGGAACAACAGCAGGTCGCGCATATGGTTGACAAAAACAACGAGGATATGCAGCTCCACAAAGAAGCAGTGACAGAAATGATGAGCATCGTTGCATGGTGTTTACAGGGCGATTTCTCCAAGAGGCCTTCTATGTCATTGGTGGTTAAGGTACTGGAAGGCTTGGTCACTGTTGAAACCGACTTAGATTATAATTTCACTAACATACCTGAAGATAGGGAAGGCAACCAACAGAGGGAAACCACTATCAGTTCAAGATTTCCTTCAGTTTTATCGGGACCAAGGTAAACAAATTTTTAGTCTTTGAAAGAACAAATTTATGGTTGTGTAATATCAATATTGCAAGATCTTCAAAGCATAACCTTTTATGGTGTATGAGATTACAATTCATGAAATGTAATATTGTTTTTGTAACTTCTGCATTAGATTTTTGAACTTCATGTTACTATATGCAGTGGCTCCTCAATTTGTATGCGACAGGACATATAATAGTGTGTTGTTGCAGATACTGATCGTGTGTTCTAAGTTACGATGTCACACCCAAATCTTGGGAGGTGTGGCTGGTACCCGATGCCCGAAGGCCCGAGCGAACCAACCATGAGATATGATCTGAAATATAATAACCTGCAGGCAGAAGAGCCCAATATAACATATATACATATAACCTAAGCCAACAAGGCTGCAACAACAGTATAACGGCTATCCAGAAGGCCGATATGGTTATATATATATATATATATATATATATATATATATATATATATATATATATATATATATATATATATATATATATGACTGCTAGTCTGCAAGTCTCTAAAAGTGTAAGACAATATCAACAGGGTGGGACAAAACCCCCGACATACCCAAAACTACACATATACATATGTAATAGTACCTATGGACTCAAATTCAGCAACTCCAAAGAAGTGGAGTGCGAAACCCAACGTTGATCCTGGGGGTCCTACTGAGGAGGCACACCGCTCTGTCTATCAGAACCTGTGGGCATGAACACAACACATAAAAATGCGTCAGTACGAAATATGTATTGAATATGTAGGGCGATAAGTGTAACACAAAAAAATGTAATTAAGAAGAGAAACGATATAGAGACAATTTGAATTCTGAAACTAGCCTCGATAGGAAATTAAAGTTCAACCTGTGAGCACATGATTTTTGCACCGGGTAAATAATTCCAAAATTAAAATAAATACGTTTTTGAGTGCAATTACTTGCTTTGTTTGAAATTAGCTATATTTTGTGTGTTTGAATAAGTAAAAAATTAGAAAAAAAATCAAAAAAAAAATTAGGCTAGTTAATTACTTTGTTTAACTAGTTAGATTTTAAGAAAATTAGCAAAAATAGTGTTAATTAGGGAAAAATAGTAGAAAATTGCCAAAAAATACTAAATAATTAGGGTAAGTAGGAAATTAGGTTTTATAATTTTCCATAAAAGAAAAAGAAAAAAAAAGTATAAAAGAAAATACAAAAATCATTAAAATCGGAAAATAATACAAAAATAGTTTGGGTATATGTGTTTTGGGCCCAAAAGATCTGATTCGAACAGCCCAATGCGTTGGCCCATAGGAGATCCGGTCCAGGTTTCAAGCCGAAGTGATCTCAACCGTTCATTCCTTCAAATCCTACGGCTGAGACAATTAGTGGGTTATTTAATTAAGTAATTGAAATTAAGAGTTGATCGTAGCCGTTCCTTTGGATTGATCTAAGGGCGTGAGACTTTGGTCTACCAGGCGACAAAACTACGTCGTTTAAGTAACACCTTCCTGAGCCGTCGATCTTGATCATTTGGACGGCCCAGATTACCTAAGATGGCCAGCCTATAAAAGGCTTTGGTCTGAACAAATTTGGCCATTTCTCTATATGCCATAACCCTAGCCGCCATGGAGATCGTCTCCATCTCCTTCACCCCGCTTCATCATCTTCGTCATACATCAGCCATGGAGGCCACCACCTCCTACGGTGGTCTCCGGCCACCATTCTTCCATCTTCCTTACCCTTTTCTTCACCTTCTCCTTTTCGAATACCCTGAAACCCGTGTAACAGACCCTTCTCTTGAACTCCGGTCACCGGAGTTACACCGGTGACCACCCAAACAATGAGGATCCGCTTCAAACCAATGCCGATCGGACCGCCTTGGTCTGATCTACATCCCTGTACCACTCTCCACCATCGAATCACCTCCAATCGCCTCGAATATCCAAAAAAGGGTCATCGGAACCCTAACTCCGGCGACCCCCAAAATCAAAACCCCCAAGATCCATTCTTTTACCCACCCAAACACCCCCATAAACTCAAAAACCCCAAAAGGTTTCACCTTGAAGCCGAACAAACAGAAAACAGAAAAGAAAAGTGATAAAAAAAAGAGATAATAACGAAGAGCCTAAGGTCTAAGGTTGGAGAATGAAAAGATCTGAAGAAAAAGAGAGTAAAAAAAGAGAGAATAGGAAGCTCGGGGGACAGGCCCCGCTAAGCTAAGTCCCTTCCCTCTATCTGTTATTTTCTTTGTTTTGTTTGTTTGATTTTCGTGTTTTGCATGTCTTCTATGTCTTTTCTGATTTTTGTTTGTGTCCATTATTTGTTGCTGTTTGATTATGTTCCTCATGGTTCTGTAGTTCATATTTCTTTTGTCGCTTTACTCTGTTAATTGTTATCTCTTCTATACTGATTAGTTGTTTCACATGCTAGTTTTAGGGTTTTTTCTATCTTTGCTTATCATTAGTTCTTTTCTTGTTATGTTTGTCTTCGCATGTTTCACATCTCTTGTCAGTGTCTCTGATATTTAGTCATAAGGTTTCCTAATCTGTTCTTTCGAGCATGTTAGTGATAAGATTCTGTTTGTTGTTTTAATCTCATGTTTCTTTGCTCCAAGTTTAGAGATTTCACCTTTTCTTGGTCATTTTAGCTGCTGGTTTCTGTTTATTACAAAAGCATGACCGTTGGTCTTTGTTTCTTAATTGTTCGGTTTGCTTAAAGCATAAGTCACTTCTGACTCTTTTCTTGTCTTCATTGTTACTAAATCATATAGTTTTTGGATTTGTTCTGACTGCTCTTATTGCTTTAGCTTGAAAGATCTATGATAGAACTAGGTTTCCTTTCCATCTCGTTTTTCCTCATGATGTTCTGTTGCTTTGTTTGTTTCAAATCATGTTATGTTTCTAATTGAGTCAAAAGAGTTACCTTGATTCCATTACAGTCCTTGATCTGTTTAGCTTTCATAGTCTAGTTAACTTTTCTTCTACTGCCATGCATGCTTAATTCTTATTTTCTTTTCATCTTTTAAGTTGATGTCCTGACTGTTCTTCCTTGTGTGTTCCTCACTCTTGGTTATAGCTAGAGTTCTCTTGTTTAGCTTGCAACATTTCATCTTTGAAATTAGATATCTCTTGTGCCTCCCTTCATGGTTAGCTTAGTTGTTTTACCCTAATTAGAGTCTCTTCTACTAGTTCAAATGTCCATACTGTTCTATCTTCTTTACATGATTTAGTTTGGTCCTAGGGTCAGTAGTTGGTTCTCATGAATGATATAAGTCATGCTTCATTTCTTCTGAACTGTTTTGTGAGAATTTAGTGTCTATATGTTTGTGCCCATGAATTTTGAGTATGTTGGAGTCTTTCAGTGAATCATTTAACATAAGTTGTTTCTAATTAGTCCTTTTCAATGATTAATTGATATCTTTGCTATATGAACCTGAGCAATGTGAGTTGATTAGTTGAGATTCAACATTATCAAATCCCTTTTCTGAATTTTAATTAGTTGATAAACACTGTTAGGTTGCATATGGTTATGGGTGCAATTACATGTTGAAATGGCTAAAACTGCAATAGTTCCATGTTAGTTGAACATTGTTTAGGGCCTATCATACTTTAGGAGGATTGGTTATAGCTGTAGTGCTAGGTTTCATAATTGGCTAGTTTTTAAATAGGATAGAACTTAAAATGAACAAAATTAGGCTATAAGTTAAATAATTGGCTTAAGAATGGTCAACCTTGCAAAGGTTTGACCTATTCTATAAGGCCCTAACACACAGCCCACTTTAAAAGTGGCTGGTTGTGCAAAATGGCTATGTCTGCAAATGCAGACTAGCCCAGGCTCTCTTTAGAGCCCTGAACAGCAAAGTGGCCAAACCTGTAAAGGTTTTGGGCCCAGCTGTTCAGTATTTGGCTTTAATAGCCCAAGCTAAGTCTCAACTTGAGACTGGCTAGTTCTTAAATAGTTAATCATAATAATAAAGCAGGCTAGTCCTGCAATTAGCTCTAAATTAGAATAAATTGGTCTTAATTGACTGGAATTAGTTTAAGTGGCTAAAATTGAAATAGTTTCTTAAAATAGAACTGGCCAGCCCTTAAATACTAATGCCAGGGCTGGCTATTAGTTAAATAGGTGCAAAAGATGCTGAGATTTAACCTAGGTAAGCTGTGTAAATAAGCAGTACCCTTAAGGGCACAATTGGGAATTAAAAAGGTGAAATAGTAAATAGTTAGAACTTAAGAGGGAAATTGAGACATTTATGCTCCTGATTTCTGCAATTTTGTAGAGGTTTAGGGGTATAATGGTCTCCTAAAAATGGGAAATCTGTAAAAATCTCAAACCCCTAGGGTCACATTGGTAAAAACCCATAAAAGGGAATCTTTAGAACCTTCCAGCACATGCTGGAAGGGTTTTGATAACTGAAATTGGGGTTAAAGTGTAAGTTTGATAATTTTAGGAGGGGGAGAAGTGGGATTAATCCCATACTTCCTCCCCAAGTCTTCAGCCCTAAAAATAACTATATATATCTCTTAAAAAAGGGGTTCCAATTAGAGAAATCTGAAATATATCTGGGGTTCCAATTAGAGAAATCTGAAATATATCTGGGGTTCCAATTAGAGAAATCTGAAATATATCTGGGGTTCCAACTTAAGCAATCTGAAATATATATCTAGGTTGATTAAATACAGTAATTTTGAGAGTGAAATAGCAATAGAATAGAAGTGTTCTTCTGGTAGTTTTTGGAGCGAGCACTTGGTTCAATTTCGTCTGGTTCTGGGTTTTTGCTTCAATCATCTGGATTTTTATTTGTTGTTGGCTTTGCTGTTGCTGTGTCGCCGTGCCTTCATCTCTCTGTTGCATTTGCTGCTTGAGACTCTGCTGTGCTTGTCTTCTTTATTCCCCTTAGACTCATTGGTTTTCTTTCCATTTGATCCAGGTATTCTCCTATCCAGTAAGGGCTGTAGAGATTCAATTGAATGCAATGAAGACTTAAATTACTTTGTTATCTGTTTGTACTTTTATTTTTATTTTTAATTTGTAGTATATTGCAATAGATAGCAAGGAAAAACAGAAACAAGGAATGCTGTAATAGTTAATATAGTAGTAGTAGTATAATAGAAGTAGATCACCTAGATTAAATAGTATGAACTCTAAAACATAAGTTAGCTAACAACATTTTTAAAATCATTAACCATTCATTCACATTGACTTTTTCGTAAATTACAATCACCTAGATAATGGATTTGCACTTAAGCATAAATAGGCTTCAAAATAGGTAAAAACATTAGATTGAATTGTTCATAATTGGGTTAATAATATTGCAACACGCTTAGTCACAATAAGATCTTTTGCTTAAGTCGTGTTTAAACCCTTGAATCACTTAGATATAGATATTCAAATTGTTAATTGAATAAGCATGCTGTTTAACCCACACTCATGGATGCAATCTGTTTTAAAAATTAAGGTTCAGATATGAGTAGTTTAAAGAAGAAATAACCAGATAAGGCAACAACTGGGTCTATAATATCTAATAAGGGGTATAGCTTACAATGGAATCAGTAATATAATCTATTATCAATTGTTCATTGTTTCTTTAGTGTAAATAATTAGCTGATTCATTTTAAGTCAATCTGATTTCCTAGAAAAAGTAGCTATGTTCCAGAACATCTTGAATGTGATTGATTAGATCTTAATATAGAACATATATAACAGTTGGTAGAGTTCTCTTTGATTACTGTTCATGTACCGATTCCCTATCAATAAATAAAGAATGATCTGATTTCATTTCCAGTCTTGAGTACTTGTTCCATTATGAATTCTATGTTATATCTTTTGTTATTACATTCTAGTTTGGGCCCTATGTATAACGTGGGCCTGAACTCCAATTCGGAATTGTTTGGTTCGCTGAATGATAGCGAGAAGACCTTCTGGGCTTTGAGGCCTGGGCCAATTCATTGCTTGTCCGATTAAATAAACGGAAGTCTAGGCCCAGTGGAAAAAGAAGATATATATAGGCCTGGAATGCTTAGAATTAGTAATAACGATTAAGGGAAGAACACAACTAGAAAAGCATAGTATACACCTCTTAAGGTAGAGACTTAATAAATTAAATTGGGATGAGCCTCGCCCGAATAACGCCGAGGCCCCCATTTAGTAATAAGATAACACAGTAGAATCGGAGAGGCTAATAGTGAATTCCATAGCCTCTCCCAAAGTTAAAAGCCGATATAGACTATCTTAAGGCACGATTTTAATATACCTTCCTATGGATGAGTGTGCACTTGGTGCGACTCGAATCCAAATCTCGGTAAAGCTGAAATACACCAAAAGTCATAGGCGTACTGGTTGCGGTATGACTCGAGGCGTGTTTTCGCGATACCGCAAATTCCTAAAAAATGATATTTAACGTAAAAGCACATTATGTTGTTAAAACCTATAGTTGAGTCAAGCAAAAATCAAGAACGACAGTGGAGCGACCGTGCTAAAACCACGGAATCCGGGAGTGCCTAACACCTTCTCCCAGGTTAACAGAGTTCCTTATCCGGACCTCTGCTTCGCAGACATTTCAAGAGTCAAAATTCCTCGGATTCGGGATTAACCGGTGACTTGGGACACCATTGTCATTCCCAAGTGGCGACTCTGATTAATCTCTAATAAAATCCCGAACTGATTGTCCTTTAATTGGAAAAACTCCTTCCCTTACGTTATTTTATCCGTTTCGGGTATTTGAGCATCGGGGTATACCCTACAAGTGTATTTATACGCTTTAAGTATGTGGGGTAGTAAATAGGGAGGTGTGACAGCTCTGGCGACTCTGCTGGGGATCCCAACCCCGAACTTCGGTTTCAGGGTTTAAGAACTCGAGCTCCTTTGAACTGCCGTTTGCGTTTTTGTTTGACTTCATTATATGATTTGAACAATATGCTATGTGCTTTATCGCTTTAATATTATGTGAACTGTATATAAAACTGTGCCGAAAAACCTTCTCTCTTCTCCCCCGGGGATGTGCTTACTGGTTGAGACTCCCCTTTCCGTTAAAGTCACCTTAAATTAAGAAAACAGAGGCCGGATAAGTTACAAAGCCGATTGACTCCGCGGGTCACCGGTACGTAGCCCCTCCTCGATTCGAGTTGTCCGCTCGGGTACACGGTCTAGCAATCTATGAAACCGTAAGATTTTGAACATAGGTCTAGGACGATTATTTGCATCATATTTGACTTAGGGGCCTCAACACAGGGGTTGGGTCCGTCTAGGACAAGTGACCCGGTATTGAAAAGACCGAGCATGCTATGTGTTGCATTTTATTGTCCTTGATCGTTATGCGGACCGGCGAAAATCCCGAGATTGGAAAAATTGTTGAAAAAAAAAAAAGAGAGAGGAAAATAATGATTTATAGAAAATAGGTACATGGAAAATTTGAAAATTTGAAAAAAAATAGGTGGAACATTTTTGAAATAATTGGTCAAATAATCTGACCGAACTACGCGGGTTTGATTCTCGCCATTAGGTGGGATACGTAGGCAACCCTCAAACGGGTCCAACCACACTTTTAGAAAAAGACCAAAAAGATTTTCTTTTCAAATAATCGAGGTGATTGCTATTTTTGAAAATTACCGAATGTTCCGAAAGGACGACGGAAGGCTGTTTTTGCAAAAATGGCCACTTCGAAAGTCATTTTCATTTTCTTTCCTTCAAAAATTGAAAACTTGCATTGAAAAAGATTTTTCTTTCTTCTAAATAAAATCACCTTAATAAATGTGCAGGACGAGCACGATGATGAATGAACAATTTTCCCTAAATAAAATCCCCTTGGAGCTGAGATTATGGTGGCAGGACATGGGATCCGATGGTCAAGACTGGGTCAAAAAGTACTTGAAAGGCCTTACGGGTTTACTAGACATGGTTCCTCGAGGTGATGTGGTTAGAGCGTTGGTCACGTTTTAGGATTCAGCACACAACGTATTTCATTTCCCAGATTTTGAACTTACCCCAACTTTGGAGGAGATTGCCTTTTACATTGGGAAGACCGAGGTTCCGTTGAAAGGAAAATACCCGGTATCTCCGAGGACGGTAACAGTACATCGCTTCCTCGACTCTTTAAAAATTGCCCGGAATGTTCATAATGAAGATCTGGCCAACGGGTTTTGTTCTTTAAGCTTCATCTACAATAGGTTTGGACACGTTGGGGGTTTCAATGATCTTACCAACAAATTATGCTGTAAGTCCAACCGGGCGAAATGGGAAGAACACCGGAGGTTCGCATTTTTGGTGGCATTTCTCGGAGTTGTTGTATTTCCGAGGAAAGATGGACATATCAACATAAAAGTTGCCGGAGTAGCTACCACACTGATAGTACAAGATAACTATACTCTGGCCCCAATGATCGTGGCGGACATCTACCGTGCTCTGACTGCGTGCAAAGCGGGGCTAGCTTCTTCGAAGGGTGTAACTTGATCTTGCAAATCTGGGCTAATCGAGCATCTATGCCACCATCCTTCGTACTCAAGCTATGGTTCGACCCAACGGACATGTTTGGAAGAGTTTAGTACAAGGACAAAGGAATTAAAATTGCCAGAAGGAGTCCAAGGTTGGATTGTGTATCTTCGATCACTAACTGACGGTCAAATCGATTGGACGTATGTCTGGTTACCTCTTGACGAGGTGATATACATGCCAACGGAGGGATCACCGTTTTTGATCATGGGTTTGAAGAGTATACAACCCTATGCCCCATACAGAGCCCTGCGACAGTTGGGTCGGTGTCAGATTATTCCGAGAGATGGGGATCTTAGTGTGCAAGCTGTGGAGATTGGTCCGGACGGGCAATTCCCGGAAGCAAAAATCCGGCAAATCTGGAATGAGTGCCAAAATTTGAAGATTGATACTTGTGTGCCGAATAGAGAAAAGGGGGAGATATCACCTGGGTACTCCACATGGTACCGACGAGGGGTTGAACATGAACGTCTTTCAAAGAGACCTCACTTGCAAGACCTGATAGAGCAATCCGAGGAAAATCTGAAATGGGCGGCCAAGGAAAAAGAATATAAGGCCAAAATCAGTCTGTTGGAAGATAAACTGAGAAATCTTCATTTCGAGAGTGGCTTACAAGCGGCATCCGATGAAGTGGAAAAGAAACAGCTGAAGAAAGAAAATGATATGTTGAAGGCTCAAATAGCTCAAATGAAAATTGCATCCGAGACCCCAGTCCGTTCAGCCCGAGATGAAAAGTTGATTGAGATTCTCCGGCGGAAAGTAAATGACTATAGCTTTGATTTGGACGTAGCTGAAAGAGAGTTAGTCAAGGCTCGGAAGCAAATGGACAGAGACGCCGATGAAAGAGCCAAGTTGGTTCGACAGCTACAAGACAAGCACGATGTTGAAGTAGCTCAGCTTAGAAAGAAAATAATCTCAGCCACAGTCAAGAGTAACAAGATTATCAAAGATCTTGAAGAAGAAAGAGAGCACTGCTACACGACTATGGCTAGATTAGAATTGGAGCTGCAACAAGTGCAAAAGGACAACCAACATACCTTGGATGCTCGCACTCAACAAATAAGCCGGCTATTGCAAGAAAAAGGGGTCATCAGAGAAAAGATTGTTCGCATCGCCCAATACATCACCCGGAAGACTCGGCTTTGTGAAGATATGTCTCGGAGGACTTTTGTGTCTGCAGTGAAGTTTTTTGTACAACAAGTCATGGCCGACCTGGATAGGCTTCAAAGGGGATTAGCATATAGGCCCGCGGCAAGGCCGAACGATGCCTCGCGGGCACTAGGTGCATTAATGTACTCTTAGGTCATGCATCATCTTTTATTTTTCTTTTTAAAACATCACTTTGTAATCAATGTTTTGAATTATCAAGGAGAAAACAAGTGTTGTTACCAATTCTTTTGCTTTATGTCATTTCCTTTGTATCCGCTAGGCAAATAAATAGGAACGTAATTATGAAAACGACAAGGAAAAAGAGAGAAAAGAAAAAGCAAGAAAAAAAAAATAGAGAAAAAAAAGCAAGAAAAGAGAAAAAGCAATAGAGAAAAGAAAAGAAAAGAAAAGAAAGAAAGAAAACAAAAGAGCGGAAAAAGAAAAAGATGATTGAAGTGAGCAGCGGCCGGGATGATGCATAACGACTCGAGGAAATGTGTTTGTTCTTAAAGTCGTTGCATCTTATTTATGCGCTAACAACTAACGAGTGTTGATGTTTGTGAGTCCAGATTTTCTAGGCAACTGGCATTCTGGCTACCCACCCATACAACACCAGATATAAAAAGATGACAAAGGCTGTGTCCCAGGAGATCGAGGCAACCATTGTAGACCCTGCTCACGAAGAAGAGATCGTGGATGTGGCAGGGATGAAAGAAGAAATGTACAAGTTAAGACAACAGATGGCTGAAATGTACCAGGCTTGGTCAAGAGGTCAACCACTACCCGCCTACCCTGCTAACCCTGCATATGTCCCTCCAGCCAATCCTAACCCCGAGCCACCAACAATGAACTCATCCTCCACCTACCCCGATTACCCTCCCTACTATGCTTCCACCTCCCAGATACCACCACCTCCAGCCAAGCAAGCACCACCTCATATACCACAAGTTGCTCCTGTATATGTGGCACCTCCTCCCGCTGTTATCCACAAATCCTCTAGTAAACCGATGTTTCATATCCAGGATCCTCACTACTACCCTCCGGAGCCGACTTTCAGACAACACGAGTCTCATGCTCCGATGATGGAAGCAAGTGCCGGGCAGGAAGAGATGGCTCGAAAAGTGAAAAGTCTTGAGAACGCTTTCCGCAATATGCAAGGATTGGGAGGGCAAGTAAGTGTAGCCTACAAAGACCTGTGTCTGTTCCCCGAGGTGCAGCTTCCCGTGGGATTCAAGTTGCCAAAGTTCGACATCTATAGCGGACACGGGGATCCGGTAGCTCATCTCAGAGGATACTGTAGCAAGATGAGAGGCGCGGGAGGTAGAGATGAATTGTTGATGGCGTACTTCGGCCAAAGTTTGAGTGGATCAGCTCTGGAATGGTACACCCGACAGGACCATACAAGGTGGTTCGTCTGGGATGACTTAGCACAAGCTTTCGCTAGTCACTTTCAGTACAATTTGGAGATCATACCCGACAGGTTATCCCTTACCAAGATGGAGAAGAAGCCAGGAGAGAGCTTTAGGGAATACGGTTTTAGATGGAGGGAACAGGCCGCTAGAGTGGATCCACCAATGAAAGAAGGAGAGATGGTGGATTGTTTTCTACAGGCTCTAGAGCCAACATACTACGGCCATCTAGTGTCAGCAATTGGAAAGAGTTTTAATGAAGTTGTGAAAATGGGGAGTTTTGTAGAGGAAGGTTTGAAGACAAACAAAATTATGAGTTTTTCGGCTATCAAGGCCACCAATCAAGCTATACAGAGTGGAAACGGGGGAGTGATGGGAAAGAAGAAGAAAGAAGAAGTAGCAACCGTAGAAAGTAGGTCATGGAGTCGCAACCCACATTATAACCAACCAAGACCCTACCGCCAACACCCACCAAGACCAGCAACTCCATATAATCCACCACCACCATCTTACCCGCCAAACCCCTACAACACACCAAGCCCATATAACCCACCACCACCATCGTACCCACCAACTGTCCCACATTACCACCACCCTCAAGCCCAAGCTTACCCACCACCACCACCCCATGTGTGGAGAGCTCAAGCTCCACACAATGTGTACCACACCCAGAACACATACCCAACCCCTAAACCTTACCGAAACCAGAATAGACCCAGGCCGGATGCTGATTGGAGAAACAAAGCAAGAAAAACATTCACCCCGCTCGGAGAATCATATACCAGTCTTTACCACAGGTTGAAAGAGTTGGGGATGTTAAGACCGATTGCACCAAAAGTTCCAAACCCACCCCCGAAAAATCTTGATTCTTCTGTCAGATGTGAATACTGTTCGGGAACATTGGGCCACGATACTGAGAAGTGTTGGCAATTAAAGAATGCCGTTCAAGATCTTATCGATGAGAGGAGAATCGAAGTACAGGCTCCCGAAGCCCCAAACATTACCCAGAATCCGCTGCCAAATCACCACGAAACACATATGATAGAATTGGTGCAGGGTGATGGCAGTCAAAAACCATCTCAGGCCGTAATGATGATAAAGTCGAGTGACAAGTTGGAAAAGGAAGTTGTGAAGGAGAAAGCGATTGTTGAGAAACCAAAGCCAGTAGTGGTGGGAGGTTTAAAAGTGGTAGTTCCAGGTGCAAAGACGATCGTGACTGTGAAAGGCGCAAATGCAGACCCAGTAATCATAAAACCCGTAGTGCAAATGCCAGTGGCGAGTACAAAGGCCGTACCTTGGAACTATAACAAGGTAGCAGTAGTTTACAAGGGAAAAGAGATTTCTGGTGAAATTAATGAAACGCATGGACTCACCCGATCTGGAAGGTGTTTTGCTCCAGAGGAACTGAGAAAGATGAAGACGGTAAAAGAAAGTCAATTGAAGAAGCTAGTGTCGGAGGAGGAAGTAGAAGAATTTCTTAAGAAAATGAAGTCACAAGAGTACTCAGTGGTTGAGCAGCTAAGAAAGACACCTGCCCAAATTTCTTTGCTATCTTTGTTGATACATTCAGAAGAGCACCGGAAGGCTCTTATGAAGATTCTAAATAAGGCTCATTTTCCGGAAAAAATTTCGGTGTGTCACTTGGAGAAGATTACCAGTAAAATTTTCGAGTCTAATAGGATCACCTTCTCTGATAAGGAGCTGCCGGTGGAGGGAACTGAACACAATAAAGTATTGTACCTTACAGTAAAGAGTGAAGAGTCAGTCGTGACCAGGGTATTGATTGACAACGGATCGAGCGCTAATATTTGCCTGCTGTCAACTTTAGGGAAGCTGAACATTAGCCCGGACAGAATCCGGAGGAACAGTATCAATGTGAGAGGGTTTGACGGCGGAGGTAAAAACACGTTGGGAGATATTGTTTTGGAAGTGACCATCGGTCCCGTTGATTTTACTATGGAGTTCCAGGTGCTCGACATTGCCGTGTCGTATAACTTGTTGTTAGGCCGACCTTGGATTCATGCGGCCAAGGCAGTACCATCTTCTCTACACCAGATGGTCAAGTTTGAGTGGGAACAACAAGAGATTGTCGTACACGGGGAGGAAAATGCTTGTAATGTGGTAGCACCTTTTGATGATACTAATGGGGATAGAGGTCCTTGGGTCTACCAAGTGACGGATGCTGTTGTGGTGAATAGAGTTGCTGAAGGTGAAAAGTTACCAACCCCTATGATGGCACCAACTGCTATAATGGTGGCCAGAGAAATGCTGAGAAACGGATTTGCACCGGGGAGGGGATTAGGCAAAACACTGCAGGGAGTCATTCAACCAGTTCAACTTCCGGAGAACAAAGGTACATTCGGCTTAGGGTTCAAACCCACCTTTGCCAACATCCAAAGAGCCTCAAAAGCCAAAAGGAACTGGACCTTGCCCAAACCCATACCCAAATTATCCGACACCTTCATCAGGACTGGTACAAAATATCAACCATCTGCTGCAACAAAGTGCATTGAGACCCAACTTGATGAAGAAATGCTTGGTTTTAAGAAAATGTTTTGGGAGGTAAATACGATTGAAGCAGGGGAAGGCACGAGCAGAATGGACGTGCAATTTGTGGGGCCCAGAGTCACATTGAACAATTGGGAAGCTACTCCTTTCCCTATCAGGAAGGAGTCTTGGTAGTTAGCTCAAAATTTTATCATTGTTTTCCCGAAAATTGTTATTTTTATAGTTTTCCCATTCCCTTCATGAAAAGAAAATCACCATGTATCCCGAACATTGTTCACTCTTTCATCAATGAAATGCAGTTTTCCTTTTTCTTCACTTTTGCCTTATTTTTCTTTATTTTTCCTTTTGTACAGTTTTGCATGTGTTGATTCCAATGCCATGTCATGCGTGAAGGATTCTAGACCCAGTTCCGACAATCACGTTACTATACAAGAAATCGAGGAAGATAGTGAAATAGAATGTGAGGATGAGGAAGCCCTGGAGGAAAAAAGTAAGGACATGAAACAATACGAGGAAAAACCCAAACCGAATCTGAGTGATACGGAATCTGTAAATTTGGGGAGCGAAGATGATGTCCGAGAAACAAAGATTAGTGTGCATTTGGAGGCACCCCTCGGGGATGAATTGATAAGGTTGTTACATGAATTTAAGGACATCTTTGCCTTGTCCTATGATGACATGCCCGGGCTTAGCACAGATTTGGTGGTACACAAGTTGCCTATCTACTCTGAATGCCGGCCGGTAAAACAAAAGCTGAGGAAATTCAAAACGGACATTAGCGTGAAGATAAAAGAAGAGGTGAATAAGCAGTTTGAGGCAAAGGTCATAAGAGTTACCAAATACCCCACCTGGTTGGCAAATGTTGTGCCGGTCCCGAAGAAAGATGGCAAAACCAGAGTGTGTGTAGACTATAGAGACCTCAACAAAGCCGGTCCGAAGGATGACTTCCCATTGCCAAACATTCACATATTGATCGACAATTGCGCCAAGCATGAGATCGGTTCGTTTGTGGACTGTTATGCTGGATATCACCAGATCCTTATGGACGAAGAAGATGCTTGAGAAAACTGCCTTCATTACACCTTGGGGAACGTACTGTTACAGAGTAATGCCGTTTGGATTGAAGAATGCCGGGGCAACTTACATGAGGGCAATGACCACGATGTTTCACGATATGATGCATCGAGAAATTGAAGTATATGTGGACGATGTCATCATAAAGTCCAGAAAACAACCTGATCATGTGAGAGATTTGAGGAAGTTTTTCCAAAGACTCCGGAGGTACAATCTAAAGCTCAATCCGGCGAAGTGTGCTTTTGGAGTACCTTCAGGGAAACTACTGGGGTTTATTGTGAGTCGGCGAGGTATTGAACTGGATCCATCAAAGATCAAGGCTATTCAAAGTCTACCTCCGCCGAAGAACAAAAAGGAGGTCATGAGTTTGCTGGGAAGGTTGAATTACATTAGTCGGTTCATCGCTCAATTGACATCAACATGCGAGCCGATATTCAAGTTGCTGAAGAAAGATGCAGCAGTGAAATGGACCGACGAGTGTCAGGAAGCCTTCGACAAGATTAAAGAATATCTGGCCAATCCTCCGGTGTTAGTACCTCCAGAACCAGGGCGACCTTTGATTTTGTATCTGACGGTGTTAGATAACTCTTTCGGTTGTGTACTGGGTCAACATGACGAGACAGGCAAGAAAGAACAAGCCATCTATTACCTCAGCAAAAAGTTTACATCCTACGAGGTGAAGTATACCCAACTGGAAAGAACTTGTTGTGCATTGATTTGGGTGGCTCAGAAACTAAAACATTATTTGTCAGCATATACCACATATTTGATATCACGACTGGATCCTCTCAAGTATATATTTCAGAAGCATATGCCTACGGGAAGATTGGCCAAATGGCAGATTCTGCTCACGGAATTTGACATTGTCTATGTAACTCGTACGGCAATGAAGGCACAAGCTATTGCGGACCACTTAGCCGAGAATCCGGTGGATGATGAATATGAACCATTGAAAACATACTTTCAGGATGAAGAGGCAATGCTTGTCGAGGAGATGGAATAAGATGAGAGACCAGGATGGAAAATGTACTTTGACGGAGCCGTCAACAGTATGGGTGTTGGTATCGGAGCGGTACTCATTTCAAGTACGGGTCAACACTATCCCGTCACAGCTCAGCTTCGATTTTTCTGTACCAACAATATGGCCGAATATGAGGCGTGCATCTTGGGATTAAGGATGGCAATTGACATGGGTATTCAAGAGATTTTGGTCATGGGTGACTCGGATCTCTTGGTACACCAAATTCAAGAGGAATGGGAGACACGAGATCTGAAATTGATACCATATCGGTATTGTTTGCATGAGTTGTCTCAAAGATTCCAGTCTATAGAGTTCAAGCACATCCCAAGAATGCACAATGAGATTGCAGACGCTTTGGCCACATTGTCCTCTATTTTGCATCATCCGGACAAGACATATATAGATCCACTCCAGATCCAAGTCCGAGATCAGAATGCTTATTGCTTCGCTGTAGAAGAAGAGTCAGATGGAGAGCCGTGGTATCATGATATTAGAGAATACTTGAAAGCTGGCAAATACCCGGAGCAAGCCACTGGAGACCAGAAGAGAGCCATCGGGCGTCTAGCCAATGGATTTTTCCTCAGTGGAGGAGTGGTATACAAAAGAACACCAGATCTGGGCTTATTGCGGTGTGTGGACGCACAACAAGCGGATGAAATCATGATTGAAGTACATGCTGGAGTATGCGGACCCCACATGAGCGGATATGTTTTAGCAAAGAAGATCTTGAGAGCTGGGTACTACTGGCTCACGATGGAGCGTGATTGTATCGGGTATGTAAAGAAATGCCATCAATGCCAGGGTACATGGGGATCTGATCCATTCTCCGCCCTACGAGTTGCACACAATGTCAGCACCTTGGCGCTTTGTTGCTTGGGGCATGGATGTCATCGGCCCAATAGATCCAACCGCTTCTAATGGGCACAGAGGTTTATCCTAGTTGCAATTGATTATTTCACCAAGTGGGTCGAAGCTAAGACATTCAAGCAGTGACGAAGAAAGCGGTGGTGGATTTTGTGCTCGAGAATATTATATGCCGATTTGGAATCCCCGAGGTGATTATCACGGACAATGGAGCCAATCTGAAACAGTCATCTCATGGCGGAAGTTTATGAAAGGTTTAAGATCACGCACCGCAATTCCACGCCCTACAGGCCAAAGGCGAATGGAGCAGTAGAAGCGGCGAATAAGAATATCAAGAAGATCCTCAGGAAAATGGTGGAGGGATCCGGGCAATGGCATGAAAAGTTACCCTTTGCTCTCATGGGTTACCGCACGACGGTACGTACTTCTATCGGAACCACACCTTATACGCTGGTGTACGGAACGGAGGCTGTTATACCCGCAGAAATAGAAATACCGTCATTGCGAATTATAGCCGAATGTGAGATAGATGACGATGAATGGGTAAAGGCCCGTTTAGAACAGTTGAATTTGATTGATGAGAAGAGATTGGCCGCAGTCTGCCATGGACAGTTGTATCAGCGAAGAATGGCCAGAGCATATAATAAGAAGGTACGACCTCGAAAGTTTGAAGTCGGACAATTGGTATTGAGGCGTATCTTACCACATTGGGCAGAGGCAAAAGGCAAGTTTGCGCCAAATTGGCAGGGACCGTTCGTGGTATCACGGGTGTTGTCCAATGGAGCATTATATTTAACGGATGTTGAAGGAAAGTGCGTAGAGACTGCTATCAATTCGGATGCGGTCAAAAGATACTATGTATGATTCCTTTTCAATTATGTGTTTTGTATTTTGTTGTGATTTTGGAATTGAAATGACGAAGGCATTTTATTCTCTATCCAAACACTTCACCCATTGATAACCCCTTTGAGCCTTAATGAATGAATTCTTTCATATCCCTCTCTCGGAATCGCTCTAGTGCAATAAGATCGAAATTGTCAGAAGGAAAAATGAAATGATGGAAAAATGAAAAAAAAAATAAAAATGAAAAAAAATGAAAATGAAAAAATGATGAAAAAAAAATGATGAAAAGAAAAGAAAAAGACAAAAATCGGGAAAAAGTCAATAAGAAATCCATCTAACTTATGAAGTTGGATGAACTACGTCTGACTTGATCCCGAAAGGGTACGTAGGCAGCCTCTCTGAGGTTCAGTCACAATAAAGAAAAAATCCAAAAATTCCCCACATATTGAAACTGGGGCAGAAGTTATGTTTAATAATTACGAGAGTTGTAAATATTTTTAACCCTCGTTGAAATTTTGAGCCTTTATATCTTTCTTTCTTAACCTACCCAAAAGCCACGTTACAGTCCAAAGAAAGACCTTCTGATCAATTTTGAAATGATAACAAATACAACGAAGGAGGAGCGAAGCATCGGATAATACCCGTGGTACAAGAAAACAAAATACAAAAAGAAAAAATGGAAAAAAATAAAAAATGAGAGAGTCTCATCAGTGAAAACCTTAGCCGGCACTGTGAGGCGATTGTGAGGTTGAGAGAAATAAAATGAGAGAGTCTCATCGGTGAAAACCTTAATCGGCACTGTGAGACGATTGTGAGGTTGAGAGAATAAATGAGAGAGTCTTATTGGTGAAAACCTTTCGAGGCACCGGTAAGGCGATCATCAGAAAAAGAAAAGGCAACAAAAAGAGTATCGGTTTGGGTCAAAGGCAATTCGGAGTCTGAATAATGATTGGAACGAACTGGGTCAGAGTTTAAATACATGGCATGGTCAGCGGAATCAGCCAGCAAATACCCAGATAAGTTCTGTCATCTCTCCAAAATACCCTTACCTTTCTTTCATTTTTATGCATTTCATTGTTTACCCTTTTGAGAGCTAACTACCAGCTCCCGACAACGAAAGCTGGAACAACACTGGATCAAAAAGGAAAGAAGATTGAGGAAGGGAATAAAGAAGCTTGGCAAACATGGCCAAAGAAAAAGAAAACAAAACAAAAATGGAGAAATGAGAAAAATACAAAAAGAGTCTGCAAGGGACAAGAAGTTGAAGGTCATGCAACATGAGAAAGCAAAAACGAAGGAAGCAATAAGAAGTGGGGACGGCGGATGCCAGTTGCTAGCAGTTTATATCTAATAAATTTTGTTTCATGCAGGAAAAAATTGTCACTAATCACTTTAAAGTGAATGTGACCAATGTGGAAAATTTAAAATACCAAAAAGAGAAAGTCCGCCGAATAAGTGGAGAAATTCACAAGCAAGAGATAAGTTGGTAAAAAGAAAATACCAAAAAGAGAAGGTAACATCTTTTAAAATCCACTCCCCAGTCCTCAGGCTGAGGGGATACTGTTTTGCATTTGCATTTGCACGTATAAATTCTGTTAGGTGCCCACCTTCTAATACGGGAATACTTTTCTGCATTCGCATTGCACGTTTAATTTCTGTTAGGTGCCCACCTTCTAATACGGGAATACTTTTCCGCATTCGCATTGCACGTTTAATTTCTGTTAGGTGCCCACCTTCTAATACGGGAATACTTTTCTGCATTCGCATTGCACGTTTAATTTCTGTTAGGTGCCCACCTTCTAATACGGGAATACTTTTCCGCATTCGCATTGCACGTAGAAATTCACAGGCAAGAGATAAGTTGGTAAAAAAAGAAAATACCAAAAAGAGGAAGGTAACATCTTTTGAAATCCACTCCCCAGTCCTCAGGCTGCGGAAATATTTTCTGCATTTGCATTTTTAAATTCCGTTAGGTGCCCACCTTCTAATACGGGAATACTTTTCTGCATCGCATTGCACGTTTAAATTCTGTTAGGTGCCCACCTTCTAATACGGGAATATTTTTTGCATCGCATTGCACGTTTAAATTCTGTTAGGTGCCCACCTTCTAATACGGGAATATTTTTTGCATCGCATTGCACGTTTAAATTCTGTTAGGTGCCCACCTTCTAATACGGGAATACTTTTCTGCATTCGCATTGCACGTTTAAATTTCAGTTAGGTGCCCACCTTCTAATACGGGAATACTTTTCTGCATTCGCATTGCACGTTTAAATTTCTGTTAGGTGCCCACCTTCTAATACGGGAATACTTTTCTGCATTTGCATTGCACGTTTAAATTCCATTAGGTGCCCACCTTCTAATACGGGAATACTTTTCTGCATTTGCATTGCACGTTTAAATTCTGTTAGGTGCCCGCCTTCTAATACGGGAATATTTTTCTGCATCGCATTGCACGTTTAAATTCTATTAGGTGCCCACCTTCAAAAAAAAAGGTAGTTTGTTGTTTTGTTTTGAGCAGGTTCAGCTCGAGATCAAGAAAAACAAGAAAATCAACAAAAAGAGAGTCAACAAGAAAAACAAGAAAATCAACAAAAGAGAGTCAACAAGAAAAGAAAAATCAACAAAAAAGAGAGTCAGCATCAAAGAAAATCAACAAAAAAAGGAAGATTCTGCATCACCGGAAAGGGAAGAAGAGCAAAAGCTAGATTAAGGACAATTGTAACTCGTAGCGTTATAGCTTGGAATAGTTTCTTCATTTTACATTTTACCCCTGGTGTAATAAGGAGTAGGTCAGTAAGTCATAACAGTGTCAATGCAACAGTAAAGTCTGGTAGTTTTAAACTACAAGACCTTCCCGAACTACACCGACCTGATTCTCGTTTAGCCCAGGATATGTAGGCAACCTCTGAGGCAGGGTGCGGTCAAAAGGTTTTTCAAAAATACTTCTCAGGGAATATGCCAGTGGGCAAAAATCTCTCATTACTGCTCACTTGTCTTTGCACTGAAACTCTTCGTGTTCCCGAGCAAAGAGGGGCAGCTGTGAGCACATGATTTTTGCACCGGGTAAATAATTCCAAAATTAAAATAAATACGTTTTTGAGTGCAATTACTTGCTTTGTTTGAAATTAGCTATATTTTGTGTGTTTGAATAAGTAAAAAATTAGAAAAAAAATCAAAAAAAAAAAATTAGGCTAGTTAATTACTTTGTTTAACTAGTTAGATTTTAAGAAAATTAGCAAAAATAGTGTTAATTAGGGAAAAATAGTAGAAAATTGCCAAAAAATACTAAATAATTAGGGTAAGTAGGAAATTAGGTTTTATAATTTTCCATAAAAGAAAAAGAAAAAAAAAGTATAAAAGAAAATACAAAAATCATTAAAATCGGAAAATAATACAAAAATAGTTTGGGTATATGTGTTTTGGGCCCAAAAGATCTGATTCGAACAGCCCAATGCGTTGGCCCATAGGAGATCCGGTCCAGGTTTCAAGCTGAAGTGATCTCAACCGTTCATTCCTTCAAATCCTACGGCTGAGACAATTAGTGGGTTATTTAATTAAGTAATTGAAATTAAGAGTTGATCGTAGCCGTTCCTTTGGATTGATCTAAGGGCGTGAGACTTTGGTCTACCAGGCGACAAAACTACGTCGTTTAAGTAACACCTTCCTGAGCCGTCGATCTTGATCATTTGGACGGCCCAGATTACCTAAGATGGCCAGCCTATAAAAGGCTTTGGTCTGAACAAATTTGGCCATTTCTCTATATGTCATAACCCTAGCCGCCATGGAGATCGTCTCCATCTCCTTCACCCCGCTTCATCATCTTCGTCATACATCAGCCATGGAGGCCACCACCTCCTACGGTGGTCTCCGGCCACCATTCTTCCATCTTCCTTACCCTTTTCTTCACCTTCTCCTTTTCGAATACCCTGAAACCCGTGTAACAGACCCTTCTCTTGAAACTCCGGTCACCGGAGTTACACCGGTGACCACCCAAACAATGAGGATCCGCTTCAAACCAATGCCGATCGGACCGCCTTGGTCTGATCTACATCCCTGTACCACTCTCCACCTTCGAATCACCTCCAATCGCCTCGAATATCCAAAAAAGGGTCGTCGGAACCCTAACTCCGGCGACCCCCAAAATCAAAACCCCCAAGATCCATTCTTTTACCCACCCAAACACCCCCATAAACTCAAAAACCCCAAAAGGTTTCACCTTGAAGCCGAACAAACAGAAAACAGAAAAGAAAAGTGATAAAAAAAAGAGATAATAACGAAGAGCCTAAGGTCTAAGGTTGGAGAATGAAAAGATCTGAAGAAAAAGAGAGTAAAAAAAAGAGAGAATAGGAAGCTCGGGGGACAGGCCCCGCTAAGCTAAGTCCCTTCCCTCTATCTGTTATTTTCTTTGTTTTGTTTGTTTGATTTTCATGTTTTGCATGTCTTCTATGTCTTTTCTGATTTTTGTTTGTGTCCATTATTTGTTGCTGTTTGATTATGTTCCTCATGGTTATGTAGTTCATATTTCTTTTGTCGCTTTACTCTGTTAATTGTTATCTCTTCTATACTGATTAGTTGTTTCACATGCTAGTTTTAGGGTTTTTTCTATCTTTGCTTATCATTAGTTCTTTTCTTGTTATGTTTGTCTTCGCATGTTTCACATCTCTTGTCAGTGTCTCTGATATTTAGTCATAAGGTTTCCTAATCTGTTCTTTCGAGCATGTTAGTGATAAGATTCTGTTTGTTGTTTTAATCTCATGTTTCTTTGCTCCAAGTTTAGAGATTTCACCTTTTCTTGGTCATTTTAGCTGCTGGTTTCTGTTTATTACAAAAGCATGACCGTTGGTCTTTGTTTCTTAATTGTTCGGTTTGCTTAAAGCATAAGTCACTTCTGACTCTTTTCTTGTCTTCATTGTTACTAAATCATATAGTTTTTGGATTTGTTCTGACTGCTCTTATTGCTTTAGCTTGAAAGATCTATGATAGAACTAGGTTTCCTTTCCATCTCGTTTTTCCTCATGATGTTCTGTTGCTTTGTTTGTTTCAAATCATGTTATGTTTCTAA
This sequence comes from Nicotiana noctiflora, assembly GCA_032618575.1. Classification (NCBI taxonomy): domain Eukaryota; kingdom Viridiplantae; phylum Streptophyta; class Magnoliopsida; order Solanales; family Solanaceae; genus Nicotiana; species Nicotiana noctiflora. The sequence goes on along the minus strand of JASVEL010000754.1, from coordinate 106,120 downwards.
TTGAGTCAAAAGAGTTACCTTGATTCCATTACAGTCCTTGATCTGTTTAGCTTTCATAGTCTAGTTAACTTTTCTTCTACTGCCATGCATGCTTAATTCTTATTTTCTTTTCATCTTTTAAGTTAATGTCCTGACTGTTCTTCCTTGTGTGTTCCTCACTCTTGGTTATAGCTAGAGTTCTCTTGTTTAGCTTGCAACATTTCATCTTTGAAATTAGATATCTCTTGTGCCTCCCTTCATGGTTAGCTTAGTTGTTTTACCCTAATTAGAGTCTCTTCTACTAGTTCAAATGTCCATACTGTTCTATCTTCTTTACATGATTTAGTTTGGTCCTAGGGTCAGTAGTTGGTTCTCATGAATGATATAAGTCATGCTTCATTTCTTCTGAACTGTTTTGTGAGAATTTAGTGTCTATATGTTTGTGCCCATGAATTTTGAGTATGTTGGAGTCTTTCAGTGAATCATTTAACATAAGTTGTTTCTAATTAGTCCTTTTCAATGATTTATTGATATCTTTGCTATATGAACCTGAGCAATGTGAGTTGATTAGTTGAGATTCAACATTATCAAATCCCTTTTCTGAATTTTAATTAGTTGATAAACACTGTTAGGTTGCATATGGTTATGGGTGCAATTACATGTTGAAATGGCTAAAACTGCAATAGTTCCATGTTAGTTGAACATTGTTTAGGGCCTATCATACTTTAGGAGGATTGGTTATAGCTGTAGTGCAAGGTTTCATAATTGGCTAGTTTTTAAATAGGATAGAACTTAAAATGAACAAAATTAGGCTATAAGTTAAATAATTGGCTTAAGAATGGTCAACCTTGCAAAGGTTTGACCTATTCTATAAGGCCCTAACACACAGCCCACTTTAAAAGTGGCTGGTTGTGCAAAATGGCTATGTCTGCAAATGCAGACTAGCCCAGGCTCTCTTTAGAGCCCTGAACAGCAAAGTGGCCAAACCTGTAAAGGTTTTGGGCCCAGCTGTTCAGTATTTGGCTTTAATAGCCCAAGCTAAGTCTCAACTTGAGACTGGCTAGTTCTTAAATAGTTAATCATAATAATAAAGCAGGCTAGTCCTGCAATTAGCTCTAAATTAGAATAAATTGGTCTTAATTGACTGGAATTAGTTTAAGTGGCTAAAATTGAAATAGTTTCTTAAAATAGAACTGGACAGCCCTTAAATACTAATGCCAGGGCTGGCTATTAGTTAAATAGGTGCAAAAGATGCTGAGATTTAACCTAGGTAAGTTGTGTAAATAAGCAGTGCCCTTAGGGGCACAATTGGAACTTGAAATAGTATTATAGTAAATAGTTAGAACTTAAAAGGGTAATGGAGTCATTCATGCTCCTGATTTCTGCAATTTTGCAGAGGTTTAGGGGTATAATGGTCTCCTAAAAATGGGAAATCTGTAAAAATCTCAAACCCCTAAGGTCACATTGGTAAAAACCCATAAAAGGGAATCTTTAGAACATTCCAGCACATGCTGGAAGGGTTTTGATAACTGAAATTGGGGTTAAAGTGTAAGTTTGATAATTTTAGGAGGGGGAGAAGTGGGATTAATCCCATACTTCCTCCCCAAGTCTTCAGCCCTAAAAATAACTATATATATCTCTTAAAAAAGGGGTTCCAATTAGAGAAATCTGAAATATATCTGGGGTTCCAATTAGAGAAATCTGAAATATATCTGGGGTTCCAATTAGAGAAATCTGAAATATATCTGGGGTTCCAATTAGAGAAATCTGAAATATATCTGGGGTTCCAACTTAAGCAATCTGAAATATATATCTAGGTTGATTAAATACAGTAATTTTGAGAGTGAAATAGCAATAGAATAGAAGTGTTCTTCTGGTAGTTTTTGGAGCGAGCACTTGGTTCAATTTCGTCTGGTTCTGGGTTTTTGCTTCAATCATCTGGATTTTTATTTGTTGTTGGCTTTGCTGTTGCTGTGTCGTCGTGCCTTCATCTCTCTGTTGCATTTGCTGCTTGAGACTCTGTTGTGCTTGTCTTCTTTATTCCCCTTAGACTCATTGGTTTTCTTTCCATTTGATCCAGGTATTCTCCTATCCAGTAAGGGCTGTAGAGATTCAATTGAATGCAATGAAGACTTAAATTACTTTGTTATCTGTTTGTAATTTTATTTTTATTTTTAATTTGTAGTATATTGCAATAGATAGCAAGGAAAAACATAAACAAGGAATGCTGTAATAGTTAATATAGTAGTAGTAGTATAATAGAAGTAGATCACCTAGATTAAATAGTATGAACTCTAAAACATAAGTTAGCTAACAACATTTTTAAAATCATTAACCATTCATTCACATTGACTTTTTCGTAAATTACAATCACCTAGATAATGGATTTGCACTAAGCATAAATAGGCTTCAAAATAGGTAAAAACATTAGATTGAATTGTTCATAATTGGGTTAATAATATTGCAACACGCTTAGTCACAATAAGATCTTTTGCTTAAGTCGTGTTTAAACCCTTGAATCACTTAGATATAGATATTCAAATTGTTAATTGAATAAGCATGCTGTTTAACCCACACTCATGGATGCAATCTGTTTTAAAAATTAAGGTTCAGATATGAGTAGTTTAAAGAAGAAATAACCAGATAAGGCAACAACTGGGTCTATAATATCTAATAAGGGGTATAGCTTACAATGGAATCAGTAATATAATCTATTATCAATTGTTCATTGTTTCTTTAGTGTAAATAATTAGCTGATTCATTTTAAGTCAATCTGATTTCCTAGAAAAAGTAGCTATGTTCCAGAACATCTTGAATGTGATTGATTAGATCTTAATATAGAACATATATAACAGTTGGTAGAGTTCTCTTTGATTACTGTTCATGTACCGATTCCCTATCAATAAATAAAGAATGATCTGATTTCATTTCCAGTCTTGAGTACTTGTTCCATTATGAATTCTATGTTATATCTTTCGTTATTACATTCTGGTTTGGGCCCTATTTATAACGTGGGCCTGAACTCCAATTCGGAATTGTTTGGTTCGCTGAATGATAGCCCAGAAGACCTTCTGGGCTTTGAGGCCTGGGCCAATTCATTGCTTGTCCGATTAAATAAACGGAAGTCTAGGCCCAGTGGAAAAAGAAGATATATATGGGCCTGGAATGCTTAGAATTAGTAATAACGATTAAGGGAAGAACACAACTTGAAAAGCATAGTATACACCTCTTAAGGTAGAGACTTAATAACTTAAATTGGGACGAGCCTCGCCCGAATAACGCCGGGGCCCCCATTTAGTAATAAGATAACACAGTAGAATCGGAGAGGCTAATAGTGAATTCCATAGCCTCTCCCAAAGTTAAAAGCCGATATAGACTATCTTAAGGCACGATTTTAATATACCTTCCTATGGATGAGTGTGCACTTGGTGCGACTCAAATCCAAATCTCGGTAAAGCTGAAATACACCAAAAGTCATAGGCGTACTGGTTGCGGTATGACTCGAGGCGTGTTTTCGCGATACCGCAAATTCCTAAAAAATGATATTTAACGTAAAAGCACATTATGTTGTTAAAACCTATAGTTGAGTCAAGCAAAAATCAAGAACGACAGTGGAGCGACCGTGCTAAAACCACGGAATCCGGGAGTGCCTAACACCTTCTCCCGGGTTAACAGAGTTCCTTATCCGGACCTCTGCTTCGCGGACATTTCAAGAGTCAAAATTCCTCGGATTCGGGATTAACCGGTGACTTGGGACACCATTGTCATTCCCAAGTGGCGACTCTGATTAATCTCTAATAAAATCCTGAACCGATTGTCCTTTAATTGGAAAAACTCCTTCCCTTACGTTATTTTATCCGTTTCGGGTATTTGAGCGTCGGGGTATACCCTACAAGTGTATTTATACGCTTTAAGTATGTGGGGTAGTAAATAGGGAGGTGTGACACAACCTGGATATAAATGTATGCTCGTGGAATCGTTGCTCACTATCGCTAGTTATAATATGTCACATTATATAATAATAAATCCCTATGTGGGACTATAATATTCATAACGTACCCGGCCATAATAAAGGCTCGGTAGAATCGTACCCGACCACGTGGAGCTCGGTAATCCCAACTCATCAGTGGTTACACAATATGTGTCATACCCGACCGTCTATAGTGCAGCTCGGTAATAAAAGTAAATACATACATATGCTAAATCATGAATTATATAAGTGCAATACGAGACCAAACTTCAAAGACGTATTTTACGAAGAGTCAAAGTGGCATATCATCATTATTCCCCGACTATCATAATTGTCGCTAAAATATTTGATTTTCTTAACTAAGAGTCAACTAGTACTAAGAACATGAGATTTATGTATTATGAATACCTTTGAAGTAAGTGCTACTTAATCAAGATTTATATAAATGTCGAAATGACAACGAGTAAAAAGACTCTAGTTCTTTTTAAGCACGGAACAAGGAAAACCGGGAGTTTATGGATATTCTCTGAAGTACGCACTCTATGAGAAAGAATTAGTTCTAAGCATCTTTATAAGTTGAAGCTGAAATAACTCGCATCTGACGAAACAATTCAATAAACGTTCATTCGAATTCTAGTCAGGCCGAAAAGTATAGCAAAAGCCCTACATACCTTGTCGATGGAGTTATATAAGATTTCCGGGAACTCGAAAGCCTTAGGAATGATTTCCTACATAACACGAACCATCCAATATCAAATTCAAGCTCATATCCTATATAATTCCTCATTTAGACATTTAAGCGAACAACGTGCAGGCATGAATTTGAAGACCCTTTTGTAGTTAAATTTCACCCAACACACCACCAAATTTTTACTTTACTACATCTCCTCATCGACATGGTTCCAGCCATATCTTCACAGATTCAGTCAACACAATAAAACTATATAAAACTGCCCAAACAACCAAGTCCTACTAAGAGGGGTTTCTTAACAAAATCAAGAATATTTCTATAGAGATTTCAACTATTTCTTAAGAATTCTTATGGTAGATGTTTACAAGGATCAAAGAGGAAGTTAAAGCATACCTTATGCGACTAGAATTACTCAAAATTCGAAATTACTTCAAGGCGGAGTCTTGCTATGAGAAGTGAAACACCGAAGAATTCACGATTCCGAAGTTGCCATGGTGTTCTCCATCTTGAGGATGACTAAATTGTTGTTATGCTTGGCTAGATGGATGGGAGGAGTTTGAGAGTAAATACCTAGGTTGTTGGTTATGTTTTGGAGAGAGAAAAAAATGCAGGGGTTCTGTTTTGGAGATTCAGTTAAATAAAAATTTTTGACAAAACCCGGTTTGCACACTGTTCCCGTAACAGTGTGCACCCCTGTACAAAAATGTTAATATCTCTTTAGTCTGAAGTCGTATTAACGAACGGTTTGTTACGTTGGAAACTAGATTCATAGACCTTCGATTCGATAGGTAGAACACCATAACTCCATTGAGAGAAACGCTCATCAACATTTGATCCAAATTCCAGTAAAATTTAAAACCCATAACTTGCGGCGATCTTCGTCAAAACTTTGTTTAATCACAACTCAAATGACTTCCAATCTTAGCGCATAACTATCACATAATTTAAATATCTCGTAGCAATTATCTTCCTATAGAATTAGCCCCTTTACAGCATGATAACACGAATACACAAGGTGTAACAGCTGACATTTGCATTAGGGACTTCAACTGGTAGTGTTGATCAGTAAGCTTTATTCTGATACGCTATCAGAAAAGATCTACAAACCAAGTTTAGATTTTGCTGTATCAAACAACTGGTCGAGTCATAATCAAAGAAGTAATGCAAAGTTTTTCTCTTTTTTATGAGAAAAAGAATTTGTTCATCCACATGGCCTCATAGCAAGGAGTATGTTCTTGTTTGAGTCTGCGTTTTCCCTCTCATTTTCACCGCCTTCTCCATATCTGATTCTGCTGCAATAAGGTTTCAAACCCCTTTTCTCTGCTTTCATATAGTTGCATGTTTCATCACTGGATCCTTCTTTGTCAAGTACACGCCTACCGTAGGAGTGATATCTCCACTCGTCCCTCTTGTTTATATGATGTAAAAAAATTATACGTATAGAAGATTAAGTGATCATAGAATTAGATACAATACTCAATTGGAATGGCTGAGCAAACAAGAAGATTTGATGCTAGTAGCGCTCTAACTCGGTTCAAGTAGTTAAAACTGCTGGTTGGTACCCTAAAATACTTTAGTTACAGGTATCTAATGATATCTCAAAAGTCTTTTATGAATAGATTGGAAAAAAGCCATTTTCAAGCTAAATATGCAGCTCCAGTGTTTAAAAAGTCTCTTGCTAGCTTCGAAGCAAAAATGCATTGTCACAAAGTTGAACATCTTTAAGCAGTTAACAATCTGCAGTAGAAATGTAATTTGGTGATTTACAGGCTGAATGGGTGCAAAGTTTATCTAGATTAATAACCATAATCATGCTTTTATGAGGTACAAAAACTACTTAATTACAGGTATCTTAAAATATCCCAAAAGTGATATTTCTAGATCATTTTTTATAGGTTGAAAAAAAGCCATTTTCAAGCTAAATATGCTTGAAAATGAGAAGTCATTTGTTATAGTATTAAACTTAGTCAATACTGAGCTACTGGAAAGAGTGTACAAGTCAACAAAAGTTTAATTATGAATATAACAGCACATTGAATAAGTTTTTATGAGGCCCCTCTCTGTATTGACCGGGCAACAAGTGGCAAATAGACAAAGATGTAGGAATTTTATCATAAGAGTTTTCTTTCCTCAACTGTACACAATGACAAGCTCTTTATCAAAGAAAAATACATCCAAAAGCGGAGCTAGGATTTCAGCTTTATGAATTCTGAATTTTAGAACCACGACTTCAAATGTTAATAACTGGGTTTTACATTTACTATTTGTACATATTTAATGAACTTCTTAACACAAAATACATTGTTTGAGCAAAAGCTACTGGGATCAACCAAACTCGCCCATTATCATGCAACAGGCACTAATGAAACAAGTGATATAAATTTACTTGTCGCTGCAAATTGAGAAATCAAACTAATGGAATTATGAGGATTTACAACTTGAACGGTTTCTCTACACTATTGATTCACTTTCAATTTTTTTGTAAATAAAATGAGAAATCATTGTTATAGTCAAAGTTGACTGCTGAAAATAGTGTTGGAAGTCAACAGAATGGAAGAACTTAATTAAATGTGATACCCTTCTACTGAGCAAGCTAATAGAAACTAATGTATGGAGCAAATTACAATTACATATCACTTTGGAATTTATATGATTTTCCTTTTCTTTCTTGAACTGTGCACAATAATAAGGTAATATTCCCCAAAAAGGCACAACAACAAGCATTAATATAACACAAAGGGAGTAGCTATGGTTGCACAAGAGAGACAATATTTTCCTATCCTTCTCTTCATTTATCTTTTCTTCTGTTTGTCTCAGTTTGCTATATCCCAACATTCATGGAATACAAATTTGAGTCGTTTAAATTCTACTGCCGAACTTTCCTCTTTATGGATCAACGGGCCTGGCGACTTCTATGGTTTGACACCCATACTTCTGGGAGGAAGTGCCGGCCCACGATTCCTCTGTGGCTTCGACTGTAATTACAATGATTCAGGATGCTTTCTTGGTATCCTCTTGTTCCCCAACAGATCCAACGGGCAGAACGATATCGTAAATTTACCCCAGTTAGTTTGGTCTGCTAATCGGAACCATCCGGTGAAAGCCAATGCAACCTTGCAACTAGGCCGAGATGGCAATTTGGTCTTGGCAGACTTTGATGGCACTCTTGTTTGGTCTACTAATACTACTGGCAAATCTGTTTCAGGCTTAAACTTGACAGAAAGAGGGAATCTTGTGTTATTTGATAAGAGAAAACTCGCAATTTGGCAATCTTTTGATCATCCAACGGACTGTTTGCTTCCAGGGCAGAAGTTGGTTTCTGGGCGGAAGCTTACAGCAACCACTTCTTCAACAAATCATTCTTTTTCTTTTACTGTTCTTAGTGGAAGTCTGGTGACCTCAATAGATACTGATCCACCTCAGTATTATATGGCTTTGAATCAGTATGACGCTCCAGGTAGCCCTTATTACGATTTTGACGGTCGAACCTTTACTGTTCTACAAGACCCTTATACATCAGGAACTCAATTCATAAAGCTTGGACCTGATGGACATATAAGGGTGTACCAGTGGGATTTCAATGGTTGGGAAGAGTTATCTGAGGTTTTGTCTCCAGATTTAGGGAACTGTGGGTATCCAATGGTGTGTGGAAGATATAGCATTTGTTCAAATGATAAGCAATGTAATTGTCCGGTAGAAGGAAACTTCTTCAGGCCAATAAATAGGAACCCAGATCTAGGATGCTCACTGCTGACATCCATTTCTTGCAATTCATTGCAATATCATAGTCTAATAGAGCTCAAAGAGACCACATATTTTTCATTTGAGACTAACTTTAAACCAAGTTCAAGCATATGGTTCGAGGGGACAAAGTTGGAAGATTGCAAAACAGCATGTCTGAGCAACTGTTCTTGCAAAGCTGTTGTTTGGTCTGGAACGCAAAGAAAAAACTGCTTATTACTGAAAGAAGTCTTTTCTTTTAAGGACAACTGGGCAGGGAGAAACAAGACGACCGTTTTTCTAAAGGTGCAGAATTCCTTAAAGCCACAGTATCAGTCACCAATCATTTCTCGAAGAAAGCAATCAAGACCTCTGAAAGTGATAGTAGCATCTACTCTTGCAGCTTTAGTAGGAATTGTTTTAAGTATCACTGTGTGGTTTGTTCTTTTCAAAAGAAGGACGCTGCACGGCAAGGCCGGGGATCTTCTGGATCTAGAACCAATCTTACCTCGAATACTAACTCGATTCTCTTACAATGACTTGAAAATAATTACAAAAGATTTCAGCAAAAAGCTTGGGGAAGGAGGATTTGGCACTGTATATGAGGGAACACTGAGTAATGGAACCAAAATAGCTGCGAAGCATCTGGATGGTCTAGGTCAAGTAAAAGAATCATTCTGTTAAGTAAATATAGTTGGTGGCATTCACCATATCAATTTGGTAAAACTCATTGGATTTTGTGCCGAGAAAAGCCACAGGCTTCTAATCTACGAGTACATGATAAATGGATCACTAGATAGGTGGATTTCTCATGAAAAGCAAGAAAATGGGCTTACCTGGCTTACAAGGCAAAAGATAATATCACATATTGCCAAAGGATTAGCTTATCTACACGAGGATTGCAGCCAGAAGATAATTCATTTGGACATCAAACCACAAAATATCCTTCTGGATGAGCATCTCAATGCTAAGATATCTGATTTTGGGTTGTCAAAATTAATCGAGAAAGACAAAAGCAAAGTTGTAACTAGAATGAGAGGAACGCCAGGGTATCTTGCCCCTGAATGGTTGAGCTCGATAATCACTGAGAAAGTTGATGTGTATGCATTTGGAATTGTGCTCTTGGAACTCCTCTGTGGGAGAAAGAATTTGGATCGGTCCCAAGCCGATGAAGAAGATGTCCACTTGGTTAGTGTTTTTAGGAGAAAAGCGGAACAAGAGCAGCTCATGGATATAGTTGACAAAAACAAGGATATGCAGCTCCATCGAGAAACAGTAATAGAAATGATGAGCATTGCTGCATGGTGTCTACAGGGAGATTACACCAAGAGGCCTTCCATGACATTGGTGGTTAAGGCGCGCTGGAAGGTTTGGTATCTGTCGAATCCAACTTGGATTACGACTTCACTAACATACCTCAGGTTGGGGCAGGCAACCAACAGAGAGAAGCCACTATTAGTACGAAGTTGGCTTCTGTTTTATCTGGAACGAGGTAAACAATAGATTTTTAATTTTCGATAGAATCAATTTACGGATATGTAATATCAATATTGTAAGATTTCCAAACTATAACTTTTTTGTAATGTTTGTAACTTCTGCATCACATTTTTGAGCTTCATGTTTCTATCATGTGGTATGCGGCAGGAAATATAATATTGTGGTATTGCAGCTACTTAATGTTTATGGGTTCGTCTATATGAATCTTCAGTGATGGTGCTACTCAATTTATACCCATAAGCCGCTGAATACTCTCTCAAATATTTCCAGAAATACCACATTCCGGAATATTTTACTCTGAAGAACTTCCTGCAAATCTAAATTTGTTACCTTTACTTTTCTAATACTGATACATAGAATCCCGTAATTGACATAGAAATACCATAAGTCTTGACTCTTCCAATGAAAACTCAATTTATAACCAGATATACAACTTTAAAATAACTTATTGTCCCCTGTAGAATATTGAACACATTGGAGCCATTCTCGAGAATCATTTACTCTTATTTCAACTGCAATTTACCTGACCAAACGAACAGAACCACTCATGCCTCATTACCATTCCGAGACCACAGAATGTAATCCTCATCTTAATACAACCAAGCAACTTTCTGCTCTATGCACCGAGCATTCTTTACCAACAACAACTTAAGACATTCCGTGATTCTCTTACCCTATGAGGCGTAATATAACCTTTTGTCAAAATTCTTCCTTTACTCGAGCCATCCTTGGTCTCAATTTTCGCAAGCCATAACTGATCCACCCGCATACCTCAAACTGGAACCAACATAGAACATAATCGTGCAATCAACTACTCACAGCAGACTTCCCCACTTGGCTCGAATCAATAGATTAAAATACTCTCTAGAACTCATAACACTTATACTCAATTGATGCTATAATACAATAGTGAGATTAGACTCAAATCCTCTCTAAACTTGTGGAAACACAAATAGTCTAGAATTTTAACTCTTCTATAAATCTCACATTCACTCTCGCAACAGTTAAGCCCACTCTCTTAAGCGGCCCAAAATTTAAATTTCAACACTTACATTTCACTAGCACATGAGATCTTCTAACAGTCACATAAGGGTCACACAAGCCCAGAACTCTTCGTAGGTGATAACCCACCTGCTTTGCCTTCAATTAACATTTCTATATACTTTCCCCTGTAATACATTATTCTATAAAATAATAAAGACACTAAATGTTCAATAAAATGAACACAAGCACTTAGAGAAAATGTGAACCTTGACAGTTTCTTTTGAGATAGCATATCCACTGGTAGGTTTGTGAAATTGTAATCTAAGTCGGTTTCAACAGACACCAAACCTTCTAGTACCTTATATAACCACCAATGTCATTGAAGGCCTCTTTTTGAAGTCTCCCTGTAGACACCATGCATTTCTGTTGAGCTGCATATCCTTGTTGTTTTTGTCAACCATATCCATGAGCTGATGTTGTTCCGCTTTTCTCCTAAAGACACTTAGAAAATGCACATCTTTTTCATCAGCTTGGGACTAATCCAAGTTCTTTTGGCCACAGAGAATCTCCAAGAGCTCAATTCCAAACGCATACACATCTACTTTCGTAGTGATTACCGAGCTCAATCGTTCAGGGGCTAAACACCCTCTCAATCTAGTTACCACTTTGCTTTTGTCTTTCTCAATTAGCTTTGACAACCCAAAATCAAAGAATTATAATGGTATACATTAGCAATGTAACTTGGAATATATTAGTGCCGAATTATAATGTCATACAAACATTAAGCTAGAATTGGAAAATTTTTTATAACGATATTACAAGGCATAAACTGTTTTACACAGCACTAGGACTGTTGCAGCTCTTAATGCTTTTTTCTAACAGATACTGAAAATTACCCCACACAAAGCCGCAAGAGTAGATCCTATTATCACTTTGAAAGGTCTTGATTTCTTTCCTACAGAAATGATTGAAGACTGATCATTCTGTACGTTTGAGGAATTCTGCACCTTAAGAAATACTGTCTTGTATACCTCATCCTTGTAGTCTGTGAGAGAGAAGACTTCATTCACTAACAAACATCTCCCTTTTGCAGCCCCATCCCAATAATATGCGAAAGCAGCAGCTTTGCAAGAACAGTTACTCAAACAGGCCCTTTTGCAATCTTCCATTGTTTTCTTCTCTAACCAAAATTTGCTTGTCATTAGTGAATGAATGAACTCAAATGCAAAAGATGTGGTGTTCTTGAGCTCTATGAGACTATGGTACTGCGAAGAGTTGCAGGAAATGGAGTTCAACTCTGTACATCCAAGATCTGGCTTCCTTTCGTTAATTGTCCTGAAGAAATTTCCTTCAGCTGGACAAATACGTTGCCCGCCGTTTGTACAAATGTTGTATCTTCCACACACCATTGGGTACCCGCAATTCCCCACATCGGGTGTCAAAATGTCAGATACCTCTTTCCAATCAAGGACTTTCAGTTGGTATACCCGTAAATGTCCATCATGTCCAAGCTTCATGAATTGAGCTACTGGTTTAGGATGGTGTGGTAAAGCAGTAAAGGTTTGAAGGTCAAACTTGAAATAAGGACTATCTGGATAACGGTCAGCATAGTAAAACTGAGGTGGGTCAGAATCTACATAAGCGACCACCCTTCCGTTAAGAATAGTAAGAGAAAGCAAACCTTGATTCCAATTGGATGCTGAAACGCTTGCTATGAGCTTTTGCCTGGGGACCAAAGTCTGCCCCGGGAGCAAAGAATCTGTAGGATTATCAAAAGATTGCCAAATTATGCGAATCATTTACTCTTATTCAAACTGCAATTTACCTGACCAAACGAACAGAACCACTCGTGCCTCATTACCATTCCGAGACCACAGAATGTAATCCTCATCTCAATACAAGCAAGCAACTTTATGCTCTATGCACCGAGCATTTTTTACCAACAACAACTTAAGACATCCCGTGATTCTCTTACCCTATGAATCGTAATATAACCTTTGTTAAAATTCTTCCTTTACTCGATCCATCCTTGGTCTCAATTTTCGCAAGCCATAACTGATCCACCCGCATACCTCAAACTGGAACCAACATAGAACCTAACCGTGCAATCAACTACTCACAGCAGACTTCCCCACTTGGCTCGAATAAATAGATTAAAATACTCTCTAGAACTCATAACACTTATACTCGATTGATGTTATAATACCATAGTGAGATTAGACTCAAATCCTCTCTAAACTTGTGGAAACACAAATAGTCTAGAATTTTAACTCTTCTATAAATCTCACATTCACTCTCGCAACAATTAAGCCCACTCTCTTAAGCGGCCCAAAATTTAAATTTCAACACTTACATTTCACTAGCACATGAGATCTTCTAACAGCCACATAAGGGTCACACAAGCCCAAAACTCTTCGTAGGTGATAACCCACCTGCTTTGCCTTCAATTAACATTTTTATATACTTTCCCCTGTCATAAACTGCACGCAGTAGTTTTTCTGAGCTTGACTTGATTATTCAATCTTCAGAATCTCTAGATTCCAAATTAATCCTTGAAGTAAAGACTGGCTTCCTATAGCAACGGCACTTGATCTTCTTTTCTTTTAGATGGCCTTGACATCTTTTGATTTAGTATTATCCTTGCTGCATTTGATCTTGTTTCCTTTATGATATCTTTAACAAATTGACTTCCTTTGAATTAGTACAACCTTCCAAATTTCCTGCAATCATGATTGAAACTTAGGTGTAATACATTATTCTATAAAATAATAAAGACACTAAATGTTCAATAAAATGAACACAAGCACTTAGAGAAAATGTGAACCTTGACACTTTCTTTTGAGATAGCATATCCACTATTTTTCTAACACTAATAATCACAATCATAATTTACTAGAAAAATCCAACTGCAAGCATTTAGGAGTAATTTTTTGTTATAATCTTATAGTCAATTGTAGATTTGGCAAGGGGATGGATTAATCTTTTTCGGAGATAAAGCCTTAACATAGTGACCCACCCCTTTGCCGTCTCTAATCAATAGTCAGCTGCTTCAAAGGATAATAGCATATTGAAAAAGTTATTGTGAAGCCCATCTCCTTGTTGACCGGCCAAAGATTGACAAAGACACACACCTGTTGGAATATATAATAGTTTTCTTTCCTTAACTGTACACAAACCAGAAGATGCATATCCAAGAAAAGCATAACAGCTAATAGAATACAAAGATTTTGTTAGAAGTGAAAATGAGTATGAAGCATGGCAACGAAAATGAATAGGAATACAAAGATTATGTTAGAATTTTTTTTTTAGCATAATAAGATGAATCTAGACAAGAGGGGTTAGCTGCAACCCACTTCCAACATGGGAAGTTCTTGGAGAGAAGCATGTCGGGGTCTATTTGAAAACTTGACTCTTTACGCTCGATAAAGTAAGATCTGCTTACACATTACCCATAAAATCCTCTAAATTTTATTTTTCAAAGCACAGAACATGTGTCTGGAAGTCGTAGTGTCCTATATTATATTCATGCTTTACTGTACGAACATGATTTGCTTTCAAATTATAGTAAATAAATTGAGAAATCATTGGTATAGTCAAAGTTGGCTGCTGATTGGAAGTCAACAGAATGGAAGATATTAAATGTGATGCGCCTTCTTCTGAGCAAAGATTGAAAAAGAGACCCAAGCTAATAGAAACTAATGTATGATTTTCTTTTTCTTTGTTGAACTGTACACAATAAGAGGTCAATCCCGAAAAAGCATTAAGTTTGCTGTTGGCTTCATTTAGAAAGCAGTGATGGCAGAATGGAGACTGCATTTTCCTGTCATTCTCTTCATTTATCTCATTTTCTATTCTTTTCAGTTCGCTATATCCAAACAGTTGTGGAATTTCAATGTCAGTCTTTGGAATTCCACCGCCAGAGTTCCCACTTTCTGGATCAATAATCCTTTCGTTAATCGTAATTATTCCACCACAGACTTCTCCGCCATTACACCCATCCTTCTGAGTGGAAAAGATTCTGGCTCTCAGTTCCTCTGTGGCTTCGTCTGCAATTACGAAGTCACGGGATGCCTTCTTGGTACCCTCTTAGTACTCTACAACAGCACCGCTAGTGAGAAAAAATATACTATACTTTACCCCCAGTTAGTTTGGTCTGCTAACAGGAACCGTCCAGTGAAAGCCAATGCGACGTTGCAACTAGGCCGAGATGGCAATTTGGTCTTGTTAGATTCTGATGGTACTCTTGTTTGGTCCACTAATACTACTGGCAAATCTGTTTCAGGATTAAACTTGACAGAAAGAGGGAATCTCGTGCTCTTTGATAAGAGAAAAAGCTCAATTTGGCAGTCTTTTGATCATCCAACGGATTCTTTGTTATCAGGGCAGGATTTGGTTTCTGGCCAGAAGCTTATAGCAAGCATTTCAGCATCCAATAGGAGTCAAGGTTTATTTTCGCTTACTATTCTCAACGGAAGCCTTGTGGCGTACACAGATTCTAATCCACCTCAGTATTACTATGCTTCAGATTATACGAACGATACTGGTTTAAGTTTTGACGGCCATACCCTTAGCCTTACGTCTACTTTTGCTCAATTCGTGAAGCTGGAGCATAATGGACATTTACGGCTATACCAATTTGACATATATGAGCTTGATTGGAAAGTGGTATCTGATGTTTGGACATCTGAATCTGATGTAGGAAACTGTGGGTACCCAATGGTGTGTGGAAGATATAGCATATGTACAAGTGACGGGCAATGTAATTGTCCGTACGAAGGGAATTTTTTCAGGCCATCTATCGGTAGAAAAATAGATCTTGGATGTACGGCGTTGACACCCATAACTTGCGACTCCCTGCAGTACCATAGTCTTCTAGAGCTCAGCGACACCAGATATTTTGCATTTGATGTCAACTTTCAGCTGAATTCAAGCATATGGTTCGAGGGGATAAAGTTGGAAGATTGCAAAACCGCCTGTCTGAGTAACTGTTCTTGCAAAGCTGTTGTTTGGGATGGAACTCGAAGGAAAAGATGTTTATTATTGAATGAAGTCTTTTCAATCATGGACAACGGGGAGGGAAGAGACAAGACCACAGTTTTTCTTAAGGTGCAGAATTCCTTAGAGCCACAGCATCAGTCACCAATAATTTCTCGAAGAAAGCAATCAAGACCTCTAAAACTGATAGTAGCATCTACTCTTGCAGCTTTTGTTGGAATTGTTTTAAGTATCAGTGTGTGGTTTGTTCTTTTCAAAAGAAGGATGCTGCACGGCAAGGCCGGGGATCTTCTGGATCTAGAACCAATCTTACCTGGAATACTAACTCGATTCTCTTACAATGACTTGAAAATAATTACAGAAGATTTCAGCAAAAAGCTTGGGGAAGGAGGATTTGGCACTGTATATGAGGGAACACTGAGTAATGGAACAAAAATAGCCGCGAAGCATCTGGATGGTCTAGGTCAAGTAAAAGAATCATTCTTAACAGAGGTAAATATAGTTGGTGGCATTCACCATATCAATTTGGTAAAACTCATTGGATTTTGTGCCGAGAAAAGCCACAGGCTTCTAATATATGAGTACATGATAAATGGATCATTGGATAGGTGGATTTCTCATGAAAATCAAGAAAATGGGCTAACCTGGCTTACAAGGCAAAAGATAATATCAGATATTGCCAAAGGGTTAGCTTATCTACACGAGGATTGCAGCCAGAAGATAATTCATTTGGACATCAAACCACAAAACATCCTTCTAGATGAGCATCTCAATGCTAAGATATCTGATTTTGGGTTGTCAAAATTAATCGAGAAAGACAAAAGCAAAGTTGTAACTAGAATGAGAGGAACGCCAGGGTATCTTGCCCCTGAATGGTTGAGCTCGATAATCACTGAGAAAGTTGATGTGTATGCGTTTGGAATTGTGCTCTTGGAACTCCTCTGTGGGAGAAAGAATTTGGATCGGTCCCAAGCTGATGAAGAAGATGTCCACTTGGTTAGTGTTTTTAGGAGAAAAGCGGAACAAGAGCAGCTCATGGATATGGTTGACAAAAACAAGGATATGCAGCTCCATCGAGAAGCAGTAATAGAAATGATGAGTATTGCTGCATGGTGTCTACAGGGAGATTACACCAAGAGGCCTTCCATGACATTGGTGGTTAAGGCGTTGGAAGGTTTGGTGTCTGTCGAATCCAACTTGGATTACAACTTCACTAACGTACCTCAGGTTGGGGCAGGCAACCAACAGAGAGAAGCCACTATTAGTACGAAATGGGCTTCTATTTTATCTGGACCAAGGTAAACAATAAGCTTAAGATTTTTAGTTTTCGATAGAATCAATTTACGGATGTGTAATATCAATATTGTAAGATTTCCAAACTATAACTTTTTTGGTATATGAAACTATAATTCATGAAATATAATGTTTGTAACTTCTGCATCATATTTTTGAGCTTCATGTTTCTATCATGTGGTATGCGGCAGGAAATAAATACTGTGGTGTTGCAGCTACTTAATGTTTGTGGGTCGCCTATATGAATCTTGAGTGATGGTGCTACTCAATTTATACTCATCTCAGGTCAAAAGTGCTCAAAGTTTTTTTTTTATATTTTGTAATGATGTATAAAAAAATAAAAAATATGATTTTTTAATATTTTCTATTGACATATAAAACTAAACTCCTAGAAAAGCAGGGGACGTAAAGTAAAAGTGCTAACTTGACTAATATTAAATCTATTTCTTCCATCGTGCCCTATGAAAAGATAAAAAATGGCAAGTGGCAGTTTGCAACTCCATTGACCACTAGAGGCAGCCTTGGATGCAAGTTTTGTTGTTGTTAGGGTGCGTAGAGTAGACCTCTTAGAAATATGAAATGCGATTTATTGATACACAAAAATGCAATTTAGAAAACAAAAATGTATCCAGATTTGCCATAGAAAAGTTAATTGGTTAGCTACTCAAGGTGCTTTAGTTTTCCTTTTATATTGTGTCATCTACTAATTTACCCAATAGCCAAATTTAGATGCTAAGCCAAAGCTGAGGGAAGAAATTTGTGGAACAATATGTACGAGAGAAAGATGGATCTAATGATGAAGAATGCAAATATAAAGGTAACAAGAATTCTTCTATTCTTAACAAAATAAAGGATAGAAAGAAAATAAAACTCAAAACCTCTTAACCTTATTGTTCACCTTGCTTCCGATAAAACTGAAGGCAATATTGAACTGATAGTGGCTTCCCTCTGTTGGTTGCCTACCCCAACCTGAGGTACTTTTGTGAAATTGTAATCCAAGTTGGTTTCAACAGATACAAACCCTTCCAGCGCCTTAACCACCAATGTCATCGAAGGCCTCTTGGTGAAGTCGCCCTGTAGACACCATGCAGCAATACTCATCATTTTTGTCACTGCTTCTTTATGGGCTGCATGTCCTCATTGGTTTTTTAACCATGTCCATGAGCAGCTCTTCTCTGGTTTTCTTTCAAAAATACTTAGCAAATGGATATCATCAGCTGTCTGGGACAAATCCAAATTCTTTCGCCCACAGAGAACTTCCAAGAGCACAATTCCAAAGGCATACATATCTACTTTCTCAGTGATTACTCACCTCAGTCATTCAGGGGCTAAATACTCTGGTGTTCCTCTCATTCTAGTTACAACATTGCTTTTGTCTTTCTCACAGATTGTAAAACATTACAATCTATCGTATCCCAAGTCAAGAAACACTGTACATATATTACATAAATTCAAAACGAATCTATTGAATCAGTGAATGTTTCTTCATACACCAAGTAAATGCACATGGAAAACACAAATACATTATAAATAGTGCTTATTTCTTATGACTATGTATTTGAATTTACTTCATATTATGTACATAAAATTATGCATTTGATTTTTATTTCTTTTTTACTCTATATGAAGAATTATTAGCACTTATTTCTTAAACATCTTAAGATTATAATTTAGAAAATGGAAAAAAGGCAAAGGAGTTCAGAATAATGGGCAAGGTGGCAATTCAAAATGATTTTGTTCAATGGAGTTGCAAACTGCCACTTGCCATTTTTTATATTTTGCATAGGGCACGATGGAAGAAATAGATTTTTATAAGAGCCTATTACTTGATAATATTAGTCAAGTTAGCACTCTTACTTTACTGTCCCCTGATTTTCTAGGAGTTTATCTTTATATGTCAATAGAATATATATAAAAATCGCATTTTTTATTTTTTATACATCACTAAAAAATATTAAAAACTTTCAGCACTTTTGGCCTGAGATGAGTATAAATTGAGTAGCATGATCACTGAGTATTCATATAGGCGATTCCAACTTGTTTGGCTCTGAAGAATTGTGGTTACTAAATTACCTAATTTATTTTTATCCGGAAAGCATTATTAATTTTGGAACTAGTTCCTTCCAATTTATCTAAACTTGCTTTCTGTAGCTTTTCTGATAGCATATCACAATAAAGCTTAATGGAAATTCCCAGTTGAAGTCCCTAATGCAAATGTCAGCAATTAAAACAAACGTTCAGTACCTGCAACATCACAATATTATATTTCCTGTCACATACCAATTAAGGAGCCTCTACATGATAGAAACATGATGCTCAAAATTCTAATGCAGAAGTTACAAACATTACATTTCATGAATTTTAGTTTCATATACCAAAAAGGTTATAGTTTGTAAACCTTACAATATTGATATTACACCTCCGTAAATTGATTCTATCGAAAACTATAAATCTTAAGCTTATTGTTTACCTTGGTCCAGATAAAACTGAAGCCAATTTTGTACTAATAGTGGCTTCTCTCTGTTCGTTGTCTGCCCCAGCCTGAGGTACGTTCGTGAAATTGTAATCCAAGTTGGATTCGACAGACACCAAACCTTCCAGTGCCTTAACCACCAATGTCATTGAAGGTCTCTTGGTGTAATCTCCCTGTAGACACCATGCAGCAATGCTCATCATTTCTATCACTTCTTCTTTGTGGAGCTGCATATCCTCGTTGTTTTTGTCAACCATATCCATGAGCTGCTCTTGTTCCGCTTTTCTCCTAAAAACACTAACCAAATGGACATCTTCTTCATCAGCTTGGGACCGATCCAAATTCTTTCTCCCACAGAGGAGTTCCAAGAGCACAATTCCAAAGGCATACACATCAACTTTCTCAGTGATAATGGAACTCAACCATTCAGGGGCAAGATACCCTGGTGTTCCTCTCATTCTAGTTACAACTTTGCTTTTGTCTTTCTCGATTAGTTTTGACAACCCAAAATCACATATCTTAGCATTGAGATGTTGATCGAGAAGGATATTTTGTGGTTTGATGTCCAAATGAATTATCTTCTGGCTGCAATCCTCATGTAGATAAGCTAACCCTTTGGCAATATCTGATATTATCTTTTGCCTTGTAAGCCATGTAAGCCCATTTTCATGGGAAATCCACCTATCCAATGATCCATTTATCATGTACTCGTAGATTAGAAGCCTGTGGCTTTTCTCGGCACAAAATCCAATGAGTTTTACCAAATTGACATGGTGAATGCCACCAACTATATTTACCTCTGTTAAGAATGATTCTTTTACTTGACCTAGACCATCCAGATGCTTCGCGGCTATTTTGGTTCCATTACTCAGTGTTCCCTCATATACAGTACCAAATCCTCCTTCCCCAAGCTTTTTGCTGAAATCTTCTGTAATTATTTTCAAGTCATTGTAAGAGAATCGAGATAGCATTCCAGGTAAGATTGGTTCTAGATCCAGCAAATACCCAGCTTTTCGGGACTTATCTGTCCTCTTTTTGAACAGAACAAAGCAAGTACTGATGCTTAAAATTATCCCGAACAAAGCTGCAAGAGTAGATCCTATTATCACTTTAAAAGGTCTTGATTTCTTTCCTTCAAGGATGATTGGAGACTGATTGAGCGCCTTTGAGGAATTCTGCACCTTGAGAAATATCGTCTTGCCTCTTCCTCCTTCATTGTCTATGAGAGAGAGTACTTCATTCAGTAACAAACAGCTCCCTATTCGATTAGAATCCCAATTATTTTCAAAAACAGCTGCTTTGCAAGAACAGTTACTCAGACATGCCCTTTTGCATTCTTCCGATTTTTTCCCCTCAAGCGACAACAAGCCAGAACTTAGTTCATCATGACTGAACTTAAATGCAAAATATACAGTATCCTTAAGCTCTACGAAACTATGATACCGCGAAGAGTCGCAGTTGACCTCTGTCAGCTTTGAACATCCAAGATCTGGTTTCCTGTCAGAAAGAGGCCTGAATAAACTTTCCTCTGGCGGACAAGTACATTGCCCATTATTTGTACAAATGCTATACCTTCCACACACCATGGGGTACTCACAGTTTTTTACCTCTGACATCAAAATGTCGGACACCTCTTTCCAATCAATTCTGTTCCATTGGTATACCCTTAAATGTCCATCAGACCCAAGCTTCATGAATTGTGTTGTCGATGTAGAAGGATCTTGTAAAGCAGTAAGGGTTTCACCGTCAAAACTTAAATAAGGAGTAAGTGGATAAAATGAAGTGTAGTAATACTGAGGTGGGTTAGTATCTGCATAAGTGGCCCAGCTTCCGTTGAGAATAGTAAGAGAAAGCAAACCTTGACTCCGATTGGATGCTGAAACGCTTGCTATGAGCTTCTGTCCGCGAACTAAACTCTGCCCCGGAAGCAAAGAGTCCGTTGGATGATCAAAAGACTGCCAAATTGTGTGTTTTCTATTATCAAATAGCACAAGATTCCCTCTTTCTGTCAAGTTTAAGCCTGAAACAGATTTGCCAGTTGTATTAGTGGACCAAACTGAAGTGCCATCAGAGTCTGCCAAGACCAAATTGCCATCTCGGCCTAGTTGCAAGGTTGCATTGGCTTTCACTGGATGGTTCCTGTTAGCTGACCAAACTAACTGGGGAAAATTTACCATATCGTTCTGTCCGTCGGATCTGTTGTGGAACAAGAGGATACCAAGAAAGCATTCTGTGGCATTGTAATTACAGTAGAAGCCACAGAGGAATCGTGGGCCGGCATTTCCACGCAGAAGTATGGGTGTCAAAAAACCATAGAAGTCGTCAGTGGTGGAATTTATCAGAAGAGACGGTCTGTTGATCCATAAAGAGGAAAGTCCGACAGTAGAATTTAATCGAATGGAATTGATATTCCATGAAGATTGGGATATAGCAAATTCAGACAAACAGAAGAGGAGATAAATGAAGAGAAGGATAGCAAAATATTGTCTCTCTTCTGCAATCATAGCTACTCCCTCTGTGTTATATCAATGCTTGTTGTTGTGCCTTAAAAGAAAATCATACAAAATTCCAAAGTGATATCTGAACTTGTAATCTGCTCCATACAGTAGTTTGTATTAGCTTGCTCAGTAGAAGGGCATCACATTCAATTTCTTCCATTATGTTGACTTCCTACCACTATTTTCAGCATGCCAACTTTGACTATAAAAATGATTTTTCATTATATTTAGAAAAAATGTGAAAGCAAAAGAAGAGCGTTGACAAACAATTGAAGTAGTAAATCCTCATAATTCCATCAGTTTTGATTTCTCAATTTGCAACAACAGATACATTGATATCACTTGTTTCGTTTAATGCCTGCTGCTGTGTTTTTCTTTGATTTAGAGCTTCTCATAAAAAAACTACTACTATAATAAAATTCGTACATCTTTGTCTCTTTGTCAATCTTTGCCCGGTCAATATGGAGAGGGGCCTCACAAAAACTTATTCAATGTGCTGTTATCTTCATAGTTAAACTTTTGTTGACTTGTACACCCTTTCCAGTAGCTCAGTATTGACTGAGTATAATATTTTAACAAACGACTTCTCATTTTCAAGCATATTTAGCTTTAAAAGGGCGTTTTTCCAACCTATAAAAAATGATCTATAAATATCACCTTTGGGATATTTTAAGATACCTGTAACTAAGTAATTTTTGTACCAAACAGCAGTTTTAACTAGTAGAACCGAGTTAAAGCGCTACTAGCATCAAATGTCTTGTTTTTGCTTTTGTTTGCCTTTTTTTTAAATGCGCCGAGGGTCGATTGGAAACAGTCTCTCTGCCCTCTCGGGTAGAGGTAAGGCTTGTCTACATATTACCCTCCACAGACCCCACCTTGTGGGAATATACTGGGTTGTTGTTGTTGTTGTTGTTGATCCAGTGGTGAAGAAATGTGTTAGGCATGTACTTGACAAAGAAGGATCCAGTGGTGAAGCATGCAACAATATGAAGGCAGAGAGAAGGGATGAAACGGAATGAAATAAAAGGGAAAATACAGACTCACCAACACCTACATGTACATAAAGGAGGATTAGTGATTTACAAGAACATACTAATACCTCCTTGCTATGAGGCCATGTGGATGAACAATAATTCTTTTTCTCATATAGAAGAGATAAACTTTGCATTACTTCTTTGATTATGACTCGACCAGTTGTTCGATACAGCAAAATCTAAACTTGCTTTGTGGATCTTTTCCGATAGCATATCAGTTTAAAGCTTACTGAACACTACCAGTTGAAGTCCCTAATGTAAATGTCAGCACTTAGAACACACGTTCCATGCCTGCTACACCACACTATTTTATCTCCTGTCACATACGAATTGAGGAGCCACTATACAAAAACATTGCACTTCATGAATTGTAATCTCATACATCATAAAAAGTTATGCTTAGAAAATCTTTCAATATTAACATTACACAACCATAAATTAGTTCTTTCGAAACTAAAAATCTTAAGTTTATTATTTACCTTGGTTCAGATAATACTGAACTGATAGTGGCTTCCCTCTGTTGGTTGCCTGCTCCAACCTCTGGTAGGTTTGTGAAATTGTAATCTAACTCGGTTTCAACAGACACCAAACCTTCTAGTACCTTATATAACCACCAATGTCATTGAAGGCCTCTTTGTAAAGTCTCCCGGTAGACACAACCAGTGAATGCAGTTTGGTCCGAAAGCTAACAGGAGACTGTTTCGTTGGTATGCTTCATACTCATTTTCACTCATAACAAAATCTTTGTATTCCTCTTTGTGACTACCTGGTGGCAAACCCGCTTATATATTCTTTTACCATTTTAATTTATCTTATGACCGACGCAGTAGCTTTTTGGTCAACCGATATTTTTGACTTTTTATTCTCTGACCGAATCGGTCACAAAAGTGAATGCGGGAAATTGCAGCGCTATTTTCACACTGCTTTCGTCGGAATAATAGTCTGATTTCTTTTTTAGAAAAGATAATAAAAATTCAGATCTGTTTTCGACCAGTACTCACAAAAGTAGTCCCATTAGCGACTACTTTATTTTCAGTCAGAAATTTCAGCCACTAATTTATGTTTTTCTAGTAGTGGGTGGTAAACTTGCGGGTCGGGTTGGATATGGGACAGGTAAAAAACGATTAATGCAAAAATGTATTGATTATCCAACTCTACCTATATTTAATGGGGATAAAAAACGGGTTAACTGAAGGATAATATGGATATAGTATCCATGGCTTCTTCAATATGATCACTTTGGGGAGAATTTCCAGTCTCCCAAACTTGAGAAACCCCCAATTTGAGGTTTTACAAGTGTAAAACTTAAACCTATTAATTATCCATTGGTTACCATTTTCTGAGGGGATAATATAGTTTTTATTCATATTTGACTCATTTTTAAAATGTTCATTATCCAACCCATTTTTTAACGAATAATATGTGTGGATTACTGTTTTCTTTTAACTATTTTGCCACCCCTACCCCTTAGTAATGTTAGATGCTTAATACAGCCAAGATTTTCAGGGAACAGCATCCACAAGACAAAGAAGGAACTAGTGATGAAGCACGCAACTATATGAAAAAAGGTCCGGAGTCATTGCAGCAAAATCAGTTGCAGTTGGGGATGAAAGGAAACAGAAATAAAATAAAATAGAGGACTTTAGGCACACGTTCAGTAGCTGCCACACCACACTATTTTTGATAAAGGTAACAGTATATTCATCAACACAAAGCTTGTGTTGGAAATCACAATTTCAAAAAAAAGGAAGAGACCTATTTACATCTGTCCAAGATTCTTCTTACAAGGACTCTAACAACTCTAATATGAATATGAATTGAGGATAGTAATATGAAGCACAAAAGTCTAATGCAGAAGTTACAAAAACATTACCTTTCCTGAATTATAATGTCATACACCACAAAACAGTATGTTAGAATTGGAACTTTGCAACATCTGACATTACACAACCATAAATTGGTTCTTTCGAAGATTAAAAATCTTAAAACTATTGTTTACCTTGGTCCAGATAAAACTGAAGCCAATTTCGTACTGATAGTGGCTTCCCTCTGTTGGTTGTCTGCCCGAACCTGAGGTACGTTTGTGAAATTGTAATCCAAGTTGGATTCGACAGACACCAAACCTTCCAGCGCCTTAACTATCAATGTCATGGAAGGCCTCTTGCTGTAATCTCCCTGTAGACACCACGCAGCAATGCTCATCATTTCTGTCACTTCTTCTTTATGGAGCTGCATATCCTCGTTTTTGTCAACCATATCCATGAGCTGCTCTTGTTCAGCTTTTCTCCTAAAAACACTAACCAAATGGACATCTTCTTCATCGGCTTGGGACCGATCCAAATTCTTCCTCCCACAGAGGAGTTCCAAGAGCACAATTCCAAACGCATACACATCAACTTTCTCAGTGATTACTGAGCTCAACCATTCAGGGGCAAGATACCCTGGTGTTCCTCTCATTCTAGTCACAACTTTGCTTTTGTCTTTCTCGATCAGTTTCGACAAACCAAAATCAGATATTTTAGCACTGAAATTTTGATCTAGAAGGATGTTTTGTGGTTTGATGTCCAAATGAATTATCTTCTGGCTGCATTCATCATGAAGATAAGCTAGCCCTTTGGCAATATCTGATATTATCCTTTGCCTCGTATGCCATGCAAGCCCATTTTCATGGGAAATCCACCTATCCAATGATCCATTTACCATGTACTCATAGATAAGAAGCCTGTAGCTTTTTTCGGAGCAAAATCCAATGAGTTTAACCAAATTGACATGGTGAATGCCACCAACTATGTTAACTTCTGTTAAGAATGTATCCTTTACTTGACCTAGACCATCCAGATGCTTCACAGCTATTTTGGTTCCATTACTAAGTGTTCCTTCATATACAGAGCCAAATCCTCCTTCCCCAAGCTTTGTGCTGAAATCGTTTGTAATTATTTTCAATTCATTGTAAGAGAATCGAGTTAGCATTCCAGGTAAGATTGGCTCTAGATCCAGAATATCCTTAGCTTTGCGGGACTTATGCGACCGCTTTTTGAAAATAACAAAGAAAGTAGTGATACATAAAATGATCCCGAACAAAGCTGAAAGAATAGATCCTATTATCACTTTATAAGGTCTTGTTTTCCTTCCTCCAGAAATGATTGGAGACTGATTCTGTGCCTTTGAGGAATTCTGCACCTTAAGAAATACTCTCTTGGCCATTCCGTACTCATCGTCTACGAGAGAGAAGACTTCATTCAGTAACAAACAACTCCCTATTGGATCTGTCCCCCAATCATATTGAAAAGCTGCAGCTTTGCAAGAACAGTTACTCAGACATGCCCTTTTGCAATCTTCCATCTTTTTCCCCTCAGGCCAAAATATGCTTGAACTTAGTTCATGACTGAACGGTAATGCAAAATATGCGGTATTCTTGAGCTCTACGAGATTATGATACTGTGGAGAATCACAAGAAATGGATGTCAGCTCTGTGCATCCAAGATCTGGTTTCCTCTCAGAAGATGGCCTGAAAAAATTTTCCTCTGGCGGACAAGTACATTGCCCGTTATTTGTGCAAATGCTATATCTACCACACACCATCGGGTACCCACAGTTTCTTACCTCTGGCATCAAAATGTCAGATGCCTCTTTCCAATCAGGCTCGTCCCATTGGTATACCCTTAAATGTCCATCAGGCCCAAGCTTCATGAATTGAGCTGTCGATGTTGTAGGGTATTGTAAAGCAGTAAAGGTTTGACTGTCAAAACTGAAGTAAGGACTATCTGAATAAGTTGAAGAGTAGTAAAACTGAGGTGGGTCAGAATCTATGTAAGTGGCCCAGCTTCCGTTGAGAACAGTAAGAGAAAGCAAACCTTGACTCCAATTGGATGCTGAAACACTTGCTATGAGCTTCTGCCCGTGAACCAAACTCTGCCCCGGAAGCAAAGAATCCGTTGGATGATCAAAAGACTGCCAAATTGTGCGTTTTCTCTTATCAAAGAGTGCGAGATTCCCTCTTTCTGTCAAGTTTAAGCCTGAAACGGATTTGCCAGTAGTATTAGTGAACCAAACGAGAGTGCCATCAGTGTCTGCCAAGACCAGGTTGCCATCTTGTCTTAGTTGCAAGGTTGCATTGGTTTTCACTGGATGGTTCCTGTTAGCTGACCAAACTAACTGGGGGAAATTGATCACATCATTCTGCCCGTTGGATCTTTTCTGGAACAAGAGGACACCAAAAAAGCATTCTGTAGAATTGTAATTGCAGTAGAAGCCACAGAGGAATCGTGAACTGGCATTACTTCGCAGAAGTATGGGTGCCAAACGCGAGAAGTCAGTGGTGGAATTAACTAAAAGTGTCAGCCTGTTTGTCCAAAAAGTGGAAAGTCCGGCAGTGGAATTCAAAAGACTGGCATTTAAGTTCCAGGAATTTTGGGATACAGCAAACTGAGACGAACAGAAGAGGAAATAAGTGAGGATGACAGTAATATGTAGTCCTTGTTCTACAACCATTGCTTGTAAACAAGGCCAAATCTAAGAAAAAATTTGGAATCCTCTTAGTTTCATTAATGCCTGCTGTTGTGATTTTCTTTTGATTTACAGCTTCTCGTTGTTTAAAGAAAACTACAATAAAATTCTTACATCTATGTCTCTTGACTGTCTTTGCCCAGTCAACAGGGAGAGGGGCCTCACAAAATCATATTTAATGTCCTATTATCTAATTAATCTTCAAAATAAAACTTTTGTGGACTTTTACACTCTTTCCGGCAGCAGGCTAAGTATAATATGACAAATTACTTCTCATTTCATTTACCAAACTTTGAAAGAGTCATACTCCAGATGATTATTACAAGTAAAGCATGATAATTGATTTATGAAAGAATTACAAGAAAATATACTTGACATCACACCATAACAAAAAATAGTCCATGTTTTTAAGTTTTACCCTAGCTTACCTATATTGTAAATATTTTGAAAGCACTAACAAATTCAAAATTTATAGAGTTAAATTTGTGCTCTCACAAATATTACATTCATTATCTTTTCTTCTCACTCATTCTACATATGCTTCAAGAGGTCATCTGCTATTATTGCTTCTCACATGTGTCATATGGTTGCAATGTAAAAAAATTGAAGAGTAGAAGTTCACCATTTAAGGCTATTCAAAGCTTTGCTTTTGAAAATTGGATTTTTTGAGTTTGTTAGTTGTTTGGGTTGGGTATTGTACTAATTGATTGGAAATATCATAAGGAGTTCAAACTATCAATTTGAAGTGATTTTGAGTAGATTTGAGTTAAATTTTAGAAAAAACGCAAGGAAGAAGACGCAATCAGTTTTTTGTATAATTATGTATAATCTTGTATAATAGTGTATATGGGTATATAAACACATCTTAAACATTTTTATACAAGCGTCTGTAGACGAACTTCTTCCACGATTTTCAGTTACAATTCTTGTTCAAAACAGTTCAAATCTCTATTAAATGACTTCAAATTTTATATACAACCTCTTCGTACTATTTCTAATAATTTTAAATAACACCCACTCCAAATTTCTTACAAAATCAGATTCGGAATCTAAACCCACATATTTAAGCTTGTTAAAATTAAATTTTCACAATTTAAATGGATTTGATTTGTTGAACTAATATTTGAGTTATAATTGCTAATTCGAAAATTAACTTAAAAACTTGAGCAATCTTTTTTAAAAATTAAATCATAATTTTGAGAATTTATTGTAGTTGGATGTAGAATCTTAGCCTATTATTTTCCGGTTAGTTAGTTGTAAATTGAAATATGGGCTATAAAATTGAAAAGTAGGATTCTGAGTTGTTGATATGTGAAATTTTCCCTTGATTTATTAATGTAAACAAACTTTTTCTTCTCTTGAGCCCAGGGTCTTTCAGAAACACCCTTTCTGTCCTCCAGGGTAAAAGTAAGGTCTGCCTACACATTATACTCCTCAGATCCCACTTATGAAATCTCATTGGGTTGTTGTTATAATTTAAAGAAACTTTGCATCTATTAAACTTCTAAATCCTCAAATTACATTTCGACTGCAGATTGTTAACTGCTTAAAGATGTCCAACTTTATGCCAATGGAGTTTTGCTTCAAAGCAAGAGAGTTTTAAAATACCCCGAGCTACATATTTAGCTTGAAAAGTTTTTTTTTATTTATTTTCAACCTATGATAATTGAACTATTAATATTGCTTTTCGTATATCACTATTCACTAGATGCCTGTAACTAAAATATTTAAGTTCTGTACCACCCAACAATTTTAACTACTTGAACCGAGTTAGATCCTTACTAACATCAAACACTCTTGTTTGCTAGTCATTCAAAGTGACTATTGTATTAGATAAATAGTAATCATATTACTCATTTTCTCTAGTTCTTATTTCTTGCAACATGTAAAAAGAAAAAGGGCCTTCCTTCACCAGGGCTTTGCTTGTTCAATTAATATAATAGTTTTTGACAGCATACAACACGTTTGTAGAAGTATGATATGACTCATTAGCTTGTTCGATCTCAATAAGAACCAACTGTTTCTACCTAGTTGAACCGAGTTAGAATATTACTAACATCAAATCCTCATGTTTGTTCAATCTTTTAACTGAGTATCGTATAAAAACAATCCTAATGCTAAATTACTTAATTTTTTTATGACCCAAAGGGGCCATCACTTGTTTTAATTAATTTTGTGTTTTCGTGGCCTTGAAAACCTCATTTAGAGTTGCCTCGATTTGCGTGCGCAGTCCGGACATGTAGCCGGAAAGCTTAAATGTGACACCTTGTGAAAAATTGCATAAATTTGACTTCGGTCAACATTTTGGGTAAACGGACCCGGACCCGTGATTTGACGGTCCCGAGGGGCCGTAAGAAAATATGGGACTTGGGCATATGCCCGATATTCAATTCTGAGGTCCCGAGCCCGAGATATGAATTTTTAAGTGAAATTATTTTCTGAAGATCTTTAAGTAAAATTGAAATGAAATCTCATTTGAAAGTAATGGTATCGGACCCATAAATTGGTTGCGGTGCCCGGTACAAGTCTTACATATGATTTGAATCACTCCTGTAAAGTTTGGTTAAAAACGAACGTCTTTTGACGTGATCCGGACCCTAATTAGGAAACTGATGTTTAATAGGAATTTTGAGAAATCTCATTGATCTCGAGGCTTAATTCGATGTTCATGGTGTTATATTAGTGATTTGATCACACAAATATGTTCGTAGGATGTTTTTGAGGTAGTGTGCATACTTGGGTTGGAATTTCGAGGGCTCGGGTGAGTTTCGAGTAAGTTACGGGATGCCTTAGACTTAAAAGATCAGACGTTGCAGGTTCAGGAAATATTGTGTTCAGCCGCGGTCACTTTTGAGCGGTCTGTGGTGGATGCTGTGCGGTCGCGGTTAACTTTGTGCGGTCCGCACGGGGCTATGATCTGCAGGTCTTCAGGGAGGCTTGTGCGGCCGCGATCCTTTTTGCGCGGTCCGCATAGGGAGCTTCAGAGGAGTATAAATAAATGGAAATTTCAGTTACTTTACACTTTTCAAAACCCCAAAACATAAGAGGCGATTTACCAAACAACCTTTCTTCTCCAAAACGATTGGTAAGTGATTTCTAACTCATTTTCTTCACTCCTTAACATCTTTTAACATGATTTCAACTTAAAATCAAAGATTTTTACGGGGGAAATTGGGTATTTTGGGTAGAACCTAGGTTTTTCAAAAATTGGGGATTTGGACCTCGATTTGAGGTCCGATATGTATTTGGGTTCGTGGGGGAATGGGTAATCGGGTTTTGGTTCGAACCTCGGGTTTTGACCACGTGGGCCCGGGGGCATTTTTGACCTTTTGGGTAAAACTTGGGAAAACTTATTCTCATGCCTTGGGATTGATTCATTTAGCATTTATTAATTTAATTAAATAACTTGTGCTAGATATGAGCAAATTGACGGTGGAATCAAGGGTTACAACTATAATTGAGACTTGAGTGGTGTTCAAAGCATCAAGGTAAGTATTTGGTTTAACCCTGGCTTGAGGGACTAGGAGTTGACTCTTATTTTCTAATTGCTTATCATTGTGTACGACGTATAGGCATGGTGACGAGTATCTATACGTTGGTGTCTAGCATGACCGTGAGTCAGTAAATCATGAATATCTTGATTTTGTTGTAATTCACATGACTTGGTGGTGATTCTTATTTGTTGTGAAAAGCTTGTGGACGTAAATTGTGTCCTTTGAACATCGAGGAGCATTGGCTCAAGTTATACTTAAACTGTGAAAGTATATGAAATGATCGAACCCTTTGGAGCATTGGCTCAAGTTATATTTCAATTGTGAAAGTGTATGAAATGATTGAACCATTTGGAGCATTGGCTCAAGTGGTAAAGTGAAATATGAAACAAAAGTGAAAAGGAAGAGAAAGAGTATTTAAATTGCTCCATAGTCGGGATATTATTGCTTATTGAATATTCTCCCTTGCCGGGACATTGAGATTATTGATGTTGTACCCTTGCCGGTATTTAACTATTTAATTGTGTTCCTTAGCCGGAATTTCAATTATTCTTTTGTTTATTCACTTGCCCTTGCTTGTGAATGTTGTTTGGGTGAGGCGGAGCGTTAAAGCACGAAGGATGATACTGTGCATTGTTAGTTTATTATGAGGAAAGAGTGTAAAGCACGAAGGGTGATGCCATCCATTGTTTGCTTATTGTGAGGAAAAAGAGTAAAGCACGAAGGGTGATGCCGTGCATTGTTTGCTTATTGTGAGGAAAAGAGAGTAAAGCACAAAGGTTGATGTCGTGCCGCATGATGCATCATTCCGTGCCAATTCTATTGATTACATGTGAGGAATGAGAGTAAAAGCACAAAGGGTGATGTTGTACACTTTTTATTATACGATTTCTTGGTGAGGATAAGAGTAAAAGCATGAAGGGTGATGTCGTGCACTTGTTGATCTCTGTTACTTATTAATGTATGAGATGTGCTATTTCTTCATTACTAGACGACTTTTACCTGAAATTGTTATCTCCCCACAGCATACCCCTCTCCCCTATTGTTACTTGTCTCTGTATTTTATTTCCGCTGTATATGTATATATAACTGCACAGGTTTATTTGGTAGCCCGGTCTAGCCTCCTCACTACTTTGTCGGGGTTAGGCTAGGCACTTACTAGCACATGGGGTCGGTTGTGCTGATACTACACTTTGTTCTCTTTCGCACATATCTAGGCATTGGACAACAACAATAGCGTGAGAGTAAACCTTCAGTCAAGCGAGACACCGAGGTAGCCTTGCAGGCATCCGCAGGCCTGGCGTCTCCTCTATCTTTTATTTTATTTTGTTATATCACGTATTCGAGACAAACAGTTTGTACTTTCTTTCAAACGGTTGTATTTAGTACTCTTCGTGGTTCATGGATGTAACGACCCGGCCGGTCATTTTTGGAATTTATGCCTCGATCCCCCATTAGCTGCTTTCCCTAAGTCCATTTCTGCTCTTTTGGTTTGCCGAGATGTTCGGTTCTAGAATTTGAAGTATTTTGTGACACTTAGTCCCTAAATGAGAGCTTAATAGTTGAAAAATGATTTGTATTCGAAACAGTGTGAAGATGACCTCGGAATGGAAATCCGATGGTTGCGTTAGCTCCGTTAGGTGATTTCGGGGTTGGGAGCGTGTTTAGAATGTATTTTGGAGGTCCGTAGCTCATTTAGGCTTGAAATGCCGAAGTTTGAAATTTTTGAAATTTCGGTCCGATAGTGAATTTTTTTATCCAAGGGTCGGCTTAGGATTCCAGAAGTTTCTGTAGCTTCTTCTTGTCATTTTGGAT
Organism: Nicotiana noctiflora; assembly: GCA_032618575.1. Taxonomy (NCBI): domain Eukaryota; kingdom Viridiplantae; phylum Streptophyta; class Magnoliopsida; order Solanales; family Solanaceae; genus Nicotiana; species Nicotiana noctiflora. The sequence continues at coordinate 73,174 of JASVEL010000754.1, read as the reverse complement.
GTGCGTGCAAAATTTTAGGCGATTCGGACAAGTTTTGGATAGGTTTTTGACCGAAAATGTGTTTGGTTAGAATTCGAAGTTCATAGGCTTGAATCCTTGATTTATTCGTGTTTTCGGCATTATTTTAGGTGGTTTAAGGATTTGAACAAGTTTGAATGATATTATGGGTCATGTTTGCAGGTTTGGTTGAGGTCCCGGAGGTCTCGAATGTGTTTCAGATGCTCAACGGATCAATTCCGGAAGTTGGAAAATTGCAGATTTTTGTTGTTCACTGTTGCAGACAATTACTCTATGTGATTGCATAGGTGTGCCTGCGATCGCATAGTGTCTGGTGAGAGGGGTCCTATTTTCCTTCAATTCGATCGCAAATCCTTGAACGCGATCGCATAGGTCTGTTTCTTTCTTCATTGCGATCGCACTCCATGTCCGCGATCGCATAGTAGAATTAGAGGATGTGCCTCGGGGGTCAATTTCTTCTACGCGATCGCATAAGCCTGCATGCGATCGCATTGTGTTAATTTATAACCTTCCACGATCACAAGACTTAGGCTGCGTTCGCATAGTACAAATTTTGGAGGCTTCAAATTTCTTCTACGCGATCGCACAGCTACTCATGCGATCGCATTGAATAAAATACCTAGGCAGAATATAACATTTCAAAAACGAGGGTCCTTCCATTTTTGCAAAAACTCAAGCTAGGGAGCTCGGTTTTGGGAGCTTTTCGAGGGATTTTTAGAGGCAATTATTGTGTAACGATTACTTACTCCCTTATGATTAATATCCACTGATCTAAACTCGAATTCCTCCATTAATTTTGAATTTTGGATAAAACTTGGGGTAAATTTCTTAGAACTAATTTTGATGATTTGAGGGGGCATCTGACTTCGGATTTGGGAGATATTTATATGGTTAGACTCGTGTGAGTACGATGGTTCTGAAAACGTAGAAATATTTCGATTCCGAAATGATGGCTGGAGGGGTATTTTGGTCATTTTACCCATTTTCGCGCCTTAGCTTTAATTTTAATAGTGTAATCAGTTACTTGCGATGTTATTTACACTATGTAATTGGTTTGAATAGATTTGGGCCACTCGAAGTCGGATACTCGTGGCAAGGGCATTGTTTCTTAGCGATTTTGTACAAGTTTGAGGTAGGTGGCTTGTCTAACCTTGTGTGAGGGACCTCTCCCCTTATGATATCTTATGTGTTGATTTAAAGGCCTTGTATGCGAGGTGATGGGCGTGTACTTGTGCAAATTGTTGAAAATCCACTTTACTTAAATTGCTCAAACTGTGTTATCTGTTATTTGACTGTGTTAAACGCAAGATTTATCCTGTGCTAGTCAGAGGAGTATGATTAGATAGAATTAATTGTCTAAATGCTTAACTGTCTTAATTTAAATTACGTGGAACATGTTGAGATATAATTTAGTTGTTAATTGTAGTTTTGAATTCCATTTTTCCGAGTATTTTCCTTGTTTGATTGTGTTTTGTATTGTGGACTGCGGGTTCAATTCCCGGAGATCCTTGTTAGTGAGATGAACGGACTACGAGTTCAATTCCCCGAGATCCTTGTTACTGAGTGTGAGCACGTAATTTTTGCCTCACACGAATTACTCCCAAAATATCAAAAATAAAAGAGTTTTTGTTTGTTTGCAATGTTTGGGGATCACATGTTCTTTTTCTTATCGCTTGCATTTGTGGGTCCGTGTCTGTTTGCTTAAGTTAACAATCAAAATACATATACCAAATATGTCGCATTTATATTTGCAGGGTCAGTTCCGTACTTAGAAATAGTTAAGTTTTATTTAAAAAATGAAAAGTCATAAAAAAGGGGTATTTCTTTTGTAGTTCTTGTCATTTAATGTACAATTTGGTAGTTAATTGTGTTAATTGTTACTAAAAATTAATTATAGGTGCTACAAGTCGATTTGTTTATATATATATATATATATATATATATATATATATATATATATGTATATGTATATATAGATATATGTATATAATAATGCAACATGGAGTGTAGTAAGGAGATCAGATTTGGGCCAAAACTTAGTCCAAAAGCCAGGCCCAAGCGAATCACCTCTGGTCCAGTCCAACCCGTCCTCGATCGTGGCCGTTCATTTTGAATTGATCCTAGGGCCACGATCTCCCCTGTATACCCGTTCAAGAAGCACTGATCTGGGCCGTTCGATTCAGTGGATCCAACGGCCAATGCTTCATCCCCCAACCCGTTATGCAACCCGACCCAATCAACCCACAGACAACCCGGCTCCAATAAACGACCAAACGGTATCGTTTGGATAAATGAAGCGATCCAGGCCGTTGATCTCATCAGATCAAACGGCCAGGATTTATTTCTCACATTGGTAAATAAATCCCAAAAGCCCACCCCGCCCCCAAGCCGGACCCCCCTTACACTCTTCGTCTCTCTTAGAGATGAATCAACCTCGCCGCCCACCACCGTGCTCCGCCCGCCGGAAAGCGCCTCACGGCGGTTCCGGTAGGCAAACGGCCACCAAATTTACACCAACCCTTCTCCTCACCTCCGTCTCTTCGAATCCGGCCTCCGTTAGTCTCGAATCCGTTTCGAGCGTGTCGAATATTGAATCAAAGGTCGCCGGGATTTGAAAACCATGCCAAACCTCACCAAAATCACACCATAGCTTCCCATGAGCTCCCTCATACCCCCACCGACCTTAGTTTTGCTCGAATCATGCCAGAACCAGTCGAGCCCCAAAATCTCGGCCATAAACCCTAAACTCGATTCCTGCCTAATTGAGGTCTAATAGACCTTAATTGGGATATTTTCATTATTGAAAACATCTCAATTAAGGTCCATTGGCCTCAAAAATGAAGAATCCAAGTTCGAGCCACATTGATAACCGGACGAGTTAGGATTTAGCTTGAAGATTGAGGTATTTCTTCTCCTTTACGGTTCTAGTTTATTCATACTCGTTAGTTTAGTTTAATCGTTCCGTTAGTTTCATTCATTGTTGATTTCTCGGATATTCTTCTTAAATTCTCTATTTTTCTATTCTCCTACCAAAGACCTTTTATTTGGTCAATTTGTATTCTGTTAGTTGTTCGAATGTGTTTGTCATAGGATAGTTATTCGTTTCGATTAGCGTCGTCGAATATTTGGTTTTCATTGTTTGCCGAGATTTTCAGAATCACTGTTTGGCTAATTAATTTGTTATCATTGTTATGTGTTGTAGTTGATTAAATGTCGTCGTTTAACTGCATAGGTTGATTTGTTTGAGATTCCGGACAGTGATTAGCACTTTTGAATTGAATTGGAGTGTTTGATTGAAACTGAAATTAAGATTGGAATTAGCTGACTAGGAAATTAGGTGTTAGCATTTTAAAATATTCCTGATGCCCTGCACATGAAGCTGGACAGTGGAGCCTGCTGTCACAGCAGGGCACTTAGCCTTGTCTGGACAGAGATCATAGTAAACTAATAACACCCATGCTTAGACAAATTTAAGTGGTAAAAACAGAGCAGGGTATGGGCTGGCCAGAGGGTAAAAACAATTCTAAGGATAGGCTGGCCAGTTGGGGGAATTTGAATATATATAGAGGGAATAGGCAGACATGAGAAGGACACACGAATAAGCAGAAATACACACACACATACACATTGTGTCACTGTTCCATTGTAGAGGTTGTTGCTGTTGGTCTGAGTTGTTGTGGTGGCTATTGTTGCTGCTGTTTTATTGTTGAGGTCGTTGTTGTGGTGGTTGTTGTTGCATGCTTCTGTTTGTCTCATTGGTTTCTTGGCTGGAGTTTACACGGATTTTCTCCCATTTATTTCTGGGTCAACTGTTTTGCTGGTCGTGGGTTTGTCTTTACTGTTCGTCGCTGGTTGTTGCTGTTTGGTTGGCTGTTGTTGTTGCTGTCTGCTAGCTGCCAATCGCTAGAAGTTATCACTGACTCACCTCCATTTTTTTTTAATTTTTCGAACTCCAGGTATGTGTTTTCGAGACTGGCTTGGTGTAACTTCAAATTGAAATGCTGAATTGGAAAATGTTCAACCGTTGGCCTGTTGAAGGGCATGTTCAAATATGATATTAGAATATACATTAGGAGATGTGTACATGCCTATTCTTACCTCATATTTGTACTTACATTATGCTAGAAATGGGACTATTTTTTTATGAAAATACTAAACCAAGTAGATAGCTTGCGAATGTTATATCTAGAAGTGTTTATCTAAAAATGCAAAGCTATATTGCTAATGTTGGCTCAAGCCAGTGAAGTAGGAGATATGCATAAACTAGAAACCAATCCAGGTTCCTTTCAAGATAAAATTAGAAGCGAAGTTGAAGCATGTTAATATAAATCATACATTATCCGGAATGGCTAGAAACTTAGGAATTGGAAAGGGTTAGTTTATTCAACAATAAGTATTTAGGCCTCTCATTCATATTAAATCATGTTTTCTTCGAATGTTAACTTCGACAACTCGAATTACGTGGCGAAAGCATAAGTCATTTAGAAGAAGATTAGCTTATGATTATGTTGCTCAAGTCATGCTTCTCGACTAGCAATTAAATAAAAAATGAAGAGGACTTTAAACTCGAAACGCGAATAACCAATACGAGTAAGTGAATGCGGGTTTCGCTTTGCTAATAAGGTTGTTCACATATTAATCAATTAGGACATTTCTCTTTATTATATATTTTTTTTTCTTTTCTTAGAGACAAGAATCAAATAGAAAACCATAGCCATGTTAGGATCCGCCCTTAATAAATAATAATGAGATGAGCCTCGCCAAACAAAACCACCCAAATTGCGGGGCCCTCAATAATTGCCATGAGAACTTAGGCTCGGAAGGACTGTTTAGTGAATTCCACGGTCTTTTCCCAAAGTTAAACAGACGATAGACTCTCAGGGCACGATTTGAAATAAAATTACTTTCCTAAATACGGGTGTGCATTTATGTGACCCAAATCTTACTCTCGGCGAAACTGAAATACATTAAAGTCGCAGGCGTACTGGTTGCGGTGCGGCTCGAAATGTATTTTCGTGACGTCGCAATTCTTCTAAAATTGAAAAGCGGAACATTAAAATTTGCACATAAAAACATCAGATAATTTAGTCAAATACGACAGTTGAGCGACCGTGCTAGAACCACGGAATTCGGGAATGCCTAACACCTTCTCCCGGGTTAACAAAATTCCTTATCCGGATTTCTGGTACGCAGGACTGTTTAACAGAGTCAATCTTTTCCTCGATTCGGGATTCAAACCGGTGACTTGGGACACCATAAATCTCCTAAGTGGCGACTCTGAATTAAATAAATAAATCCCGTTTCGATTGTCCTTTAATTGAAAAAAAAACTCCCTCGTGCCCCCGCGGGCGCGGAAAAAGGAGGTATGACAGCTCTGGCGACTCTGCTGGGGACGGTTACCTCTGAACTTCGGTTCAGGGTCTAAGAATTCGAGCTCGGTTAAATTGTTGTTTTGTCTATATCTGATTTTACTACATGTTTAATTAATGTGCTACATGTCTACCGCTTTGATACTAGTTGCACTGTATATACAAACTGTTATATGTTTACCGCTTTGATATTACGTGAACTGTATATAAAACTGTGCCGCAAACCCTTCACTTCTCACCCCGGGGATGTGCTCACTGGTTGAGACTCCTTATTCTGTTAGTGTCATACCCGAAATAATGAAGAGGCGCGGAAAGTTTCTAAGCCGGTTGGCCTTTTGGTTCCCGGAAAGGAGCTCCTTCCTCAGCCCGAGTTGTCCGCTTGGGTACACAATCTAGATCATGCACCGAGGTTTTGAACTTAGAATAACATAACTGCATACCGGATCCCTAGTAGGAAACGCTTATTTGCATCACGTTGCATTTGACTTAGGGGACTCAACACAGGGGTTGGGTCCGTCTAGGACAGGCAACCTGAAATGAAAAGACCATCCTGCTATACCATGTTTGTTTCAAGCATTTATTCGAACTTGCATGCTGACCGGCTTTTAAATACTGAAGAGAAACGAAAAACAAAAGGAAACAATATGGGTAAATAGATATTTTCGGAAAATACAAAAATGTGTTGTACCAACAAATCAATAGTACAGTTTGCTAATAAAAGACGACGGAAGGTTGACTTCGCCGACAATAGGTCTTAACAAAATGTATTTTCTTTGTCGGTCAATAAAAGAAATGTGTTTCTTAACAAAATGTGTTTTCTTTGTCGGTCAATAAAAGAAAATAGTTTGTCTTGACGGACCGAACTACGCGGGTTTGATTCTCACCGGATGTGAGATACGTAGGCAACCCCCGTCGGGTCCAACTTGCCATTTTTCAAAAAAAAAATATACCAAAATCTGTAAATTTTGAAAAAATCATTGCCAGCCAAAATGATCGTTTTCTTTAAATAAATGTGCAGGATGAGCACGATTCAAAATGAACCCTTTTCACTCATGACTAAAATCCCGGTACAAAGACGGCTATGGTGGGATGATCTAGGCAAAGAAGGGCAGGATGAGGTTAAAAAGTATTTGAAAGGTCTCACAGGTCTGCTTGAAATAAAACCTCGTGGGGACATCATAAGAGCATTAGTCGCATATTGGGACTCCGCGCACAATGTCTTTCACTTCTCGGACTTCGAGCTCACCCCAACTTGTGGAGGAGATGACCGGATACATTGGAAACACTGATATACCATTGGGGCATCAATATCTAATCGCCCCCAGGGTTGTCGCCATACACCGGTTTTTAGACTCACTGAAGACGGCCAGAACGGTACGTAACCCGGATCTAGCACAAGGGTTTTGTACTTTAAACTTCATTTATCAAAGGTACGGTCACGTGGGAGGTTTCGACAAGCCAGAAAACAAATTATGCAGCAAGGGTAATCGCCAGAAATGGGAGGAGCACGGACGAGTTGCTTTCATGATAGCCTTTTTAGGACTCGTGGTATTCCCAAGGAAAGACGGGAACATTGATATAAAGATAGCCGGAGTCGTCAGTACTTTGCTTGACCAAAGCGAAAGTACTCTTGCTCCTATGATACTGTCAGACATATATCGAGCCCTCACAGTCTGCAAAGCCGGAGGAGATTTTTTCGAAGGCTGTAATTTACTGCTACAGATGTGGATGATCGAGCACCTGTGTCGCCGCACCCAATTCTTGAGATATGGGTTGGTTGAGAAAACTTGCATAAGCGAATTTTATACAAGGATTGATAGGACCGTCCTGCCCGAAGGAACATTGGCATGGAGGGCATACTTTCAGGCTCTCAGCGCAAGTCGAATACAATGGACGTTGGGTTGGTTACGGATAGACAGAATCGTGTACATGCCAGCGGCTAGGTCCCCCTTTCTCTTAATGGGACTTAAAAGCATTCAACGCCCCATCGGGTGTTGAGACAGCTCGGGAGGTGCCAGATAGTACCCAAAGAAGAAGACCTGAGTACCCGGGTTATTGAAATTGGTCCCGATGGTCAATTCCCAGAAGCAAGGGTCCGCCAGATCTGGAGCAAATGCCAATATCTGGAGGCAAACACTTGTGTGCAAGATCGAACTAGAGGAGAGGTTGCGCCCAGATATCTTACTTGGAACAAAGGAGAAATATCGGGTGAAAGACCAGCCAAAAGACCTCACCTCAAGGAATTTGCTGAAGCGTCACAAGAACAATGGGACTGGTTAGCTAAGGAAGAGGTTTACCGAACAAAGATCGGTAAGATAGAGCAACGAGTCCAAGATCTCCAATTTGAAAAGGATATGCAAGCCGCCGCCAACGAGGGAGATAAAAAGAAGTTGGCACAAGAAAATGACTTTTTGAGGGCTCAGATCCAGCAAATGAAAAGGGATGCTGACAGACAATTGAGGAGTCGAGCAGACGAAAAATTGATAAAAGGTTTGAGAAGCCAAGTTGCCGATGTCCAAAGAGAATTGGAAGAGTCGAAGGCCCAAATAATGAGGGTCCGTGCTAGCTGGAAAAAGGAGGCACATCAACAAGCACTTCACCTGCAACGGATAGAGGAAGATTACACTGAGATCATCACTAGTCTAAGGGAAGCAAATGTTATTCTCAGGGAGCGGGTTTTCAAGCAAGCCCGAGATGCCAGAACAGACCTCGACCATTGCCACGATTTGATGGCCCGACTGCAAGAACAAGTGGATAGGCTCCTAGACCAAGTCACCAACAATGCTCGAAGATTGGGGGTGAAAAACCAACAGATAGAACAGCTACTCAGAGAAAGGGACATGATCAAGGACAGAATTGGAGAAATAAGGCACTATGTCACCATGAAGTGTTTAGCTTGCGAACAGATGCCCCGCCCTGCCCTTTTTGCTTCGGTTATGGGCTACGTTCATCGGATCATGAGAGATTTAAGGGGACTACACGAGGACCTCACACCAAGGCCCGCGGCAAGGCCGAATGATGCCTCGCGGGCCCCCAGGAATTTTAGAGCATTAGACTTCTGATTTAAAAATGTATTTTGAAATAGGGAGTCAAGTTGGTTGGCATTTTATTTTCCTTTTTCGAGTCAAGCATTCCTCTATTTTGTCGATTATTGTAAGACATGTTTTGTAACTTTAAGGTTTTATTTGATATAAAAGTTACTGAATTTTGCCACAATCTTGTTACCAGAACTACGTTCGGTCTGATTCACGCGGGGACGTGATACGTAGGCAATCCACATAAGATTCGACCACCACTAAAAAAGAAAGTAAAAGGATACGAAGGTTAATAACAATAAGGCTTTCAAGGATAGTTGAAAAAGAGAAAGAAGAAAAAAAAAAGGAAAAAGAGAAAAAAGAGAAAAGCTGGAATGACGCATGTTACGAGTACATGTAGAAAGGGTTATTTGATTAGGTGCATTACATCCAACGTGCTATAACATATCTGTTAAACTCGGTAAACTAACAAGTTTGTTGCATTTCCAGAAAAGTTTAGCAGTTGGTTTGACAGAATATACTGGCCAGCCACCACTACCGTACTAGATCTAAAGGGCCAATTACAGCAAGCATGTCTAGCTCCGGTAAAAGTTTCGAGGAAGAGAAATCGGAGATGCAAATCATGAAAGAGGAGGTAGAACGGTAGAGACATCAGATAACAGAGATGCACCTAGCCTGGGCTAGGGACAGTCCTCGCCAAACCTCCCTACTCTCGCCTCAGCTCCAGAACATCCACCCATTCATCCTTCGACAAGCGCCCCGATCTATCCATACTATCAAGGGGAGAACCCTTATACCACCCACACTCCACCAGCCAAACAAAATCCTCCTCCGGTCACCCCTATTTTTGTGGCACCCCCACCTGCTACTCTACAAAAGTCGTCCGGTGAGCCGCATGTTCAAATCCATGACAATTCTTACTATCCTCCCGAGCCTACCTTTAGGGCTCCTGAACCGCATCCACACACCCCTCACTGGGATAACCCGGCAGAACCGGAAAAGCACTTCCAAAGTTCGGAACATGAGGAAGTTATTAGAAAAGTTAAAAGCATGGAGCAGTCCTTCAGGAATATGCACGGTTTGGGCAACCAGGTCAGTGTCGCTTACAAGGATCTGTGTCCATTCCCAGATGTCCAGTTGCCGGCCGGGTTCAAAATGCCCAAGTTTGACCTATACGAGGGGCACGGTGATCCTGTAGCCCACCTCCGAGGGTTTTGTAGTAAAATGCGAGGAGCCGGAGGACGGGACGAGATTCTGATAGCTTACTTCGGTCAGAGTCTGGGAGGATCTGCGCTGGAGTGGTACACTAGACAGGACCCCAGCAGATGGTTTACGTGGGATGACTTGGCTCAAGCTTTTATCAGGCAGTTCCAGTACAATCTTGAAATAATCCCCGACCGCCTATCATTGCTAAAATTAGAGAAGAAACCCGCCGAAAGTTTCAGGGAATTTGGTTTCCGCTGGAGGGAACAGGCAGCAAGGGTAGATCCGCCTATGAGAGAGAGCGAGATGGTGGATTACTTCTTGCAGACACTAGAGCCAACCTATTTTGGACATCTGGTGATGTCCGTGGGCAAATCATTCACTGAGGTGATAAAAATGGGGGCTATGATTGAGGAAGGCTTGAAAGCCAACAAGATCATGAGCTACTCAGCATTGAAAGCCACCACTCAGGCTATCCAAAGTGGTACTGGAGGAGTACTTGGGAAAAAGAGGAAAGAAGAAGTCGCGGCAGTCGAGTCCGGGACATGGTTCAGAAACAGAGGCCCCGCACCCCAATATAGCCCGCTCCAACCTCACCACCAAAATTACTTCCACAACCCATATAACCACCCGCAACATTACTATCCAGCACCTGATCCCCATTTTACTGTCAACCACGTACAGTCCTATTCTGCACCTCCCGTCCATACACCGTGGCGTGCACCGAACCCGCAAAACAATCATCCACCACCAAGAGCTTACAGAAACCCCTCGGGCGCGAGCTTTCGTCCGAACCAGGCATTCAGGGGCGACAGGGCGCCAAGGCCAAAGACTTTTGCTCCCTTGGGAGAGTCTTACACCAGTCTGTTCCACCGGTTGAAGCAAGTAGGGTTGCTAAATCCGGTTGAAGCTAAGCTACCAAACCCTCTTCCAAAGAACCTGGACCATTCGGTAAATTGTGCATACTGCTCAGGATGCCCAGGACACGACACGGAAAAATGTTGGAGGTTGAAAACGTCCATCCAGGAGCTCATCGACACTCGCAGGATTGAGGTCCAGACTCCAACAGAGCCCAACATCAACCAGAACCCACTTCCAACTCATCATGAGACCAACATGATCGAGTTGGTTCGGGTGGAAGAAGGAAAGGAGAAAGCCTCTCAGATGGTAATGATGATCAAGTCTAGCGGGGTAGGAATGAGAAAGGGGCCGAGCTTTGATGAGCCATCCATTTGCAAGAAGGACGTACCAGGAGGGATCGGAAGCAGAAAAGGGAAGTGTGAACGAAGTACCGGTGAGGCCGGGGGAAGCAAAAATAGTTGTACCGGGGATAGCAACCAAGCCCGTCTTAACGGCAGCAGGCGTTCGAATGGATCCCTTCATCATCAAGCTAGCAATACAGTTGCCCATAACTGATAGCAGAGCTATTCCATGGAATTATGCTCAGGTTACAACAACCTACAAAGGAAAGGAAGTGAAAGAGGAAGTTTGCGAAGCGCAAGGTTTGACCCGCTCGGGGAGATGTTTTGCCCCTGCGGAATTGAGGAAGATCACTCCGGCAACATTGAAAAAGCCGGTAACTGACGAAGAGGTAGAAGAATTCCTGAAAAAGATGAAGCTGCATGACTATTCTGTCTTAGAGCAGCTGAAGAAAACGCCTGCGCAAATATCATTGCTATCCTTGTTGATACATTCTGAAGAACATCGGCAAGCTTTGATGAAAGTTTTGAATGAGGCCCACGTACCTGATAAAATCTCAGTGAGTCATTTGGAGAAGATCACCAACAGGATCTTCGAAGCGAATCGGATCACCTTCACCGATGATGAGTTGCCTGAGGAAGGCACCGAGCACAACAAGGCTTTATATCTTACGGTAAAGTGTGAGGAGTCGGTGGTTACCAAAGTCCTTGTCGATAATGGATCCAGTGCTAACATATGTCCTCTCTCTACGCTGGACAAGTTGAAAGTGGACATCGGCAGGATACGCAAGAATAGCATATGTGTTCGAGGGTTTGATGGAGGAGGCAAGGCGTCGGTTGGGGACATAGTGTTAATCTTGACAATTGGGCCAGTGGAGTTCACCATGGAATTCCAGGTGCTGGACATGGTGGTGTCATATAACCTTCTGATAGGGCGACCGTGGATCCATGCCGCAAGAGCAGTTCCATCCAACCTACACCAACTCGTCAAGTTTGAGTGGGACCAACAGGAGATCGTCATCCATGGAGAGAATGATCTACAACCAGGCACCATCGTCCCCTTCGTTGAGACGGAAGAAGATGTGGGGCCGTGGGTATACCGGATATGCGATGTGGTATCCGCCAACCGAGTTCCAGAAGGGGAATGCATTCCCAATGACAGAATAATTACTGCAGACGTCATGGTGGCTCGTGAAATGTTGAGACATGGTTTCATACCCGGCAAAGGTCTAGGTGCATCTCTGCAAGGAATCATACAACCGGTATCTATGGTCGAAAACGTGGGAACCTTCGGTTTGGGATTCAAGCCAACATCAAAGGACATCCAGCGAGCCAAGAGGAATAAGCAGAAGACATGGGTGCTCCCGAAGCTTGTTCCACGCCTTTCCCAATCTTTTGTCAGGTCTGGAGTAAAAGGACATCCGGCGACAAAGGTTCCTATTCCTATGGTTAGGCCAGACGAAGAGTTCATAAGAAAGTTCGAGGACCTATTCGCAGATGTATGCGTGCTCGAGGACGGTGAAGGATCCAGCCATGCCGAGATACAGTTTGTGGGATCGAAAGCAAAATTGAATAATTGGAAGGCTACTCCTCTCCCTGTCCGGAAGGAGTCTTGGTAGTTTGTTTTGGATTGTGTTCTTTCGAAATTTTGTGTTGGGGGTTGTCCCCGGAGTAAAATCCGTTTGTTTTAGTTCATTTCGATTTGAGTTTGCAAGTTTGTTTTTCCTTGTACTATTCCCATTAATGAAATTTTATTCCCTTCGCGTCTAATTTTGTTTATTTTCCTTCTTTTTACTTTTCTGAACAGCCTTCTTTCAACTGATCTTAATGATATGGCGTGCTTAAAGATTAATCAACCCAGTCTAGAAAGTCAATCGGGTTTGGAAATAATGACGCATGAAATAAGAAGTGACGAGAGTGAATCGGAATACGGCGATGATGAAGCCGTAGAAGAAATTGGGGAAGAATTAAGTCACTTCGAGGAAAAATCCAAACCAAATTTAAATGATACTGAGGCTGTTAATCTAGGGAACGAAGAGGACGTCAAAGAAACCAGAATAAGTGTCCATATTGAACCCAACCTGAGAGAAGAGTTGATCAAAACACTCGTGGAGTTTAAAGACATTTTCGCATGGTCGTACGACGACATGCCAGGACTCAGCACTGATCTAGTGGTTCATAAATTACCCACTGATCCGGCATATCCTCCCGTCAAGCAGAAACTGCGGAAATTCAAGACGGAGATGAGTGTGAAGATCAAGGAGGAAGTAACCAAGCAGTTGCAGGCGAAAGTCATTCGTGTCACTCGATACCCTGAATGGTTGGCTAACGTAGTACCGGTGCCAAAGAAAGACGGAAAAATCAGAGTATGCGTGGACTATCGCAATCTCAACAAGGCGAGTCCTAAGGATAATTTCCCACTTCCCAATATCCATATCCTGATTGATAATTGCGCTGGACGCGAAATCGGATCCTTTGTGGATTGTTATGCGGGATATCATCAGATTTTGATGGATGAAGAGGACGCAGAAAAGACGGCTTTTATCACACCGTGGGGGACTTATTGCTATCGAGTGATGCCGTTCGGTTTGAAGAACGCAGAGGGGCAACATACATGAGGGCGATGACTACGGTATTCCATGACATGATACACAAAGAGATTGAAGTATACGTGGATGATGTGATCATAAAATCTAGACGTCGAGAAGACCACGTTGCCGACCTCAGGAAGTTCTTTCAAAGACTTCGAAGATATGACATCAAGCTCAATCCGGCCAAGTGTGCGTTCGGAGTTCCATCAGGAAAGTTGCTAGGATTCATCGTTAGCCGAAGGGGCATTGAGTTGGATCCATCCAAAATCAAGTCCATTCAGGAGCTACCCCCGCCAAAGAATAAAACAGAGGTAATGAGTCTGTTGGGAAGGCTGAATTACATCAGCAGATTTATTGCTCAGCTTACAGCAACCTGTGAGCCCATATTCCGTCTGTTGAAGAAAGACGCGGCGATAGAATGGACGACAGAATGTCAAGAAGCGTTCGACCAAATCAAAGGGTATCTGTCAAACCCACCCGTACTAGTTCCGCCTGAACCGGGCAGACCCCCTGATTCTTTATCTGACGGTTTTGGAGAATTCGTTCGGCTGCGTACTGGGGCAGCATGATCTTACTGGCAGGAAGGAACGGGCCATTTACTACCTCAGTAAGAAATTCACGGTCCACGAGGTCAAGTACACTCATCTGGAAAAGACATGTTGCGCTTTGACTTGGGTAGCCCAAAAGCTAAAACATTATTTGTCTTCTTACACCACTTATCTCATTTCGCGTTTGGATCCATTGAAGTATATTTTCCAGAAACCTATGCCTACAGGGAGGTTGGCAAAATGGCAAATATTACTTACAGAGTTCGACATCATATATGTGACAAGGACGACTATGAAAGCTCAAGCCCTAGCCGATCACTTAGCTGAGAATCCTGTCGATGACGGATACGAACCTTTGAGGACGTATTTTCCGGATGAAGAACTATTGCAAATTGATGGGTTGGAACTAACCGAGGAGCCAGGTTGGAAGCTCTTCTTCAACGGAGCGGCAAACGCAAAAGGAGTCAGAGTATTGGTTGTGCTTATCTCTGAAACAGGACGTCATTATCCTGTTACTGCTCAACTGCGTTTTTATTGTACCAATAATATGGCTGAGTATGAGGCATGTATCTTGGGATTGCGATTAGCGGTGGACATGGATGTACAGGACGTCTTGGTCTTGGGGAACTCGGACCTCCTGGTACATCAGATTCAGGGAGAATGGGAAACCAGGGATTTGAAGCTTATCCCGTATCGTCAGTGTTTGCACGATCTGACCAAGCGCTTTCGATCAGTAGAATTCAGGCACATCCCAAGGATGCATAATGAGGTTGTCGACGCTTTAGCCACTTTAGCGTCAATGCTACATCACCCGGACAAGGTTCGTGTCGATCCGTTACATATCCAGGTTCGGAATCAACATGTTTATTGTAATGTGGTAGAAGAAGAGATAGATGGTGAGCCATGGTTTCATGATGTTAAAGAGTACCTCAGGTTAGGAATATACCCAGAGCAGGCAACCGGAGATCAAAAGAGGGCCATTCAGTGGTTGGCGAACGGATTTTTCCTTAGTGGAGGGTGCTGTACAAAAGGACCCCAGACTTGGGATTGTTAAGATGTATAGATGCGAGTCAAGCCACAACAGTAATGACAGATATACACTCCGGAGTTTGTGGACCACACATGAGAGGGTATGTATTGGCAAAGAAGATTCTTCGAGCAGGATATTACTGGCTCACGATGGAGCGTGATTGTATAAGTTTCGTGCGAAGATGCCATCAGTGTCAGATACACGGAGATTTGATTCATTCTCCGCCAACCGAGTTGCATACAATGTCAGCACCATGGTCGTTTGTCGCATGGGGTATGGATGTTATTGGACCTATAGAACCTGCGGCTTCCAATGGTCATAGGTTCATTCTGGTAACGATCGATTATTTTACCAAGTGGGTGGAGGCCAAAACATTCAAATCAGTGACCAAGAAGGCGGTGGTGGACTTCGTACATTCCCACATCATCTGCAGGTTTGGAATTCCAAAGATAATCATCACAGATAATGGTGCAAATCTTAACAGCGGATTGATGAAAGAGGTCTGTCAACAGTTCAAGATTACACATCAAAATTCCACACCATATCGTCCCAAAGAAAATGGCGCGGTTGAGGCAGCAAACAAGAATATTAAGAAGATATTGAGGAAGATGGTAGAAGGGTCTAGGCAATGGCATGAAAAATTACCATTCGCACTCTTGGGTTATCGCACTACCGTCCGGACTTCGGTAGGTGCAACTCCTTACTTGTTGGTGTACGGGACTGAAGCAGTAATACCCGCAGAAGTTGAAATTCCATCCCTCCGAATTGTCGCTGAAGTTGAGATCGACGATGATGAATGGGTCAAAACCCGATTAGAGCAATTGAGCTTGATCGACGAAAAGATATTGAACAGCGGTATGTCATGGCCAATTGTATCAAAAGAGAATGGCAAGAGCATATAACAAGAAGGTACGTCCCAGGAAATTTGAAGTGGGACAACATGTGTTGAAGAGAGTTCTACCACATCAGGCCGAAGCGAAAGGCAAGTTCGCTCCAAATTGGCAGGGACCGTTTGTTGTGACTAGGTTATTATCCAACGGCGCGCTATGTTTAACTGATATTGAGGGAAGATGCACTGATATAGCTATCAATTCCGATGCAGTCAAGAGATATTATGTGTAATTCTTTGATGTATTTGTCAACGATTGGTTTCGTTTGTGTGTATTTTGGCATTTTTTGGAGAATGAAATGACAGAGGCAATTTTTCTACTACCCAAACACTTTAACCTTTGTTTTCCCCTTTGAGCCTTAATAATTCTTTCATACACCCTCTTTCGGAATCACCAAGGAAGATGTGTAACAAAATAGAAAAGAAACAAAGAAAAGACACAAGAAAAAGTGAACTACGTTCGACCTGATTCCTCAAGAAGGATACGTAGGTGCCACACGGCTCGGTCATAATAAAATAAAAATCAAAGATCCCCCAAGCAACAAAACTGGGGCAGAAGTCGTTGTTTCGTTTGAAAGATAGTGTGGATTCCGAAAGTTGTAATGAGCTAACCGTTGAGGTTAAACCCCTTTCTTTAGCCTCGCGCGCAGAAACCACATTAAGAACCAGAAAGACCTCTCGATCAGTATTTGAGAAATGCCAAGTCATGCGAGTGAAACTACGAGTGACACTTCAATCCTCGACTGAATTTAGGACTTACAAGCTGAAAAGGGATGGCCCCTTTAGAGGAAGTTCTATGGATAATACCCCAGCCCACCGCAGGGAAAGAAAGCGAAAATGAGAGAGTCTTAACGGTGAAAACCCTCGCGGGCACCTTAAGGCGAAGAAAGTTGAGAGGAATAAAATGAGAGAGTCTTGCGGTGAAAACCTTACGGGCACCCTAAGGCGACGGGAGATAGAGAGAAATGATAGAATCTCATTAGTGAAAACCCTTCAAAGGGCACTATGAGGTGACAAGGCGAGATGGTTACAAGATGCCTGCATGAGGCGAGGTTGGGACATTCGTGTGCTTCTAGCAAAACGCGGTCATCAGAAAGTGATTAACATGAATAGACTGGGTAGATTAATCTCAAAGGCGCGGCATAACCATTGAATCAGTCACACATTCGGATAAGTTTTCCTATTTTTGAGTTTAGAAAAGTTTTCCTTTTCTTTTGTCATTTGCGGTCAGCATTCTTTTTCTTTTCTTTCATTTTCGAAAATTGATTTTTCAAAGCTTACTACCAAGTCTCCCAAAGCGGTATAATGAAAATGAATAGGCGTGGAACGAGGCAATAAGGCAGAAGTCGTGCCGATAGTAAGATTGGGACGATAGGTTGATTGGAAGGTTCGCAGGAATTATGGAGTATGATGGACACATGTGGCACGTCCGGAAGATGATTTCACGCAACAGATCACCGGCTAAAAAGAGTCGGATCAAACCAAAGATTGGAATGAAAGGGAGAGATGAGAAACCATATGTGGAAAGAGCATCATCCCCAGCAAGCGCTAACGTCGTCCCCAAAGTTCGAGGGAGGCCAAACCGCTGAAAGAGAAAAGAAAATGGCCCCAACAAGAGTGGCACGACCACTCACTGCGTTTTGAAACTAACAAATTTTTCTTTGATTTAAAGCAGGAAAGGAGGGTTCGTGGCGGAAAAGCATACCACCTAGAAGTGTATCAAACTGGGGCAGAAAATTTTCTCCTGTTGCGAAAATTTTCTTGAGAGCAGATACCCAGTAGATAAGGATAGAAAGCAACACAGGATTTTGGGAAAATACCCGTTCCGAGCAGAATAGTTTTGACAGAGGCCCGACAAGGCAAGGAAGTGATCTTTGAGCCGGTATCATCCCCAGCAATTGTTGGGAAAATGAAACACCGACTTCGAGATTCCCGCGGCAGCATTATATCCCATAAGTTTTCAAAGAAGCAGAGGTGTGAGTCCCAAAGGAGGAATGGGAAGAAGGAAGAGGAAAAGGGTTCCCCCGCCAGGGTAATCTACAGTTAATGACATTTTAACCCCCGGCGAGCCCGAGAAAGAATGAGAGGTGAAGGAAATAAAGAATACTTCCCCAGCAGCATCATCACTAGCAGGTAAATAGGCAGTTCCGAAGATATCTCCAACAGCCAAAGGAAAAGTAGCACGGCTCGAGGGGAAGGCAATTCCAAGACAAGATAATTCAGAAGAGAAGGTGGCCCAGTAGGCGATGCAGGGAGAAGAAAATGGTACAGAAAACAAAGGAAGGCGATAAGGATGGGATGAAATTAGAAGTAGCAGTAGTTGAAGTCAGGGAGCCCGCCTGGAGAATGGAGTGGCGATTTTATTTTTGAAGCAGTAGTTGAAGTCAGGGAGCCCGCCTGGAGAATGGAGTTGCGATTTTATTTTTGAAGTTGTAGTTGAAGTCAGGGAGCCCGCCTGAAGAATGGAGTGGTGATTTTAGTTTTGAAGTAGTAGTTGAAGTCAGGGAGCCCGCCTGGAGAATGGAGTGGCGATTTTATTTTGAAGTAGTAGTTGAAGTCGGGGAGCCCGCCTGAAGAATGGAGTGGCGATTTTATTTTGAAGTAGTAGTTGAAGTCAGGGAGCCCGCCTGGAGAATGGAGTGGCGATTTTATTTTGAAGTAGTAGTTGAAGTCGGGGAGCCCGCCTGAAGAATGGAGTGGCGATTTTATTTTGAAGTAGTAGTTGAAGTCAGGGAGCCCGCCTGAAGAATGGAGTGGCGATTTTATTTTGAAGTAATAATTGAAGTCAGGGAGCCCGCCTGGAGAATGGAGTGGCGATTTATTTTGAAGTTGTAGTTGAAGTCAGGAAGCCCGCCTGGAGAATGGAGTGGCGATTTATTTTGAAGTAATAATTGAAGTCAGGGAGCCCACCTGGAGAATGGAGTGGCAATTTATTTTGAAGTTGTAGTTGAAGTCAGGGAGCCCGCCTAGAGAATGGAGTGGAGATTTTATTTTGAAGTAGTAGTTGAAGTCAGGGAGCCCGCCTGAAGAATGGAGTGGCGATTTTATTGTGAAGTTGTAGTTGAAGTCAGGGAGCCCGCCTGGAGAATGGAGTGGCGATTTTATTTTGAAGTAGTAGTTGAAGTCAGGGGAGCCCGCCTGGAGAATGGAGTGGCGATTTTATTTTGAAGTTGTAATTGGAGTCAGGGAGCCCGCCTGAAGAATGGAGTGGCGAGTTATTTTTAATTTGGTTGAGGAAAGCGGTTGAATGTAACAGAAATCTCCGGCATGAATCCAAGTTCGTAAGCAGAAGAAGGCAACAAGGATCAGAAAAGATAGATTCAGATTGCAAAGGAGAATAGTTCGAAGATCACAAAGGAGGAACCAATGGTCGGAGTTCGGCAATCAAGATAGGTCGAAATAATAATTGGCAGAAGAGAAGAAGCATCAGAAGGAATATCAAGTCAGACAGAATAGCAAGGAACATGACAAAATCAAGTTAAAAAGGACAGATAAGAATTTGTAGCACTGTAACTTAGTCTAGCTTCTTATTTTTGTTTCGCACGATGTAATAAGGAGATCAGTTGAGCAGTGGCAACAGCAACAACGGCAGTAACAGCAAGATCACCGCAGTCATGGTAGTCCCCGCTACCAAAACTTCCCGAACTACATTGACCTGATTCCCTTTTTACCAGGGATATGTAGGAGACCTTCTGAAGCAAAGGTTCGGTCAAAGTTTTCCAAAAAAATGCTTCACACGGAGTGCTCGAACGGGCAAAAATTGCTCGTATTCGCTCACTATCTTTGCACGAAAACTCCTCATGTTTCCGCGCAAAGAGGGGCAGTTGTGAGCACGTGATTTTTGCCTCACACGAATTACTCCCAAAATATCAAAAATAAAAGAGTTTTTGTTTGTTTGCAATGTTTGGGGATCACATGTTCTTTTTCTTATCGCTTGCATTTGTGGGTCCGTGTCTGTTTGCTTAAGTTAACAATCAAAATACATATACTAAATATGTCGCATTTATATTTGCAGGGTCAGTTCCGTACTTAGAAATAGTTAAGTTTTATTTTGCGAAAATGAAAAGTCATAAAAAAGGGGTATTTCTTTTGTAGTTCTTGTCATTTAATGTACAATTTGGCAGTTAATTGTGTTAATTGTTACTAAAAATTAATTATAGGTGCTACAAGTCGATTTGTTTATATATATATATATATATATATATATATATATATATATGTATATATAGATATATGTATATAATAATGCAACATGGAGTGTAGTAAGGAGATCAGATTTGGGCCAAAACTTAGTCCAAAAGCCAGGCCCAAGCGAATCACCTCTGGTCCAGTCCAACCCGTCCTCGATCGTGGCCGATCATTTTGAATTGATCCTAGGGCCACGATCTCCCCTGTATACCCGTTCAAGAAGCACTGATCTGGGCCGTTCGATTCAGTGGATCCAATGGCCAATGCTTTATCCCCCAACCCGTTATGCAACCCGACCCAATCAACCCACAGACAACCCGGCTCTAATAAACGACCAAACGGTATCGTTTGGATAAATGAAGCGATCCAGGCCGTTGATCTCATCAGATCAAACGGCCAGGATTTATTTCTCATATTGGTATATAAATCCCAAAAGCCCACCCCGCCCCCAAGCCGGACCCCCCTTACACTCGTCGTCTCTCTTAGAGACGAATCAACCTCGCCGCCCACCACCGTGCTCCGCCCGCCGGAAATCGCCTCACGGCGGTTCCGGTAGGCCAACGGCCACCAAATTTACACCAACCCTTCTCCTCACCTTCCTCTCTTCGAATCCGGCCTCCGTTAGTCTCGAATCCGTTTCGAGCGTGTCGAATATTGAATCAAAGGTCGCCGGGATTTGAAAACCATGCCAAACCTCACCAAAATCACACCATAGCTTCCCATGAGCTCCCTCATACCCCCACCGGCCTTAGTTTTGTTCGAATCTTGCCGGAACCAGTCGAGCCCCAAAATCTCGGCCATAAACCCTAAACTCGATTCCTGCCTAATTGAGGTCTAATAGACCTTAATTGGGATGTTTTCATTATTGAAAACATCTCAATTAAGGTCCATTGGCCTCAAAAATGAAGAATCCAAGTTCGAGCCACATTGATAGCCGGACGAGTTAGGATTTAGCTTGAAGATTGAGGTATTTCTTCTCCTTTACGGTTCTAGTTTATTCATACTCGTTAGTTTAGTTTAATCGTTCCGTTAGTTTCATTCATTGTTGATTTCTCGGATATTCTTCTTAAATTCTCTATTTTTCTATTCTCCTACCAAAGACCTTTTATTTGGTCAATTTGTATTCTGTTAGTTGTTCGAATGTGTTTGTCATAGGATAGTTATTCGTTTCGATTAGCGTCGTCGAATATTTGGTTTTCATTGTTTGCCGAGATTTTCAGAATCACTGTTTGGCTAATTAATTTGTTATCATTGTTATGTGTTGTAGTTGATTAAATGTCGTCGTTTAACTGCATAGGTTGATTTGTTTGAGATTTCGGACAGTGATTAGCACTTTTGAATTGAATTGGAGTGTTTGATTGAAACTGAAATTAAGATTGGAATTAGCTGACTAGGAAATTAGGTGTTAGCATTTTAAAATATTCCTGATGCCCTGCACATGAAGCTGGACAGTGGAGCCTGCTGTCACAGCAGGGCACTTAGCCTTGTCTGGACAGAGATCATAGTAAACTAATAACACCCATGCTTAGACAAGTTTAAGTGGTAAAAACAGAGCAGGATATGGGCTGGCCAGAGGGTAAAAACAATTCTAAGGATAGGCTGGCCAGTTGGGGGAATTTGAATATATATAGAGGGAATAGGCAGACATGAGAAGGACACACGAATAAGCAGAAATACACACACACATATACACATTGTGTCACTGTTCCATTGTAGAGGTTGTTGCTGTTGGTCTGAGTTGTTGTTATTGTTGCTGTTGTTTTGTTGTTGAGGTCGTTGTTGTGGTGGTTGTTGTTGCATGCTTCTGTTTGTCTCATTGGTTTCTTGGCTGGAGTTTACACGGATTTTCTCCCATCTATTTCTGGGTCAACTGTTTTGCTGGTCGTGGGTTTGTCTTTACTGTTCGTCGCTGGTTGTTGCTGCTTAGTTGCCTGTTGTTGTTGTTGTCTGCTAGCTGCCAATCGCTAGAAGTTATCACTGACTCACCTCCATATTTTTTTGATTTTTCGAACTCCAGGTATGTGTTTTCGAGACTGGCTTGGTGTAACTTCAAATTGAAATGCTGAATTGGAAAATGTTCAACTGTTGGCCTGTTGAAGGGCATGTTCAAATATGATATTAGAATATACATTAGGAGATGTGTACATGCCTATTCTTACCTCATATTTGTACTTACATTATGCTAGAAATGGGACTGTTTTTATGAAAATACTAAACCAAGTAGATAGCTTGCGAATGTTATATCTAGAAGTGTTGATCTAAAAATGCAAAGCTATATTGCTAATGTTGGCTCAAGCCAGTGAAGTAGGAGATATGCATAAACTAGAAACCAATCCAGGTTCCTTTCAAGATAAAATTAGAAGCGAAGTTGAAGCATGTTAATATAAATCATACATTATCCGGAATGGCTTGAAACTTAGGAATTGGAAAGGGTTAGTTTATTCAACAATAAGTATTTAGGCCTCTCATTCATATTAAATCATGTTTTCTTCGAATGTTAACTTCGACAACTCGAATTACGTGGCGAAAGCATAAGTCATTTAGAAGACGATTAGCTTATGATTATGTTGCTCAAGTCATGCTTCTCGACTAGCAATTAAATAAAAAATGAAGAGGACTTTAAACTCGAAACGCGAATAACCAATACGAGTAAGTGAATGCGGGTTTCGCTTTGCTAATAAGGTTGTTCACGGATTAATCAATTAGGACATTTCTCTTTATTATATATTTTTTTTTTCTTTTCTTAGAGACAAGAATCAAATAGAAAACCATAGCCATGTTAGGATCCGCCCTTAATAAATAATAATGAGATGAGCCTCGCCAAACAAAACCACCCAAATTGCGGGGCCCTCAATAATTGCCATGAGAACTTAGGCTCGGAAGGACTGTTTAGTGAATTCCACGGTCTTTTCCCAAAGTTAAACAGACGATAGACTCTCAGGGCACGATTTGAAATAAAATTACTTTCCTAAATACGGGTGTGCATTTATGTGACCCAAATCTTACTCTCGGCGAAACTGAAATACATTAAAGTCGCAGGCGTACTGGTTGCGGTGCGGCTCGAAATGTGTTTTTGTGACGTCGTAATTCTTCTAAAATTGAAAAGCGGAACATTAAAATTTGCACATAAAAACATCAGATAATTTAGTCAAATACGACAGTTGAGCGACCGTG
The DNA here is from genome assembly GCA_032618575.1 of Nicotiana noctiflora. Taxonomy (NCBI): domain Eukaryota; kingdom Viridiplantae; phylum Streptophyta; class Magnoliopsida; order Solanales; family Solanaceae; genus Nicotiana; species Nicotiana noctiflora. The sequence goes on along the minus strand of JASVEL010000754.1, from coordinate 49,930 downwards.
CTAGAACCACGGAATTCGGGAATGCCTAACGCCTTCTCCCGGTTTAACAGAATTCCTTATCCGGATTTCTAGTACGCAGACTGTTTAACGGAGTCAATCTTTTCCTCGATTCGGGATTCAAACCGGTGACTTGGGACACCATAAATCTCCTAAGTGGCGACTCTGAATTAAATAAATAAATCCCGTTTCGATTGTCCTTTAATTGAAAAAAAACTCCCTCGTACCCCCGCGGGCGCGGAAAAAGGAGGTGTGACACTGAGATGAGAGGACTGCTGGTTCAATTCCCGGAGATCCCTGTTATTGAGATGAGTGGGCTGCGGGTTCAATTCCTCGAGATCCATGTTGTTGAGATGAGTGGACTGCGGGTTCGATTCCCGGAGATCCACGACAACTGAGGAACTCTTTGTTGTGTTATTTTTCCTGTTAATATTAATTTCTAGTGACTTGTAGTTTCTATTATGTTTCTTTGCTACCATTTTAGTTTATTTATTGTTTTTCACTGTTCGGTACTGTTATATTATTAGTATTCTCGGTAGGGCCCTGACCTTCATCATCAATACTCCATCGAGGTTAGGCTTGGCACTAACTGAGTACCGTCGTGGTGTACTCATGCTACTCTTCTGCACACTTTTATTGTGCAGATCCAGGTACATCTGATCAGGCACACTACCAGTGATCATAGAGCTATTTTGGGAGACTTGAGGTATGCATCTGCTACGTCCGCAGATTCGAAGAGTCTCCTTCTAATCTTCTAGCGACAGTAGCTCATTTCTCTTTTATTTTGGTTGTATAGATACCCTTGGAGGATAGAGCTATAGTTTTAAACTCTTTAGCCTATGTTTGCCCGTGAGTTTCCGGGTCTTGGAGGATGTATTTTCAGTAATTGTGATAAGGTGTATGTGCCAGGTGACACCTATTATATTTTTCTATGTTATTCCGCTTTTGTTTTTAGTTGTTTCATAAAGGCTGTAAATTCCGCAATTGTGTTAGGCTTACCTAATCGCGAAGACTGGGTGCCATCATGAGCATGTACACTACTTTGGATCAGGCGGGGTTTCTTCCTCTCGCTGCAGCCACATCTCAGGCCGGGGGAGGGGCCTAGACTCCCGCAGCCCGCACTCCTGAGCAGCGAGTGACGATGGAGCAGGTTCTAGAGGTTATTCCTATACCGCTTGCCGCACCAGTATAGCTCGAAGGTGGGTCAGCTGCCTCCGAGGACGAGCAACATAGGTTAGAGAGGTTCAAGAAGTATGATCCCTCAGTATTCAGCGGCCTAGCTTCATATGACACCTTGGGATTTCTGAAGGAGTGTCATCGCATCCTCCATATTTTGGGCATATTAGAGTCCATTGGGGTTTCTTCCACTGCTTTTCAGCTTTGAAGGGCCGCTTATGATTAGTGGCGTACATATGAGTTAGATAGTCCACTCGAGTCTGCCTCACTGACTTGGACATAGTTCTCTGATATGTTTATGAGGGAGTTTGTTCCCGAGCCTTAAGGATGCTTGGCATGCGGAGTTTGAGCGGTTTACGCCAGGGCACTATGATAGTATCTGAGTATGCCATCAGTTATACCCGGTTGGCCAGACATGCACCGGCTTTGGTCACCATGGTCCGGGAGAGAGTGCAGAGGTTTATTGAGGTTCTTATTCCACCTATCCTTTCCGGCATAGCTAGAGAGCTAGAGATGGATGTGCCTTATCAGCAGGCGGTGAGTATTGCCAGATGGATTGAGGGTATGCTCTCTAGGGAGCGAGAAGAGAGGGAGGCCAAGAGGTCTCGTGAGCCGGGTCATTTCTCTGGTGCCCGTACTGTAGCAGCCGGTCGATATGGAAGGGGTTATTTCGGTCGTCCAGTTCATTCAGCATTACCAGCAGCCGGTGGTACTCCAGCTTCCCCAGCACATCAGGAGCCTTACTATGCTACCCCAGTTTCCAGCGTGCCTCCTACGCGGGCCACCTCCAGGGGTCAGTCTAGCGGGAGCGGGCCCAGTCAGTCACAGCCACCGCACCCTCCCAGAGCTTGTTATGAGTGCGGGGATACTCTCCATCTAGTTAGGGAGTGCCCCAGGCGCGGGACGGGTGTGCCTTCACAGACTTCACAGCCTCAGCATGCTCCACAAGGTCAACATGCCATCATTCCACCTTCAGCTGCCACCCCACCTACCCAGCCAGGCAGGGTTGGGGATTAGGGTAAAAGAGGCCGTCCTTGAGAGAGGGGTCGAGCCAGATTTTATGCTATTCCTGGTCGTGCCGCAGTTGTCGCCTCTGATTCTGTTATCACAGGTATTATATTGGTTAGTCACAGAGAGGCATCGGTTCTATTTGATCCTGGTTCTACTTTTCATACGTGTCCTCTTATTTTGATTCACATCTGGGTGTGCCTTGGGATTCTTTGAGTGCCCCTGTTTATGTTTCTACTCCTGTGGGAGATTCTCTAGTTGTGGATCATGTGTATTGGTCGTGTTTGGTCACTATTTGTGGTTTTGAGACACGGGCTGATCTTTTGTTGCTCGGTATGGTTGACTTCAATATTATTTTGGGCATGGACTGGTTGTCGCCCTATCATGCTATTTTTTATTGTCACGCCAACACCGTGACGCTGGCTATGCTAGGCATTCCACATATTGAGTGGAGTGGTACTCTAGATCACACCCCTAGCCGGGTTATTTCCTTCCTTAAAGCTCAACAAATGGTTGAGAAGGGTTATGCTTCTTATCTAGTTTATGTGAGAGATGTCAATGTTGACACCCCTTCTATTGATTCGGTCCCAATGGTTTGAGATTTCTCCAATGTGTTTCCAGTTGATCTTCCGGGCATGCCGCCCGATAGAGATATCAATTTTGGTATTGATTTGTTATGAGGCACTCAGCCCGTTTCTATTCCCTGTATTGCATGGCTCCTCCTGCGTTGAAGGAGTTGAATGATCATCTACAGGAGTTGTTGGGTAAGGGTTTCATTCGACCCAGTGTTTCGCCTTGGGGTGATCCTGTGTTGTTTGTGAAGAAGAAGGATGGTTCTATGCGTATGTGCATTGACTATCGCCAGTTGAAAAAAGTTACAATGAAGAACCGGTATCCTTTGCCACGTATTAATGACTTGTTTGATCAGCTACAGGGCGCACAAGTGTTCTCCAAGATTGATATGCCTCCGGATATCATCAGTTGAAGATTCAGGAGCCAGATATCCCGAAGACTGCCTTCAGGACTCAGTGTGGTCATTACGAGTTCCTCGTTATGTCTTTCGGGCTGACAAATGCCCCAGCAGCTTTCATGCACTTGATGCACAGCATATTCAGGCCATATCTTGATTCATTTGTGATTGTTTTTATTGATGATATTTTGGTATATTCCCGGAGTCGGGAAGAGCATGAGCAGTACCTGAGAGTAGTGCTTCAGACTCTGAGAGAGAAGAGATTGTATGAAACATTCTCTAAATGTGAGTTCTGGCTAAGTTCTATGGCATTTCTAGGCCACGTGGTGTCGAGTGAGGGTATTTGAGTGGATCCAAGGAAGGTGGAGGTCGTGCAGGGTTGGCCTAGGCCCTCCTCAGCTACTGAGATCCATAGTTTCCTTGGTTTGGCGGGTTATTATCATCGCTTTGTGGAGGGCTTCTCTTAGATTGTAGCACCTATGACTAGATTGACCCAAAAGGGTGCCCCTTTCCAGTGGACAGGGGAGTGTGAGGCAAGCTTCCAAAAGCTCAAGACAACTTTGACTCCGGCCCCAATCTTGATGTTACCTACCGGTTCGGGGTCCTATACAGTTTATTGTGATTCCTCATGGGTTGGATTTGGAGCGGTATTGATGCAGGATGGTAGGGTGATTGCCTACGCGTCCCGACAACTGAAGGTACATGAAAATAACTACCCTGTTCATGATCTTGAGTTAGCTTCCATTGTTCACGCCTTGAAAATCTGGCGTCATTATTTGTATGGGGTCCCTTATGAGATTTATACTGATCATCGGAGTTTGCAGCACTTGCTCAAGCAGAAGGACTTAAATATGCGTCAGAGGAGATGGTTAGAGTTGTTAAAGCATTATGATATTACTATTCGATATCACTCGGGCAAGGCCAATGTGGTTGTCGATGCCTTGAGTTGCCGAGCAGAGAGTTTGGGGAGTTTGACATATCTACCAGCCTCACAGAGACCTATGGCAATGGATGTTCAGGCCTTGACCAGGCAGTTTGTTAGATTGGATCTTTCAGAGCACAGTCGGGTTCTGGCATGTGTGGTTTCTCGGTCTTCTCTATTTGATTGCATCAGGGAGCGACAGTTTGATGACCCTGATTTGCTCGTTCTTCAGGATAGAGTTCGGCGTGGTGATGCTTGAGATGTTACCATCGGAGATGATGGAGTGATGAGGATGCAGAGGCGTATTTGTGTGCTTAAAGTGGATGATCTTCGAGAGTTGATTCTAGCTGAGGCCCATAGCTCGCGGTATTCCATCCATCCGGGTGCCGCAAAGATGTATCAGGACTTGAGGCAGCACTATTGGTGGAGGTGGATGAAGAAGGATATAGTTGACTATGTTTTCTAGGTGCCTCAACTGCGAGTAGGTGAAGTACGAACACCAGCATCCGGGTGGGTTGCTACAGCAGATTGAGATTCCAGAATGGATGTGGGAGCGCATTACCATGGACTTCGTATCTGGACTTCCACGGACTGTGAGGAAGTTTGATTCTACTTGGGTCATTGTGGATCGGCTCACCAAGTCCATCCATTTCATACATGTGTGCACTACTTATTCATCGAAGTGGTTGGCAGAGATCTATATCAGGGAGATAGTTCGGTTGCACGGTATTCCAGTTACTATCATTTCAGACAGAGGCACTCAGTTTACATCAATGTTCTGGAGAGCCGCGCAACAGGAGTTAGGTACTCGGGTGGAGCTAAGCACGACATTTCACCCCTAGATGGATAGATAGTCTGAGCGCACTATTCCGATTTTGGAGGATATGCTTCGTGCGTGCGTGATTGAGTTTGGAGGATCATAGGATCACTTCTTGCCACTGGCAGAGTTTGCTTATAACAATAGCTATCAGTCCATCATACAGATAGCGCCGTATGAGGCCTTATATAGTAGGATATGTAGATCCCCGGTGGGTTAGTTCGAGCCGGGTGAGGCCAGATTATTAGGTACAGAGATGGTCCAAGATGCTATGGACAAGGTCAAGGTGATTTATGATAGACTTCGTGCAGCCCAGTCCAGACAGAAGAGTTATGCGGACAAGAAGGTTCGCGATGTGGCATTTATGGTTGGCGAGCGTGTTCTACTTCGGGTCTTGCCCACGAAGGGCGTCATGAGATTTGGAAAGAAAGGGAAGCTGAGTCCGAGATTTATTGGGCCTTTTGAGATTTTGAGGCGAGTTGGGGAGGTTGCATATCAGCTTGCCTTACCTCCCAGCCTAGCCGGAGTCCATCCAGTATTTCATGTTTCTATGCTCCGGAGATATCATGGTGACCCGTCGCACATATTGAATTTCAGTTCAGTCCAGCTAGACAAGGCTCTATCTTATGTTGAGGAGCCAGTGGTCATTTTGGACAGGCAAATCATAAAGTTGAGGTCAAAGAACATCGCTTCGGTGAAGGTCCAGTGGCGGGGTCAGCCAGCCGAGGAGGCGACTTGGGAGACCGAGCAGGATATGTGCTGCCAGTACCCTCATCTCTTTGCTACCTCAGGTATTTTTTCTATGCTCGTTCGAGGATGAACAAATGTTTAAATGTAGAAGGATGTAACGACCCGGCCGATCCTTTTTGGAATTTATGCCCTGATCCCCCATTATCTGCTTTCCCTAAGTCCATTTCTGCTCTTTTCGTTGGCCGGGATGTTCGATTCTAGAATTCAGAGTGTTTTGGGACACTTAGACCCTAAAGAAGAGCTTAATAGTTCAAAAATAGTCTGTATTTGGAACAGTGTGAAGACAACCTCGGAATGCAAATCTGATGGTTTCGTTAGCTCCGTTAGGTGATGTAGGGGTTGCGATCGTGTTCGGAATGTATTTTGGAGGTCCGTAGCTAATTTAGGCTTGAAATGCCGAAGTTTGAAATTCTTGAAATATCGGTTCGATAGTGAACTTTTTTATCCAAGGGTCGGCTTGGGATTCCGGAAGTGTTGTAGCTTCGTCTTGTCATTTTGGATGTGCGTGCAAAATTTCAGGCCATTCTGACAAGTTTTGGATAGGTTTTTGATTGAAAATGTATTTGGTTAGAATTCAAAGTTCATAGGCTTGAATACTTGATTTATTCGTGTTTTCGGCGTTATTTTGGGTGGTTTAAGGATTTGAACATGTTTGAATGATGTTATGGGTCATGTCTGTAGGTTTGGTTGAGGTCCCGGGGGCCTCGGGTGTGTTTCGGATGCTCACCGGATTAATTCTGGAAATTGGAAAGTTGCTGATTTTTGCTATTGACTTTTGCAGACAATTACTCTATGTGATCGCATAGGTCTCCCTGCGATCGCATAGTGTCTGGTAGGGGGGTCCTATTTTTCTTCAATGCGATTGCAAATCCTTGAACGCGATCGCATAGGCCTGCTTCTTTCTTCAATTCGATCGCACTCCATGTACGTGATCTCATAGTAGAATTAGAGCATGTGCCTCACGGGTCAATTTCTTCTGCATGATCGCATAAGCATGCATGCGATCGCATTGTCTTAATCTATAGCCTTCTGCGATCACAAGCCTTAGGCTGCATTCGCATAGTGCAAAATTTTAGAGGATTCAAATTTCTTCTACGCGATCGCACAGCTACTCATGTGATCACATTGAATAAAATACCTGGGCAGAATATAACATTTCAAAAATGAGGGTTCTTCCAGTTTTGCAAAAACTCAAGCTAGGAAGCTCGGTTTTGAGAGATTTTTTGATGGATTTTCAAAGGCAATTATTGGGTAACGATTCCTTACTCCCTTATGATTAATATCCACAAATCTAAACTCGAATTCCTCCATTAATTTTGGATTTTGAATAAAACTTGGGGTAAATTTCTTAGAGCTAATTTTGATGATTTGAGGGGGCATTTGACCTCCGATTTGGGAGATTTTTATATGGTTAGACTCGTGTGAGTACAAGGGTTCTGAAAACATAACAATATTCCAATTCCGAGACGATGGCTGTAGGGGTATTTTGGTTATTTTACCCATTTTCGTGCCTTAGCTTTAATTTTAACAGTGTTATTAGTTACTTGCGATGTTATTTACACTATGTAATTAGTTTGAATAGATTTGGGCCACTCAGAGTCTGATACTCGTGGCAATGGCATTGTTTCTTAGCGGTTTTGTACCGGTTTGAGGTAAGTGGCTAGTCTAACCTTCTGTGGGGGACCTCTCCCCTTAGGATATCTTATGTGTTGATTTAAATCCTTGTACACGAGGTGACGGACGTGTACTTGTGCAAATTATTGAAAATCCACTTTACTTGAATTGCTCAAACTATGTTATCTCTGTTATTTGACTGTGTTAAATGCAAGATTTATCCTGTGTTAGTTAGAGGAGTATGATTAGATAGAATTAACTGTCTAAATGCTTAATTGTCTTAATTGAAATTACGTGGAACATGTTGAGATAGAATTTATTTGTTAATTGTAGTTTTGAATTCATTTTTCCGAGTATTTTCCTTGTTTGATTGTATTTTGTATTGTGGACTGCGGGTTCAATTTCCGGAGATCGTTGTTACTGAGATGAATGGACTGCGATTTCAATTCTCGGAGATCCTTGTTACTGAGATGAGCGGATTGAGGGTTCAATTCCCGGAGATCCCTGTTACAGAAGTTTTCTATCGCTAGTGCTTGGTTTTTTTAGTAGTGAATCTCAAGGCGCTTCTTATTTCAAGAAGGTGTCTGTGTTTTCTTTCCACAACTCTATTTTATTGTGGAGTGTGAACAAAGCATCTTTGATGTATTATCCCTTTGGTCTTGAAGAGATTGAAACAAAGAGAGTTAGAAAATTCATGTCCGTTGTCTGATTTGACTTATTCTATAAGCTGAAGGAAGTATTTCAAAACTACATATACATCACTCTTAAGTCTTAAAAGAAACACCTATGTCATTCTAGTATAGTCATCAACAAGAGTTAGAAAGTATTTAAAGCCATTGTAGGCACACTATATAGGGTTCCCAAACATCCATATGAACTAAATAAAAAGAAGAAGTAGATTTAGAAGTACTGATAGGAAATGGCAATCTAACTTGTCTAGTAAGAGGACAAACAGGACAGTTACAAACATTTGACTTAGACAAGTATTTATTTATCTCAGATATAGTATGTAAGACTGTTATAGGGGCATATCCCAATCATTGATGCCATAAGGAGATTGAACTTGGTTGAAGAGAATCTATCATGCATTTGGGGGAGGAAGAAGCAGTAGCGGGTTCTAAAGGATTAAAGATGTAAAGACCTCCTTTGAGTCTACCAATCTCCTTCACTTTGCCATTGTATAGGTCCTGAAAGATGCAAAAATCTGGATAAAAATGGACTATATTATTTAACTCTTTAGTGTATTTGGATATAGATAACAAGTTTTACTTGAATTCAGGGACATAGGGAATATTATGGATGGTTTCTGAGTTAAACAAGTTGCAGGAACCAGTGTGGGTGATTTTGGTGCTATTACCATTTGGTAGGTGAACTGAGGGTGTCTTAGGTTCATGCATTTGGATAACTTTTGACAGGAGATCCAAGGATGATACTATATGATTTGAGGCACCAGAATCAATAACCCAACAGCTATGTTCAGTTGGTGACTTACCTGCCATGTTGGCAACTTCTGTTGGCTCAGGTTCCTTGCTCATTAGTTTGAGGGTATGTTGATAGTGCTCTGGAGTGAATCCTTGCATATGCCTTTCTTGCACTTTGACCATCATCATTTTCATTCACATTATGAGCCATAGGTCCATTATTTTCATGTATTCCTCTTCTCTTACTGTTGTTGAACTTAAAGCCTGGTGGATACCCACTGAGTTTGTAACATTGTCCCGTGTATGCCCATTCATCTTGCAGTAATCACATACCAAAATAGTATTCCTTCTAGGTCTCATGTTATAAGCATTTGGTGTCAGTAGTGCACTACTCTCCATCCCTAAAGGTGCACCTCCTAAAATTCCATTTTGTACAGTAGAACCAACACTCATTCTTTGACTTTCCTCTTGAACAATCATAGAGTATGTTTGGTCTAGTGTTGGTGTATGGTGAATCATCAGGATTTGGCTCCTTTCTGGTGTAAGTCTCATTCAACCCCATTGAAAACTTCATCAATTTCTGTTGGTGCAAAAACACTACAAACTCTCTGGATTTCTCACACCCAGGAAATGGGATAATTGATTCAAATTCATCCCATAAGTCATTCAATCTAGAAAAATGCACAGACACACTAGAGATTCCTTGTGTCAAGGAGCTTATTTTCTTATTCATGTGATAGATTATTGTAGCATTCACTTTATCAAACTCATCCTTCATAGATTTCCATACCTTTTGTGCATCTGAAGAATACACAATTCCTCTCCTAAGTTCTGGCACCACTGAGCTTCTAATCCATGACTGTACTATTGTATTGCATCTTTTCCATTGCCTTAGCCTAAAGTTATCTTTCTCATACTGAGCCCTAGTGCAAGTTCCGTCTATAAAACCTAGTTTATTCTTTACCAAAAGTGACATTGTCATAGATCTACTCCATTCCGAATAGTTTTCTATTCCAATTAGTAACTCTGGTACAGGTGAGATACCTGGTGTATCTGAAGGATGTACATACAGTGAATCATTGCAATCAATTGTTTGAATATTTTCATGTGATGATTCAGCAGTTGTATTAGTAACATCAATAGCCAGTTTACTAGAAAATTAAACAATCTCTGAGAATTTCTCACTCGAAAACGAATTTTAGAGAAATAGTTGAAGAAGAAAAGAAACAAAGGTTTTAGAAGAAATGATGTGATGCTAGAGCTCGAGAATCATAATCGCTTGGAGCCATGCTCTAATACCATGTTAAAATCAAGCCCTAGATCTGCCATGGATAAGCTGTGACCTTCAGCTAAGAAGGAAGAAGAAGATAGAGAGAAAGGAGAGACAACCGCCCCCATTTGCTGATTAACTAAAAAGGGGAAATGTACTATACATATGTATATATACCCACTTACTAACTAACTCTAATTCCTGCTAATGCACCTTCTAGAACAATACACCATAAATGGATATAGGTACAACTGAATTAAGCTAACTGAGCTACTAATTTTTACAAGTCTAAAGAGGATGAGGATGAGGAGGAAGATGAAGAGGCTAGTTCTTATTTGCCAGTGTTAATGCGTGCGATGTGAAAGATGAAGGAATTGATCTTGAAGGGGATGATGTATTTGGCTCAAATGATGAAGTTAATCTTGATTCTTCACAGGTGTACTGGTGGCATGATAAGTATAAACCAAGGAAGCCTAAGTATCTCAACCGTGTTTATATTGGATGCAAGTGGAACACTTATAACCAAGCTTATTATGATCACGATAGTGGAACAACTATAACCAAGCTTATTGTGATCACGATATCCCACCTCCGAAGCTTGTGCAGGGTTATATGTTCAATATATTCTATCCGGATCTTGTTGACAAATCAAAAGCTCCAACTTATTTAGATAGTGTCGATACTTGCATCATAAAGTTTCATGCTGGTCCGCCTTACGAGGATATTGTTTAACCAAAATATTAAACTTTGATTAAAACTAGAAAATAATAGAGAAATCGGGTTACTGATAATCAAGAGACCTAAAAATTGTAATAGGCTTTCAATAATTAGAATAGACAGTAGGAAAGATTGTATTTCAGTGATTGACGTGTGTACAATGGGTTTAACTTCCTCCTTTTATAAATGACTCCAGATGGAGGAATAAAACATAAGATTTAATGAGCAATAAATGACATTAAATAGGTTGTTACACAATCATTTTCAATAAATGATGATCCTCTAATGTATAGGGTATTTAATGATTGAATTTAGACTCCTTTCTGCCTCCAGATCCATGCTCCAAATGTGTTTTGACTCTTTGCTTCTGGATGTTTTGAATAGATACGGTGCTCGTATCTATTTCCTTTGTCTTATGAAATCACGTTCTAACCCGCTTCAAATAGGCACGAGTTTTGCAATCGTATTGCGTCTTGTATCTATTTTATCCTCTTGTGCATATTCCACATGTCTTGCCAGTGGGAGTGAAATAGGCTGGATTCGATCTCCCGCCTCCAGGCTGGAAATTACAATATCTTGCCAAGTCATAAAAAATTTTCCCCAATACAGTTAGTCCCCCCACTTTCTATTTGTTTATCGTTTAAATATATGGGAAGTGGATGCTTAAAAAGGGAATTTTTGTCACAATAAATGCTATGTCAGTGTTGACGCTTCAGTTGTCTCTTCCATTTAATGCTCCATATACGTGTCACTTCTCTACTAGTTCTGCGAGTTTGCAGCCTTTTCTTTGCTTTACTCTCGAAGTGATGGTTACCTTTATTATAGGCATTTCATCATTACTTTTTCTGGTTTACCGATCACTTTTCGTATATTCTTGTGATTTCTTCCTCTTTATCCCTTTTAACTGAGTAACTCTTTACTTCTTCCTTCTACTCTTCTTTTGTAAGAACGTGCTGAGCCATGGCGTCTTCTAATCCTAGGAAAGTTCCAATCTTTGACCAATTCCTTAATGTCCCTGCAAGGCATAAAAGGGGCGGAACTGGTGCTCCTCGTGGTATGATATCAATACGGGGAGGCATATCTGGTTCTGCTATCCCTTCTAGTACTTCTTCCAAGGGATCTTCATCTAACAAATCTTCTTCTAAGGGAAAAGAATCTGCGGAACCTCTTCATGAACCGACGGTGGACGAAATTGTACCATCGGATTTGTCCCTTGAGCATGATAAGGCGGTTTTTTGCGAGCAAATGCTCAAGTTGGATAAGGTTGATAATTACCCCTCTATAATTACTGAACCAATGATTCCTGTAATTCGGGAGGATTGTCATTGGAGAGCTAGTATCCCCATAGTTATTCCCAACCCTAACCAGAGTATTTCTTCTTACATCCCTGGTTTTTCTTGTGTTTATACTTATCCCTTTACTCTGGGATTTTCTCCTGCTATTGACCCAGTGATTCTTGAATTTTGTCGCTTCTTCAAAATCTGTCTAGCCCAAGTTGGTCCCCTAATTTGGAGAGCAGTAGCATGCTTAAGGTTTATTTCAACTAAGGCGGTGTAAATTTTTCCTTTCCTCACATGATTCACCTTTACCACCCCAAACATTTCCGCAACGGAGTTTTTAATAAACCCTGAAGATGTTAATGACCGTGGTTGGTATGTACGGTTTGTAAGTGTTCCCACAGTTGATCTGGTTGGTGAATCCAACATGCCTTTTCTGGTGAAGTGGAACATGACTCGTAAGTGTTTTTTAAATTTTGCCATGTCTAGATTTTGACATTCCATTCTTCTGTTATTAAAGCATTTTTGTTTAGATTTTTGGAGCTATCATGGGAGATGTGGAGCTCGTCCCTGATTTCCGTGCTTGGGTCGATGCTCTTTTGAAGGCTATACCCATGGAGGCATGTACTTGGAAATCAATTTCTGCTAGGCGCGGCTGGAGGGTCAGAACTCATGGTATTTACTTTCTATTTCCTTTGCTTAGAATAAAAACTTTTGCATATCCGATCTTATATCCTTCTTTTTGTCAGGATTTCCCAATCGAGGTACGAAAGTTGAAGCGGCTCTTACTCTTAGAACTTCTTCCCAGACTACTTCAACTTCAGGGAGATCAGGAGATATTTTAATAAAGAAGAAAGAATTTGAGGACGATTCTGATATGGAGGAAGATGAAGATACACCCTTGGTAGCTCGTCCCAAATCTAGGAGACGAGTGGCAATTTCAGAAGATGAAGCTGAAGCTCCTCATGCTACTGAAGTTCCTCCTGTTCTTCCTCTGAGCCCGTCACTATTATATCTGGTGAAGAAACTGTTCCAAATGAAACTCTCGAGTCTACTCAACTCCTTTTCCTCGAAGGTTTCGAGGGTGGTGATTTTGGCCCAGTTTTGGAAGAAATTCACCTTTCAACTTCCGTTTCTATTCCATCTGTTTCTTTTGCCACTTCGAATAACCTCACGGCTACTATTCCCGCACCTTTTTCTTTTCCAATTTTTGCTCCCTTGCCTGTTTCGAATTTTGAAAATACCGCCATCTTTACCTCCTCTACCGTACCTCCTTCTGTCAGCTACATAGAAGAGGGTTCTAGCAATAGGAGCATGGCTATGAGGAGTGTTACACTTGAGGTTCCGGCAGACAGGAGCCTCTTAAGGAAGTCAGGCGGGGCAGATGCTTGGCTTAAGCCCCTGATTGGGGATATTGAGAAAAGAAAAATGGACAGTCATAGCTGCCTGACTCTAGTGAATGACATAGTTCATAACACTTTGAGGGTATGTTTTTTTATCTCTCTTCTTTTAAGAAAAAGCTTTTCTCTTAATTTTCACTCATACACATTTGTTATTCGGGCCAACCTTATAGGTACGGAGCTTATGGGGAGAATTTCCATTTTGGAGAAGAAAGCTCGTGAAGCTGACCGAGCTATTTCCAAAGCTGAAAGGAAGGCTAACGAAATGGATGCCCAAGCAGCTAATTGGCGAGAACAGTTGAGAGATGCTTAGAAGAAGGTTACGGATTTACAAGAGCACAGTCGCAACCTAGAGCAACAAAATCGAACTTTGGCTTCTGATTTGGACGGGGTTAAGGCTTCCCTTGGCGAAGTGGAAAAAGAAAAGGAACATCAAGAATGTTCTTTTTCTGAACAGTTGTCTAGGTCCAGCGAGGAGATTAGGGAGTTTAAGGTTCTCTTGAAGAAGAAAGAGGAGTATGCGGGAGAGCTAGTGCAAACCTTATCTCAGGCTCAGGCTGATTTGCAAGCTTCCTCTGATAAGGCACGTGCCTTGGAAGAATCCCGTGCCTCCCTAGAAATCTCCTTTAACTCCGCTTTGAATGAAAATCAATTGTTAAAGGATGAACTTACTTTAAAGAAGAAGGATTATGCCCTCCTTGAGGAGAGTTTTGATGCGGAGGTGAGCTGGGCTTTCCTGAAATCTCGTCGGGATGCCTTAATGGAAGCTAGCCAAGAGGGTTTCTACCTGGAGTTTGAGTTAGCCAAGGTTTTGAGCACTATTGAGATGAACCAACAATCTCCTTCTCCTCCTGATGACTTGACCGTGGCTAATGATCCCCCCAATGAGGGAGCTGCTCCTGCCGTAATTTCAGCTACAACAATCGAGGCTGCCGTGCCTTCTTTCCCCCTAGTGATTCAACTGTTTCTGCTTCCTTAGCGTCCGTAAATCCTGCTAATGAGGAGGTTAACTTAACAGCGTCATAGAGGTCTACTTCCTCAGGAGCGAGTTAAGATTTTCAATTTTTGAATCAGTCCCCAGTTTATGGGATATTTGTATAATTTTCTTATCTTGTAAGGATTTTTTGTTTGAACTCTTTATATTTTAAAGATTTAATTAATACCTCTTTATATTTTATTCTTGCCTATTTTTGTACTTAGGACTTATGGAATAATTTTGCATTTTTGTTACTTTTAAAAATGCTTTGTCGATTCACTCGTGGACTTATCAACACGAGAATTTGCATTTTTATCTTTTTAGAAAATGCTTGATAATTCTACTCGTAGATTTGTCAACACGAGGATTATAAAAGAGGGCCTTTTATATATTGGCACTTAATGAAGAAGACGTCTCAACTTCATAAATGGTGCTATACAATGAAAGAAATAGGAAGTACATGTTTGTGTAAAGTAATTTGGACAAGTTTTTATTCACTAACTTGAGAAAATTTTGAATAGTACATGCGTTGTAGTACGTCTATGACTTTCTCGCAACTGTTTTCCACGCAACAGATTTTTTAGTAAAAAATATACAAGGTTTTCCTTTACAACCTGTTTTAGCATATAACCACATAGTCATATCTCTATAAAGGACTTGAAAAAGCGTCTACAACATTGAAAAATGTTTTTTCCAGAATAAAACGTAGCTATTCATAGCTATTCGTAGCTATTCATAGCTATTCGTAGCTATTGCAGCTTTTAGTTTTCCTTTGAACTCCCGTACCTCTTTCGTGGTTCCACGTCTACTTTTTTGCACAGAGCTACCTTTTGCACAGGTTTTTTGAATTCCCGTATCTTTTTATGGTCCCGTGTCCACTTTCTTGCTCGAAGCTATCTGTACTGTGCAGTCCCCAAGTGTGTAGGTGTTGTAGGGATGAGGCCTTGAATACTTTGGTTGTTACTCATAAGTTGACCCTTTTCCCTGAAACAAAACATACATGGGACTCGAAAATATGGCTTAGATGTAAACTGCCTACCCGTATGCATTTCCATCAAATCTATGTAACCTTAGGCTTAGAATTTATGAGTATTCTATTTTGCCATGCAGGTTGTATCTCATCATTTGGTACGGGTTAGGATTTGTGCCTAGCATCTAAAATCGTTAGTAAAATCACAATAAGCGATAAGCATTATAATTTCCAGTAAAGGCTAGCAACTTTCTACAGAAACTCTAGTATAAGACTTTGAAAGGATTTTCACGTGTCAGTTGAAGAGTTCTGCATAAATTGGCTATATGTTGCTTGAGATATACTATAATCGAATATATCTATCTTAGAATATACTTTCTAGTGATGATAGAAGCAAAAATCATATACGACGTTTTTTCTTCTTAGGTGTTGCATGAACCTGTGCTTTCATTCCATAAACTGATTTATTTCAAGCATTACGATTATGAGTATCATGCTTAAGAATCAAAATGTCACGTATGTAAGAAATTGGCATGTTGGTCTTTAGAGGGTACTTACCGTAGCGTTTACTAAAAAGATATCACGTACCTTCCAAGTTGACTTACCTCCTGATTTTTAACTTCTCTATTTGGCGCTACGAGGTGCGTATTGTTCCCCATAAACTTGACAAATTCCCCATGGTGTTAGGAACTTCATGATTTGATGCAAGGTCGATGGAATGGCCCATCTCGTGGATCCATGGTCTTCCCATGATTATATTGTATGCCATCTCCGGATCTACTACCTGAAATTTGGTATCTTTTTCTATACCTTCTACAAAAGTTACTAAATTTACCTCTCCTTTAGTTATTATGCTGGAGTTATTGAATCCTGATAAAGTATGCGCCTTTGGGATCATCTTGCCTTCCATTTGCATCTCCCGTAACACCCTTAGTAGGATGATGTTTGTTGAACTTCCTGGATCAATCAAGACTCTTTTTATTTTAATATCATGTATAAGTAAAGATATTACCAGTGCGTCATTGTTGGGGGAGATGACTCCTTCCATGTCTGCATCGTCGTAAGCCATAATTTCTCCTTCCCTCGGCTGGCGTTCGCATTTTTCGGGCATAGTTGATAGTTTGAAGACTTTTTTGGAAGATAGATATGTTACCTCATAAATACCTTCTCCCCATTTATAACATTCACGGTTCTCTTAGGTGATGGGGGTTTCGGTGGTTCTTGTCTATTTTTCATGTAAGACTGCTTTCCTTTCTCACTAAATAATTCAGTGAGATAACCCTGCTTTAATAAATGGTCTACTTCACTTTGTAGAAGCCGACATTCCGACGTCTTGTGACCATGGTCATTATGAAATTCACACCAGTGGTCTGGATTACGTTTATTTGGATTTTAACGCATCTCTTTTGGCCGTCGTACTTTATCTCCCGTACCTCGCAAAACATCTACGAGCTCTGAGGTGGTAACGTTGAAATTATATCCTCCGAACTTTGCTTTTGAACTTCCGTCATCATCATATAGATCCTACCTGTTTCTATCATTTCTGAATCTAGAAGAGGAACCTGAGTCTCTACCCCTTGATTTTTGATCATATTGCTGACTTTCTTGCTTTGTTCTTGAATCTCTTCTTGCAGGGCCCACATATGGATCGTACTTGCTCCTACTTGTTCTTTTTTCAGTTTCGGACCTCCGGGACCGGCTCCTTTCGTCATGAGAATGTACGGTATCCTCTTCAATTCTGAGCTTTGTGCTGTACCTGTTATAAACGTCGTTCCACGTTGTAGCAGGAAATTCACGTAGGCTTTCCTTCTTTCTCGTAGCTTCAGAACTTTTCTCATTCAGGTTGTTTGTGAAGGCTATGGCAGCCCAATTGTCCGGTACCCATGGCAAAGTCATCCGTTCTCATTGAAACCTATCACCGAAATCTCTGAGTAATTCCGTATCTGCTTGTTTAATCTTGAAGATGTCCGCCATCCTCTTTTCAACTTTTTGCGCTCCTGAGTGTGCTTTTATAAAAGCATCTGCAAGCTCAGCAAAAGAGTTAATAGAATTTTCATGTAAGAGTGAATACCAGGTTAGGGCTCCCTTTGTGAGTGTTTCTCCAAATTTTTAACCAAGACAGATTCGATTTCCTGTTTGGTTAAATCGTTCCCCTTAACGCCTGTGGTAAATGCCGTCACATGATCTCGAGGGTCGGTTGTACCGTCATATTTTGAAATATATGGCATTTTGAACTTCTTTGGAATAGGAAGAGGGGCTGCACTTGGCTTCCAGGGTTGCTGAGAATATTTATCCGCGTCAATCCCTTTAATTACTGGGGGAACTCCCGGAATTTGTTCGATCCGTTCGCTTTGTTCCTTGAGTTGTGCCTGCAGAGTTAGTATGATGTTTTGTAAATAAGAATTGTTTGCATTACATGTATCCACTTCACGTGGTCCGCTGGGATATCCTACATTCGTGTTATCGAGACCAGAGCGAGGGTTCTCGAGAGTGTTGTTATTAGGGGTAGGGGTAGGTGAAGACGATGGTAAGCGATCCACCAAAGTTTGGAGGGCTTGATTGACTCGTGCGTCGATTATGCGCTGAAGAGTTTGTTCAACCCCTTCAAGATGTTCCGGTTGCTCCTGTTCACTAGAAGTAGGTATGGGAGTGCCTTCTCGAGATTGACGTGGTGAGGCTGGAAGAGACAAAACCATATTATCATTGTTCAAGTCCCCTTGATCGTGAAGGACCTGGTTCTCAACATCGTTGTTGTTGTTGTTGTTGTTCGACATGACGTTCTTAACAAATGAAACGTATAAGTTCTAGAAAGAATCGATTATCAGATTCCCGGTAACGGAACCAATTTGTTTAACCAAAATATTGAACTTCGATTAAAACTAGAAAATAATAGAGAAATCGGGTTACTGATAATCAAGAGACCGAAAAATTGTAATAGGCTTTCAATAATTAGAATAGACAGTAAGAAAGATTGTATTTCAGTGATTAATGTGTGTACAATGGGTTTAACTTCCTACTTTTATAGCTGACTCTAGATGGAGGAATAAAACGTAAGATTTAATGAGCAATAAATGACATTAAATAGGTTGTTACACAATCATTTTCAATAAATGCTGATCCTCTAACGTATAGGGTATTTAATGATTGAATTTAGACTCCTTTCTGCCTCCAGATCCATGCTCCAAATGTGTTTTGACCCGTTGCTTCTGGATGTTTTGAATAGATACGGTGCTCGTATCTATTTCCTTTGTCTTCTGAAATCACGTTCTAACCCGCTTCAAATAGGCACGGGTTATGCAATCGTATTGCGTCCCGTATCTATTTTATCCTCTTGTGCATATTCCACGTGTCTTGCCAGTGGGAGTGACATAGGCTGGATTCGATCTCCCGCCTCCAGGCTAGAAATTGCAACGTCTTGCCACGTCATAAAAAATTTTCCCCAATACAGATATAGCTTTCTCAATTATTAATCTAGAATGGGAGTACTCTCACAAGAAAGGATTCAAGTGCATTTTCGACAGTGGAATTTTGCATTTATCTTTTAACTTCAAATGTTATCGCTATCGCTGCTGTTGGAACTGGGGAAAGAGCATTTTGCCTTACCATGGACTTCAAGGAAGCAGAAAATGTGTTGCCAAAGTTCAGGTTTTCCTGTTATCTAGTTCTTCTTATTCTTCTATTCCTGGTTATTGTGACGTGAAGAATTGTGTGAAATCAGATTTCTTTTTTCTGATTAACATCCCTCAATGGTGAATTCACTTATGAGAAAGCTAGTTGTTTGTGTCTTTTAATTTTTGTCTTTTGCATATGTTGGTAGCCTCTTGCGAATCATTTTCATATGTATTTGATAGTTAAGCAGCAGCCTGTAAAATATGAGATGAAATTCTTGCCGAAATGAAACAGCAGAATTGTAATTGGTGAGAGTTTTTTTCGCGTGGGAGTGTGAAAAGCACTATAGAGCGGTGAATGCTAATCATCTGTTCAAATTGCACCAAGTTCGTGTAGCATGTGTTTATTGAACAAACTTTGCATATATAATTTGAAGAAAACAGCAATAACTTCGTGAACATTGAAGAATAAATTTACACAGCAGTATCCATTATCAAAAAAAGAAAAAGAAATTTACACTGCAGTAAGCAAGCTGCACTTCTAGCAATTCGAAATTAGCAAAATTTTCCGTGGAGCTTTCTCCTCACCTTGGGCCTGATAGGACTGAGGGAAGTAAAGGAGCTGAATGTGCAAAAGTGATATTTGGTATTACGCTCACAGTTTGTGGACTAAAGCTGTAATCTAGATTCTTTTCAACATCCAAAACACCTTCCATGGCCTTGACTACCATTGACATTGATGGCCTCTTTGTGTAATCACGTTGTAAACACCAGGCAGCAATCAGCATCGTCTCTATTACTTCTTCTTTGTAAGACTGCATATCTTCACTATGCTTATCAATAAGATCCACCAGTTTCCCTTCCTCTGCCTTTTTCTTGAATAAGTTCAACATTACCTGTTGCTCTTCGGACTCGGATGCCTCAAAATGTCTTCTTCCACTCAAAATTTCCAAGATTACAATGCCAAAGCTGTAGACATCTACCTTTTCTGTTATAGCTCCACTAAGCCATTCAGGTGCCAAATAACCAGGAGTGCCTCTCATCATAGTCATGACTTGGCTCTGATTCCGATCAATTAGCTTTGCAAGCCCAAAGTCGGAGAGTTTAGCGTTGTGCTTCTCATCTAGGAGTATGTTTGGGGGCTTAATATCCAGATGCAGAATCTTTTGCCTGCATTCTTCGTGAAGATAAGCTAAACCTTTGGCTATGTCTTGAATAATCTTCCGCCTGCAGTTCCAATCAAGAGTAAGCTCGTGTTTCCCATGGTAGATCCATTTTTCAAGTGATCCATTGCTCATAAACTCATATACTAAAAGCCTATGAGATTTCTCAGCGCAGAAGCCAATTAGTTGCACCAAGTTTACATGATGTATGCTGCCAATAGTTTCAACCTCGGCTAGGAATGATTTTTTGACTTGGCCTATTCCGTCAAGGCATTTTACTGCAATCTTTGTGCCATCTTCTAAGCATCCTTCGAAAACTGATCCGAATCCTCCTTGACCAAGCTTCTTGGTGAAGTTCTCAGTTGCAGCCTTTAGATCATTGTAAGAAAATCTAGTGGGCATTCCCGGCACGTGATCTAGATAATTCTCCTCATCTTCATTGGCCTTTCTCTTCTTCCAGATTATGAAAACTGCAATTGCTATTAAGATGCCTAAGATGGCAAGTCCTATGACAGAGCCCAGAACAACACCACTAACCCGCTTTTTCTCTTTAGCAGCAGCTGGTTCAGATTCAACCTGTACTTTTACAAACGCATAGGAATTGTACATTGTCTTTTCCTTCTCATTATTCGCTAGTGAAAATATCTCAGATGGTAGGTAGCAGTCCCCCGTGGAAGAATTTAAACCACTACGAAATAAAGCAGCTTTACAGGAACAATTCCTCAAACATGCATCTTTACAGGCGTTCATATCACTATTTTTAATATCTGCAGTAAAGGTGAAATAGTCCACATCTTGAAGTTCCAAAAATCTGTGGTTATTTAAAGAATTACAAGTAAGCCTTGTGACCTCAGCGCAACCCAGATTACCCTGCCTATCATCTATCTGTCTGAAATAGCTTGTTGAATTAGAGCTTGATTTGGGACAACTACACTGGCCCCTTGAGCAAATGCCGTATCTTCCACACACCATGGGGTAATAGCACTCACCATTAAAACCTGTCAGGAGATCATTCACCTCATTCCACGGACTTTGCCACTCATACACTTTTAAGTGTCCATCAGACTCAAGTTTCATATACTGAGCTGAGGATGCTGGAGGAATAGAAATCAGTGTCCGTGGATTGTTGGAATCACTAGAATTTGAGAGTAAAGCTAAGCTTCCATTCAAGTACATAACATAATTGGAGCCTCCACTAGTATTCAATCCACCAATAGATCTTTCAAAGTATGTTTGGGGAGGATTTGACTCTACAAAAGCAACCAAACCATCATTGGTAGCAGAGAAAGAAAACAAACCTCCTTTAGTCCAGTTTGTTGTTGAAACACTTGCTGTTAACTTCATCCCTGGTACTAACTTCTGTCCTGGAACTAAAGAATCAGTTGGGTGATCAAAAGATTGCCAAACAGTTGCATTCTTGGAATCAAACAGAACGAGATTTCCCTCATCAGTCAAGTTTAAGCCAGCAACAGATTTTCCAGCACTGTTTGTTGACCAAGCCAAGGTACCATCAGCATCTCTAAGCACTAAATCGCCTTGTGCTGTAAGCTGTAAAGTAGAATTGATCTTAACTGGATTATTCCTGTTAGCAGACCAAACAACTTGTGGGAATCCGATTGCGGGCAGAGTAATAAAGGAAATACTATTGGTTTGAACAATGAAGATGGCAAAGATGTAACTATCACAATTGCCATTACAATAGAAACCACAAGCATATCTTGGACCAAAAGTTCCTCTGAGTAGTATGGCCCTTACTGTTGAGCCATCAGCGAAATCCACTGAATGGGGTGCAGAAACATTGTTGACCCAAGTTGTAGAAAGATTTGCAGTTGGGTAATCCCAAGGTTGGCTGCTTATCAATTGAAAAGAACAACAAAGAATGAAGAAGAAAGGGTTAATCTTGTATAAAGCCATGAACAACACTGGAACTTTTGAATTTAAAACAAGGCAAGTGCCTTTAATTAGTTCATAATGAAGGGAAATCAAATTGAATTTGAATTTAAGATCTTTGGTTGTTTGACAGAGTCCAAACTCAGTTGCATGAAGGCTCGCTATTTTTGAATGATGAATATGAAAACAGACTATACCGTACTATTTTAACTAACGTCCTCAATTAACATCTTCAATCAAGATGCTTCGCACCTACATATTGGTGTATGATCAAACTATCTCAAACAACCTTATTTTATTTTTACTTGCACCTTTTGAATTACCAAGAATATTTTTTTTGTGAAAAAAAAAATCCTATTGAATTCCTTTATTTTTATGCCTGAGCATGCAGATCTAAATTGGCTGGTATCAACTGAGCTAGGGTCAACCAAACATATAGTGGACCGACTTTTATTGAAGTTATCCCTTCTGGACCATGTATGAGAAAAGCCATATAGTGAATAGATTTTGGTTGGATGAGTCATGTTGCACAGCATTGAGGGTGGGACATAGACCAATAATTTCACTTTTGAGAAAACCAAACTTCTTACAACTTGGATTGTTTATTGAACCATGAATGCATGGCTGTCAACCTTTAATTTTTTATTGCAAATATGCAGAATATAATATGGTCAAGAAAGCATCAAGCACCTACTTTTTACAACTTGGAGAAATGGAGGACTAAAGGAACGCGTTGACCCAATCCATCCCGTACAAAGTTCACTTCCTCAACTTGGCTTTTTTGCAAATAATAAAGTTATAATGTAGAGGAGATTTTGCCGCTTTTATTATTATTATTTATTTTTTTTAAAAAAAAATTGTTGTGTTTTTGTGGCGGTTCTATTAGTTTTACTTTATTTTTTTCTTTATGAATATCTAAATGATTTCTTTCTATCTATCCAAACCTTGATGGATATAGTTATTTTGTACATATATTGATGGGAGAAAGCAAATACGGATGAATTATTTTAGGTGCACAAGCTAGCCTGACGCCAAGTTTATAAAACGGAAGTTCTAATACAAAGCACCAAGCTTCGAGGCATGGTGGCAAAATTTTAAATTAAATATATGCGTATAATTTATGAAAATACATTAAATTATATATTATGTAAAAGCAAATAGTAAAAATTAATTGAAATTTTAGCATAATGACATATATATTAAATTACTAAATTTTAATTTATAGGCACAAGCATATTATATAGTTAAGTATTTATAGAAAATAGATAAAATACATAGACAGACACTTAAACTATTAAAAAAAATTCACATGAACAACTCAACTAAGTCATATTCCACCTAATGCGGCGAATCGAGAAAGAGCTTATTAGCTTATTTCAAATTCGAGTCTCGCTATCAACCTCTTGGCCTAAAAAATGCCCAGTTTTCAGGGGTTGTGATAGAAGGAGCTGATTCTAAGGTGGGTGATAAGAAGCTGAATCAGTAACACTTTTACTATACTTTTATTGTATCAGTTTAACATAGAACACTGACATGGCAAAAAAATTGTAGTTCACGGCTCTTAGGCGTGTGAGCGTGATTGGATTTTATTTAATATTTTCCTTTTGTTTTTATATACTTCTCCCTAAAAGTTCATCACCACCCTCTCTCTCCTCCTCCACTATTCTCCTTCCTCCTCCACTGTCATGAAGAAAAATAAGAGGAAAATCTTCCAAATATTGTAGGAATTTCGTTGGTACATAAAAAGAGAAAATTATTGACCCCTCTATTATGTTGCTCTGTTCGATGATGAATTTGTGTAACATCAGCTTGAAATTCTTGTTACCCGGTTCTTCAAAAATTTGAAGCTTTAAGAAAAATTAAAAATATCATAATTGATTCTCAAGTGGGTAAAAGGAAGAAAAAAGTGTGCTAATTTATGTTCGAAATTGATTCTCTCTATGAATGACCATAACTAATTCTTTCAAGTTTTTGCAACACACAATAAAAGTTATAAATAATTTCTTTGTTGTTTCTAGAATTGCAATGAGAATAAGTTTTAAAGAACTAATATCAGTAGCAAAAACGGGTGGGAAGGGAGAATAAGCAGCGGCGTGGGAGGAAAAGGGAGGGAAAAGATGTATCGAATAAGAAGAGGGGAAAGGAAGGGAGAGGGTTTTCTGCTATTTTTGTTTTCTTTTTTAATTACAATTGTCATTTTAAAGAAAATTATATGTGTCAGTCATTTATTTGTTTATTTGACACATCACAAGCATGTGAATTATCCTTAGGTTTGTAAAAGGTTGTAACTTGTAACTCTAGCTGTATTGTTTGGTTGCTACAGGAGTTAGAGATAATCATTAGGTTTGCAAGAGCTTGTAAACTTTGTTGTTGGCTTAGAGTTGTAGTGAAGTGTTTAGAGAAAATTCTACTGGGTAGAAAGTCGTGGGTTTTTCACCTTTTGAGCAGGGTGTTTTTCACGTAAAAATTCATGTGTTCTTACTTTCTGCATTATTTATTCTGCAACTATAGTGTAAGAACGCATAGAAGAACCAAATCTTTCGTCAAGTGCACGCGAAAATCAGGCACCACAGAAATCACCCCCTCTTGTGTGATATTGAAGTATAAAACATCACTTATCAATAGTACAGAACAAATTCATGAAATCAAATGACGTTTTATCTGTTCAAGAGCGTAAAAAATAATTAGCGACAAGTATGATTACATAATTACATTTGTCGCATCTTCTAGAATGATTGAACTGTAATATGAAAATAGAAAAAAAGATTTATTATGATGAAACTTATTGTTAGGTGTTTGTCCTGGTTTTCTTACCATATTTGATTTTCCTATCTCTAGAAGGAAATGACCAAAATTGGGTCTTTTTTTTTCTAGAAGGAAATTACAAATCTCCCTTTCTTTTAGGAAAATATTTAGACTTCTATAAAGTGAGGATCTTTTCTTCTCATTCAGTAGCATCCACAATGTAGCCATAAGGGTATTGAGAGTTTTGTTTAGGGAGAACTTTTCGGACAAGTGTTAGTGTGTCACTTGTGTTTGCCTCTTCGTAAGGTTGATCTCTCGATATTTTGTACTCTCTTTTATATAGTGGATTACTCATCTCCGTCATAGACGTAAGTCTATTGACCTAACCACGTTAAATGTTTGTGTCTCTTTTGGTATACTTCGCTTATATTGTCTAATTCATCGTCGTTCAGGTATTACTTTGTTAGCTTCCGCATGATACATGATTTTTTCGATCGTAACACTTATAACTTATTCTTGTAGCTTATCACAATAGGTTCAACTGAAAAGGATATAAGTATTGAAGTAACAAAGGTATTATATATCCCTTCAAGGAAAAAGAAACACGTTAATGAACATATTACTTAATTTTGCATTTTAGTTGCATTTCCTTGTGTCGCAGTGACTAAAGTAGCAAATGGTGAGTTACTACTAAAGCCAGCTTCACTAGAATTAGCTAAAGGCACTGCCTTCGTCACAGACCCATCGGATACATGCGCACCTGAACGTCAGAGGCAGATCTACTGCCTAATTTATGAGGCACGTAAACTAATGATCTCTTCGTTAAACTAGATAATTTATATACCAAATTCTTAAAATTAACCTAATATTAATATTAACTGTTGATCTCTATGTTCTAAAAAGCTTGAGTAGTGCACTTGATGAATGTTGAATTATATACCCGAAGGAAACAAGCATCAATTGTCAATATATATATATATATATATAGATCCATGATTATATATATCTTCTTTATTAAGTGGTGCATCCATATTCTAAAATCCTAAATCTATGTGATGGTTGATGTAATTGATGAAAATGTTGCTGGGCCAATTGAAAGAATACTTTGGAAAGAAGGGCAATGAAACACTTGAGCTTGCCAAATAATTAAGAAAATAGATTATCTATTTTGCTCAAAAGTTAATCGTCATTTTGTAAACTTTAAAACAATCAAAAGATGTAAATGGGGTAAATCGTAACAGAATATGGTGAACCTAGATGTGAGATCGATGTAGTTGTGTTATAAAGATATTTGCAAAAAATAAAGAACTCTAAGAATAATTGTTTATCGCGGTTAAGAAAGATAGAGAGAGAATGAAAGAGTTGTATTATTAGATAATAACACTTGATCTGTTACAACAGGGAGGCCCCCTTTATATAGAACGGGGGTCTCCTTATTAAAATAATAATAATAAACCGTCGAGGCGCAGTCGACGTCCTCTTAATGGGGACGCCCAAGTGCGAGTGACGTCATTCATATCCTTACGCCCGAATTATACCTTCGTTATAAGGGGCGTATGAGAGGGGTCGTACCCTATCGCTGCGAGCGTGGAAGGGCCATATTTGGCCCCATACATTATCTATATTATAGTCGGCCAAATTGATATTACAGATAATGATAGAAGAAGGGCACAGTAACTTAGAAATGAAAGAGGTATGAGAGTGAAATATAGAGAAAAGGGGAGAAAACCAGAGAAGAAAGGAATGTGTACTCCCTCATGGCCTAATACACAGAACTCTTAATCCAATAGCCTAACTAATTTGGCTTATGGAACCACTATTTATTTGATTCCCCCTTCACACAATACATGGCTTGCATGCTCTTATTATTCCATATCTCACACATAATTTGCAAATCTTCCATCCATTTCCTACAAAGGATTATTTTTCGTTCATAAAACGCCTTTTCCCTTTAGCAGCAGCTGGTTCAGCTTCAACCTGTACTTTTACAAACGCATGGGAATCGTACCTTGTCCTGTCCTTGTCATTATTCATTAGTGAAAAGATCTCAGTTGGTAGGTAACAATCTCCCCTGGAACCGTTTAAACCAGTGCGAAAAAAAGCAGCTTTACACGAACAGTTCCTCAAACATGCATCTTTACAGGTATTCATATCAGTGTTTGTAATATCTGCAGTAAACGCGAAATAGTCCACATCTTCAAGTTCCAATAATCTGTGGTTATTTAAATCATTACAAGTCAGCTTTGTGACCTCAGAGCAACCAAGATTAGGCAGCCTATCATTTATCTGTCTGAAATACGTTGTTGAATTAGAGCTTGATTTGGGACAGCTACACTGCCCCATTGTGCAAATGCCATATCTTCCACAGACCATCGGGTAAGAGCACTCGCCGTTAAAACCTGTCAGGACATCATCCACCTCATTCCAACGATTTTGCCACTCGTACACTTTCAAGTGTCCATCAGACTCAAGTTTCATATATTGAGCCGAGGATGCTGGAGGAATGGAAATCAGCGTCTGCGGATCATTGGAATTTGAGAGTAAAGTTAAGCTTCCATTCAAATACATAACATAATTGGAGCCTCCACTACTATTCAATCCACCAATAGATCTTTCAAAGTATGTTTGAGGAGGATTTGACTCGACAAAAGCAACCAAACCATCATCGGTAGCAGAGAAAGAAAACAAACCTCCTAATTCAGTCCAGTTTGTTGTTGAAACACTTGCTGTTAGCTTCATTCCTGATACTAACTTCTGTCCTGGAACCAAACAATCAGTCGGGTGATCAAAAGATTGCCAAACAGTTGCATTCTTAGAATCAAACAGAACAAGATTTCCCTCATCAGTCAAGTTTAAGCCAGCAACAAATTTCCCAGCAGTGTTTGTTGACCAAACTAAAGTACCATCAGCATCTCTAAGTACTAAGTCTCCTTGTGCTGTAAGCTCCAAAGTAGAATTGATCTTAACTGGATTATTCCTGTTAGCAGACCAAACAACTTGTGGGAATCCGATTGATGGCATAGTAATAAGGGAAATACTATTGGTTTGAACAATGAAGATGGCAAAGATGTAACTTTCACAATTGCCATTACAGTAGAAACCACAAGCATATCTTGGACCAAGGGTTCCTCTGAGTAGTATAGCCCTTACTGTTGAGCCATCAGTGAAAGCCACTGAATGAGGTGCAGAAACAGTGTTGACCCAAGTTGTAGAAAGATTTGCAGTTGGGTAATCCCAAGGTTGGCTGCTTATCAAATGAAACGAACAACAAAGAATGAATGCAAGAGGAAAAATCTTGTATAGAGCCATGAAAAGAATGGATGATATTTAAACTTTAACAGAAGGCAAAGTGCCTTTGGTTGTTTGAAAGATTTTAAGCTTATTGCATTATATATAAGTTATCCTAATGACCCACCTACGCAAATGCAAAATATAATAATGGTCAAGAAAGCAACAAGCACCTACTTGTCAAAACTGGAAGTTGACTAGTAAAAATCACGCACATTGGATATTGGAAGTTTGCTGAACGAAACCATAGAATGTGAAGTTGGTGAGAAAGAAGCAGTCTTTGTCAATGATATGATGCCAGGAACAAAGAAATATATATATTTCTTTACGAGATTAATTAACTTGCATGTTACTCGTACCAAGCTTATCATGTTTTTTCCTACTAAATAACGCCCATCTTTCAACGATCCCACATTACCTATGAAAGGAGTTTTTAATTTAATTTTAATTAGTATTAGTATCCGTGCGAGGCGCGAATAATTAAAAAGAACGATCAACACCAAAAAGTTTAATATATTAGTGGTAATATCATCTTTACAATCAAACATTAAAAATATTTTAAGACTCCAGTAAAACTTTCATTTCACCTCCTAATAAATGTTTTATGAAAAATAATGATACTATACAATTTGTTTGATATGAATGATCCACGAAAAGTAATAATGCTATACAATTTGGTTGATATGAAGCATGTGCTTAAGGGAACATTTTTGTAGCTCGTGATATATTGCACTGCATTTTTTACCAAAAGTTGTCCTCCATATTGAGGCAATGATGAAGTAACATGAATAATGTCAAACATTAGCTTATTCAGAATCAAAATGTATGCAGCAATGCATATGCAAAAACTGATTTCCTGCTAAGGCCCTCTTTTTATTATTGTCTGGCATTTGTGGTAATTAAAACTTTATACTCTTTCTACCATTCCACAAGCTTTGTGTATTAGTCTAACATTGTCTAAAGCCAAAGTTGAGGCAGAAAAGGGACATGTCAACTGCGGAGAGCTAATAAATTCAGCTATTCAAATCATAGATGGTGGAAGGGTTGATTATGCTGAGGTGAGAACTTAAAAAGTAATAATATATTTCATATGGATATAAACAATAGAATACTAACTGGGAACTCAATCTGTTCCCAATATCAAAATGAATTTTCACCTATCTATACCATATATCAAACCTTATTACCAAAAATGTTCATAATTTGGTATTTACCCGTGTAGTCCACAATTTTACTACAAATTATATATCAATCCAAAAATAGGTAGATTTTGCCATAAATGCGTGTGATTATGTCAACATTAAATTCTTATTTTGACACGGAAGAAAGATCTCATTGATGTGTAATTCTCTCCTTCCTCAACGGAAAGAGATCTCTCACTCAACTACAATTCTCAAAAAACGTAAGCTACTGAAGCTCCAGTAATCAAATTGCTTTTACTAATTCTACAATGCAATAAAAATTGTAGAATACAAAATTATTCTTCGTCGACATCAATACTTAAATTGTCGAAACTATATCTGTTCATCGTCTTTTTTTTTTATCAACTACACGAATCATTCCAAAATCGTAATTATGCTACAATTTAATGGCAATTCGGATAATTATGGCAGATTTGAAAATTTTAAAGTTGAACCAATTGTGGTAGATGAGAATGCAGGTTTGTGTAGTTCGAAAATGCTTAGAATTTTAGTTTTATGATATTATCTACAAATTTACTATATATATCTACAATTTGACTACAAGTTTTTTATTTAGTGCAGGAAAAAAATATTTTAATATACAGTGTCTCCAGATTGTAGATAAATTGAAGGCAAACTGTAGTTTACTTGTAGTTTGTAGCTAATTTGTTGAAAAAATATAGATAAAATGTAGATATTTTGTAGATGCTATAGTTTTAATATTGTAATTTTTTTTTCTTTGTGTTTGTTCTAAAAATGTAGGTGAGGGCTTCAACAAATCATATACATACTATGTTGGATGATGTGAAGTGGTATATTGTGTGTCTAGAAAACAAGAAATGTAGTTGTGGCCAATTTCAAATTGAAGAACTTCCATATTGTAGTTATAATGTAGGATAAATGTAATTAATTTGTAGTTTTTTGTAAAATTTTATAGACAAGTTGCAGATTAATTGTGGATAACATATTTCTAAGATTGAAGTATTTATTTCTTATTTTTTATTGTGTAATTTATTTTAAACTGACATTTATATATAAATATTACATAGAATATTTTTTGTTGTGTAATTTATATTCAACTGATAGTTATATACAAATATAATATAGAACTTGGAGGTAAACATCTAAAAATTATGATAAAAAACTACAAAATTTATATATATATAACAGCAAATATAGCTTTTGAAGATTTGTTTTTTTTTGGAGTGTTATTTTTTTTCGTGATATGGGACTTAAAACAAAAGATGAAACTTGAAATATGATTTTGTGAAATTAACTGAAGAAGAAATTAAAGAATCGTGCTTAACTGATGAAGAACGTGAGTGAGAGGCGTGCATATGAAATTGGAGGAATTAACTGAAGTAAAACGTGGGTGGTGTAGGGTATGGGAGGAGAGACAGGCACGTAAACAAAAATTGGAGAATATATGCTCCTAAATTAAAGCATAAAATAAATGAAGCATTTATTATACCATTAATTTGAATTATGGTATATAAATGGTAATTTGGTATGCTTAAATATAATTAACACAATCCTTAAACATGGAGGGTAATAAAGTTTGGTATATGTTATATGTATGTAAAAATCTCATATCAAAAATTGATGAAACCCCTGTAATTTTTCAGTTTCAATTTATGCTTGTTGGTCTGAATTTTTAGATTGTTCGGTCCAACCACGATGTTTTTCATATCGTACAATCACATTTCATGTATTGTTATTATGAAAATACGCATAACAGCTCTTTCAATAGCTGCGTGAATTTGATCTCCCTAAAATAAAAAATGTGGAAAGAAATTTAAGTTAGTAAGGCACATAACTTAAAAAAATAAATCACAACTCGAAAAAAATAACAACATGTAAAAGAGTATGCACCTTTTTATCTTGAATAATTAATTCAATTGAATTAGAATTTTCTAATTTCTCGCAGGTCTGGAATGTGTCATAATCTAGCAACATGAACCTTCAAATTCTAACTCATTATGGATTCCAACCTTCAAATTCTAACTCATTATGGATTTGATATTTCGTTGATATAGTTATAGGAGTCATACTTTGCAGAAGTTTGTATGGAAGAACCTTAAGCAATGTAAAGAAGCCAACCCTAAAGAAAAATTGCTTAAATAAAAATTTATAAGGAAAGACTATCATAGTAAATCAATTTTTATGTACACGAAATTCTAATAAAAAAGGCAAGTGTGAATCAATTTGTATGTGTGAGTTTCGAAGAAATGCCTTCCATTTTTTAGCTTTTGGCATTTTTTTCAACATTTTTTTTTTGTGGTTAATTAAAATTTGTTAACCACCAAACCTTAATTTTTCTTGTCTTGTTCCTTTGTCCTCTTGTTCTTTTTTTTAATACTATTTCTTTTAGCATAATATAAATGTAAGATACAAAATATTTATTTAATTTTTTCTTTCTTAAAAAAGAACACATGCCATAACTGTATTATACACAAAATTTAACTAAAGATACCTATAATAATGTATATTATTTGGAAGAAATTTTTACCTGGGTATTACTACATTTTACCTATAATAATGTATATAAATGTAGCTGGGTGTAGTAGGAAAAAAAATTTTGTGTCAAAGTGAAACAAAAGAAATGGGGTTGAAGGGCAAATTAAACAAAGCTGAGTTAAAGTGCCAAAATGAAAAATTAGGCCAAATTTAATGGTCCGTATATGTATTTGGTGTTAAAAACCATGGTATATGTTACGCCCCATAAAGCTAGCGCAACCAACACCCGGTACTCTTAACTTCCACCGGGCGAACCGCCTATTTTTGCTACCACTTATCATATCGATATATCAAAATAAGACTTTGCCAACTATAATAAGTATCGATGATAAAACATCCTTCCAGTTTCCAAACATAAGTTGAGCCAATGGCCGAAATACATAAGTAGCAGAAATAAAAATAACAGCATAACATGAAGATAAAATGATAGTTTTCATAAACCCATAGACCTCCCACACCTGTGCCTGGAACCTCTGAGGGAGTACACGAGAATGATGATACGAGACATAAATCCCTGGATCATCCAAAAGAAATACTACAATAACAATGAACCCACAGAAGTAGTAGCGAGCTCACCAAAAGCAACTGAAAGATGGAGAAGACGCCTAGCACGCACTGTTACCTCCAAAGTGAGTAGGGTCTGAAACAATAAGATAAGATGCCCCACAAAGGAGGCTGAGTACAATTTCTATAGAAATTGTACCCGTGTAAGTATCATTGACTCCTTCTCTTAGATTGAAGAGATACTTTCGGGATACATAAAAAAATATACACACGATACGTAATAAGTAAAACACTTTGCAAAAATAGTGGTGATAAACGATGAACATTTAAGCATTTCAAGAATTTAAATCACTTTCATAAAAGTGTAGCTCTTTATATGATTGTGAACCTTCAATGAACTTTAAGCCTTTTTTGGGGGAGTTCCATAGTTGCCATAAGCAACAATATTTGATAACTGTAGTGACCATCGCCTGGTCACGAGGCCGTCTCACCCAATGTCACTGGATTTTGACGATAGTGCTAGCACAGTGAATTGTATCTATGGACGTAAAGTGATACACGCATGGCAAGTGTGATCCATGTTCAATAGATTTAATTGCCCTCAACCTATACTTTAAAGCAATTTGACCCATATGTCTTGTACACTTTTATTTTTATATATCAAGTGAGCAATATTTCCTGTGAAGATAATTTAATAACTAGGAAGTACATTCATAAATAAACTTAACATTTCACAATATTATCAATTCAAATCAAGTTGGTAAAATACAATATAAAGTGTTATCGAAGAATGAAAGCTTGAAAATATTCGGCGCCACAACTTATACGTAAGCAATACTATATAATAATACTATACACTATAAATATTAAACCATGGTTGGCAGTCTTCGCTCGCTCTAACGAAGTCAAACCAACATTTAAAGAATTTTAGTAACTCTTTGGAATTTATGAAATTTGTAAAATAATTCTTAAGAGAAGGTACATCTTAACTTACCTTATTCTAGCCTTCCATAACATACAAGAACCATTGACGCGCTCATCTTGATTCAATCTACATGATAATAACCATTTTGTTTTAAATCTAATTGGATTCAACGTAATCAACTCATATAGAGTTTAGGACATAGCTACTAGACCATCCTCAATTCAAACCCACCTTTCTTACATCTAACGACATTAATAATTCAATACCCAATAACTAAATTATTTAAAATCATGAAGAACAATATTCATCTATTTTATAATCCCAAAGTACTAGTTATGACTTTCTGCACATATTTCTTGAATTTCAAGAATAAACATTTTGAAAATTCACTAAATTCTCAATTTAAAAGATATTTTCAACACCTAAATACCTTCATTAACCTCTATGTTCATCATAGTTGAACAAAAGATAAGAAATTACCTCTTGATGAAATCCTAGAAATCCTCTTCTTAATGTTCTTGGGAGGAATCCTTGGAATAAAATTGGAACAATATTCTTGCTACTGTCGTTACTGGTTATTTGCTGGAAAAAAAAACTTGTGGGATTTAAGTTCACCAGCCCCCTTTAGTGTCACTAGCGTTTAAATACAGAAGAATACTCTATTTTGTTGCTCTTTATTTAGCCAAGAATCCCTAATAATTCAAGTGATTTAAATATTATATTGTATTAAACGGACCCTTAAGTCTCTACCTCATTTATTAAAATATTGAACTTGTCTCTCATCCTCACGTTGTAAAGCCACTTTATAAGATGCTTTTTGACTATCATTCTCCTCATATAATTGCTCTTTTACAGAAAGTAGATGTTGCAATATTTTCTCACATGGTAGGGTAAGAACTACTTTGTTGACTTGCCATTATATAATACACAAAAACTTTAATATAGTTATCCCTTAGAGTTGATACCTATAATAATTTTTAATTTGGTCTTATTTACACCAGGAGGGTACCTCAACGTCATTAGGCACATAATTAGCCCAAATAAATATTTAAATATTACGGGGCTTTACAGTATAGCTAGTTTTTACATTGTTGAAATATAGTCAGCGTTTACCAAGTCAATAAAAAATAGGCATTATTTTGCTACAATAGGAACCGGTCATGTATAATATACGGGAGTTCTGGTGTATTTGTGTACGAACTCCAGCATATTATGCTAGACCGGTATACTTTGTTAACTCCTGTAAAATTTGCGGGAGACCGGAGCACCAGTGCTCCAAACTCTAGTATATTATAATGGACAATTATACTTGCTGAAACTCCCGTAAAATTTGCGGGAACTCCCATAAAATTTGCGGGAATTCCAGCATAGTTATCCTGGAACTCCCGTAAAATTTACGGGAGTTCAAGCATACATATGCTGGAACTCCCGTAAAATTTACGGGCGTATTTTTCCGAATTTTGAACAGTATTTTCGTTCATATTTAAAGTGGCTAAATTTCGATGACTTTTGAAACTTGGCTATTTTTCAACGACCAGTGGTAAATCTGGCTATTTTTTAATTTCTCCCCCTGGTCAAAATAGCATGGTATAGCCGGTTTTCGCACTAATCAATTAAAAATAGCCCGCGTTTACCAAGTCAATGAAAAATAGCCATTATTTTGCTGCAACAGAGAACGATCCCGTCTAATATACAAGAGTTCGGTACATTTGTGTACGAACTCCAACATATTATGCTGGACCGGTATACTTTGATGACTCCTATATAATATACGAGAGACTGGAGCACCGATACTCAAAACTCCAGTATATTATACTGGACACTTATACTTGCTAGAACTCCGGTATATTGTGCGAATGCTCCAGCATAATTATTCTTTAACTCCTGCATATTATACAAGAATTCCACATAGTTATCCTGGAACTCCCGTATAATATGCGGGAGTTCAAGTATACTTATACTGGAACTCCCGTATAATATGCAGGCATATTTTCCGAATTTTGAACAGTATTTTCGTTTAAATTTATCTTTATATGAAAAATGGCTAAATTTCGATTACTTTAGAAACTGCATATTTTTAAATGACCGGATGAAAATCTGGCTATTTTTAAATTTCTCCCGCAAACCTGTTTTACAAGTAAACTAAAGATCTATAACATTGGCCGATGCCAATTGGCTACTAAGGTAATCACAGCGAGAAGGAGATAAAACCGGAAAAATATTTGAATAAATGAGGATGAAACTTTGATGCCAAATATAGCGATACAATAAGAACAAAGTAGAAAATTTGTTTAACAAAAATTGGAGCCCTTAGGATTATGTATGGAAACTGATCAATCTTTTGATCAACAATAATGATGAACAAAAGCTTCTTCATTTCACCAGCAAACTCATATAAGGCTGTCTAGGGCAGGGTTAAGCTGAACAAAGACCAGTCAATGCTGCCACTTTGGTCCCATTTGAGCCTCTTGGTATAATTGAAATATGACAACTCACCAACTCTTGAAAATATCAGCTTTGGCAGCAGTCATCTGGTAATCGTATCACAATCAAACAATTGTCGGTCAACTCTACACGTAATGCAGACTACAAAAATCTTGGCTAGACTCATAAAAACTTCAAATATGACACTCATCCTCTCTTGAAAATATCAGCATTGGCAGCAGTCATCTAATAATCGTATCACAATCATACAGTTGTCGGTCAACTCTACACGTATATGCTGGCTACGAAAATCTTTGGTAGACTCATAAAAACTTCTATCCGTAGTTTATCAGTGTAACAAGCATTCATGAAATTGAGCTAATACATAAACAGAAACAAGCAACTGGATTTAAATCCAACTACCCCCAACTAATATGGTATGTCTTGCCAGACGAGCTACGATAGACATAGTTCAGGGGAAATAAAAAAAGTTAACCAAAATAGGCTACACCAAAGTAATTTTCAGAAACTGCATCAAATATATAATATAATGAAAAATTAAGTAAAATATAGAATCAGCGATCAGGCTGATCAAAGCATAGTAAGGCTCCACAAGAGCTCGGTTTCATATCAAGTGCATGGACCAAGAATGATTTGTAGTCTCCATAAAGTCCAGTGCTCAACAGTTAGAAAAATAACAGGTTTAACTACCAGGCCTTTCCACCGACTTCCCAACCAAAATAGTAGCCTAACGCAAGCTCAACTTCCTGATAGATTTTTCTAGGACATTTTTTAAAAAAATACAGATTTTCCTAGAACATTAAATACAGACAACCACAGTAATATTCATAATGTGTTTCTGGACATAGATACAGAGTTTAAGTAGGATGTTACATAACCTCCTACGTCCATTTTTGTGATTTGAAGAATTCTTTTATCTGATATACCTTCATTACTTTTTAATAAGTTTGTTCACCAGACAAGATAAAAGAGAATTTAATTAAAGTTCATAAAAAGCATTTCCCCCTTCATATGCAACATACAGAGAGCATGAGATCATTATAGTTAAGAAGCTTACATAATTTGACAAATGCAGATAATGTGGTATGGGAACTTCAAGGACCATCATCTTGATCTTCCAATTCTTCAAGAATAACATACTTTGCAGCTGCATTTTGCATTGAGGATGGTGACATTTCATCTTCACTTAGATTTCCTTTTTGTAATTTGTCATACCTGAAAAGCAGAAGCGGATAACAATTTTATTGTCTAGCAAAACCATCCAACAATTCCAAATTCACCGGTAACATGGGCATAAACATCTTATGGATCACAAAAACCTGTCTGTTTTATGATCTAACACGATTCAGTTGTCTGTAAAAATTTGAAGTACAATAACAGATTCAGTGAATAATTACAGGCAATGAAACAGACCTAGCAGCTGGGGGTCATAGAGAACTAAACACTCCAAATCACTAATAAAATCACCGTTTTTAAGTAATTAATCTAGAAAATAAGCAAGGATCAACTACTTTGTCAATTCAACATACAATATGCCTCTTATGACAACCCTATCCTATTGCCGATTTGCAAGACCAATTATAAACAATTTTGGTTTGATTAAGTGCTGTCACTTAAGTAAAATACATTGCTACATGTTTTCTTGTAAACCCTTGCCATGCAATGGAAGAATTACTGAACTAGCACATGTATTAGATAAGTTGAAATTAGATGCAAAGCAGTATCCGAAAAATAGAAAATTGCTCCAAGCAAATATTCACTAGTGTGTTAAGAACTTAGTATCAAGCATTAAGGAGTTAGATCGACCAATGATAGTCTTAAAGTGCATCAGTGAGAAATAAAACAAAGGAGAGACATGAGAACAGGGATTTATGCTATATCATTGCCATGTCTATATTGACTAAGCTCTCTCCCACTTTATATGGCAACATTTGACTGAGCACAAAATTTAATATATTAAATTAACTATTTTATCATATTAATAATAAGCAAAGGAAATCATAAATACTTGTTGAAAAGCAAATTATATAGGAAAAACATCACATCCAAGGTTAATTCTTTATATTAAGTAGGCATTTGGGCAATATTTGCCGAAGTTAAAAAATAAGAGTATTTGAAGTTGAAATTGAAAAAGTACATGGAAGCTGAAGTTGTGCTTAGACTTGAATTTCACTTGGAAAAAAAGAGTACAAGCTTCGTGATGGAAAACCATTATTCCACTGGATATACTACACAAACAAGTTTTTCAATATTTCACTAGTATTTCAAATACTAAAGTTCAGTATTTGCAAATATTGATGGCCAAACTTCAACTTAAAAATAATGAATACAGTATTTGTAAGTGAAGTCATGGCCAACCACACCCAACATACTTGGTTTTTTATACCTACAGAAAATCATTTAGCAGAATACTACTAATAAAATAGTGTCAAACATTTACGAACGGCCATAATTGGAAAGAATGTCATGTAAATTACGAGCGATGGAGTACATTACTTACATCTAATCTGTAATATCCACATTACTATGGAAAGGGGAATGAATGTTTGGTGTAAGTCTTGGACAAAGCTGGTCACGGTCGAGGCCTTTTTCTCTAAATGGCCAAGACTATGAATCTAAGCAAGAGAAACAAGACTTGAACAAAACCGTTTAAATGGCAAAAAAAGAACAACAATCAGGAAAAAATTCCAAAAACTTCTAAATATAAGGTTGTGTAAGGTTAATAAGAATATAAAAACGTGATTTGCAAAATGAAGCATCTTCATGTTGGTTTTCCTAATAAGGCACACATGCAAAATGTGAATGTCATGCTTGGTGTACAATGAAGCATAGGATCTGTAGCTCATCCAAGAAGAGTAGCAGCTGTTCCAGCATCAAATTAATCAATAAGACAGAATATCCTACTGTTAGCAACAGAAAGGCTTATTTCACCAACAAACAATTAGACTTCGTACCAACTGTGGTTGACGAAATGACGATATAAAATGAGGAAACATACTTCAGTAAGTAGTTTAGACAAGTGAACTTTATATGAACTGACGGTGAGGAACTGACAAGACAAGGAGTAGTCATCTGCAGCAGGTCTTTAAAGAAAAAGCTTATCTAATTTTAACAGCAGCAGGAGGTAAGTAATCACAAGATAACGTTTTGCAAAAATATGAGAGCTCAAATACATACTTGTACCAATTAAACAAACTGACACCAAGCATTATTGTCAAGAGACCGACTCCTTTCATCCACGTAAACTTATCATGGAAGTAAAAGACAGCAACCTGAAAATGCCACCAACATAATTCCAATTAGTTTCAGCAACTGAAGCAACAATGGATTCCGAAAACCGGAGAAAAAACTGATTTTATTGAAGATACATGATTGTCTTGAAGGCAAAATATCTACGAAAATGAGGTCTATAAGAAAAATTGAAGCTAGTGGTATTAATTAGTGTTGTAAGACACATTTGGTAAACTTGTTTTCTTGTTTTCGGAGATGACGGTATTTAGAAGGAAGGGCTATTCAACAGTTATTGCTTCAACAGTTCTGCAGTATTCTTATGTTAATAGTAGTATTTTTCCATTCCCCTTACTTCATCAAAAAAAGGTAGTATTTTTTCCATGTTTGATATACACTTCCAAATCCGTATGCAGGACAAACCATCTATCTGTTCCCCAAATGCACACCATGTGGACAACAAGACAGAGCCAAGGGAGAAACTGAGGCCAGAACTAGATGAATACTCAAGGGACACGAGGAAGTTTAATTAACAATCCTAATGTTCATCAAGAAGAAACAACCTATAAATTCCACACAGTGAACTGCTATCAGAGAACTAATGAAATGTGAACAAATAATCACCATTTATTCAGTTACATTACTTGCAAGCTCTTTTAATTTGATCAGTCAGTTACATTACTTTACAAAATTGCTATTTGCGCTAAAGCAATTGCAGCAAGTAGGAGAAAAAGATGAAGAGAACTTGGTTTTTAGATCATACCAAGATAGTGACAGCTTCCTTTACCACTCCCGCTATTGTCACTGTTACTGCACTAGTAACAGACACAAGAATATACTCCGTCAAAACCTGCAAGTAAGCAAAAGACCAGAGAAAGAAAATTATCATTATGTGCATGGAAGGTGTATCAAATTTGTTTATAGCTTCTAGGCATTCTGGTGTTTTTGTAGACAAACGCTTTCCAGAAGAGAAAGAAAAAGGCAGTAAAAGAAATCTACCACTAGAATGTTGGATAATTAAAAACTCGAATTGATTGATCTTGATATACATGCATACCATAAAGAAAGCCAATGTTCCACCAAAAAGCATCAGCAAACAACTTCTAGTAATGTGCCATGAGCTATCAAAGTAACTGTTGTCTCCGAACTCATGCCATGGATCAAAAATAAGAGACAGCACAGCAGTTGAAATAGCCATCACTGGAGTAACATAGCTCATAAGTGTGAGTGGATTTTTTAAACCTGAAATAACCGAAGCAAGCGTGTCATAAATCTATGTACAAAGTACTAGTTAACATTCGAAGGATAAATTTCAATATATAATATTCCAAGTAGCTATTTTTCTTAAAAGCAAACATGATTTTGTCAGAAAAACACAAGCGCATCGTTCTGAGTTCATGCAATCCGGAGGATGTCTAATAAATTAGATGAGCTCAAAATTGCCTTTGTACCCTGAGAAAGTACTAACTTCTATTCGGGCTTAACTTTCTAATAACTGAAGTGTACTACTACTCTTGGTTTACAGCTCCCATGAGTGTCGAGAAAAAGAGTAAGCACTTCTAGCATTCCTTGGAAGGTGTGAATGGGGCATCAATAGACCACTACTTTTTTAAAATAAAGATGTTGGTATCTGAGCCAACTTGCACACACCTCAACTATATCACTAGGTACCTGCTACCTCCCACCAGCAAAAGTACCACGTAACTTCACCCACCAATGTTTAGGCAAATGGGACGAAATCACCTAATATTTCTGTCTCTAATGGGATTTAAAGATTTGCACCCACTTCATTGACCACTAGGCCAGACTCTTGGATGCCATCAATAGAACACTACGTAGTTGGAACTTCCTCACTCACCTACGGAATGCTCTTACAGGATTGGCAAAATGCAGTTTAAAACACTTTTCTTACAGGGCAATGGTTCTTTTCCTCCAGAACTAAAGGCCTTAGACATAAGGTTGTAAATGCCAGAGGAACCTAATAAGAAATGGTAGGGATGCAAGTTCTGAGAACCAAGATAATTTGTCTAAGTCCTGTGGTAATACTTGTGTTCACCATGATTTAGTATAAATGTATTTCTTACACAATCGATTTGGACATTATATACTTCTTAAGAGCATCGGCAAACTTTTCACTCACTAAATATTGAAGATTTTTTAAAATTCACAAGGCCGAATCATCTAGCTACTGTTAAAGGGGATTTGGCTACAACAGCATACTGGAATTTCAAGGTAAAAGCATGCCTCATCTTTGCTCCACAGAGTTGTAAACTTGAAGCTTTAATCTAGCAATTGCTATGAAGTCCCTCAAATAATGTGTTGGCAATAAAGTTTACTTGATACAAATGTTGCATTGGCAACTAGGCCCCTAAAATGCTTTCTTGGCACCAACCCTCTAACTCCTTAAAAGGTAGCAATTATTCCATTATATTAGTTTCCCTTCACAAAGGCGTTAAATCTGAGGGCATAATAGACATTCTCATTTTGGCTTCACTACCGTTTCTCCGCAGTACTCGACCTTCACAATGCAACAAGCATTATAAGTTTTTCTTCTCTTTTTCATTTTTCATTTCTTTCTTCCTTCCCCTCAAGATACTCTTTTATTTCTGAATAATTTAAATAAACATGGGCTAGAGGACAATTCAGTATGATTCTCTTCAGTAAAAAGGAGGGTAACTATGCCCAAAACCTATCATCTTCATTCGTAAAATAAATAATACCAGCTGGTCTTATTATGACAAAACTAAAACAATAAATAAAATACCTTAACTTCCTAAGGGAAACCAAAACTAGGTAAAATGAAGAACACGCTAACCCATTTACCAACAATATTAATAACATAACTACACCATGAATAAATGCACTTCCAGAGCTTTGAAGTTTGCTATAATTTGCTGATAGTCCTTACCGTAGACTTCTTTCTTTATGACAGTTTTTGGTCAGTGCGCACCCATTGGATGGAATATGGAGAACGAACACAAAATAGACGAAGTTAGCACAAGTATGATGATGAAAATACTGAGAAAAGAATTCACCGCTAATAATTAAAGTAACGAATGTGATCCTACCTGCAGAAGTATCTGAGTCATAGTCCAGCGGAACCCAGACATAA
Source organism: Nicotiana noctiflora (assembly GCA_032618575.1). Taxonomy (NCBI): domain Eukaryota; kingdom Viridiplantae; phylum Streptophyta; class Magnoliopsida; order Solanales; family Solanaceae; genus Nicotiana; species Nicotiana noctiflora. The sequence goes on along the minus strand of JASVEL010000754.1, from coordinate 8,039 downwards.
CAGCAGCTAGCATAACAAAGATGAATCCCCAAAACTGAAACTCTGTTTCCTTTGCAACTGTATCATCAATCAGTAAAGGTCAGATGTGCTTACTGAACAGACATGATTTACAGACAACAGAAATAATTAAAAATCATAACGTAATAGAGTTAATTAAGAACTCAAATTTGGAGATAACGAGGTAGTCAAATGGATAGAGATAGTTGTGAAGAGAATAACACAAATGAACTCAGCGTTAACCAATCAATTCAGCTACGCTGTGTGAATTCCATGTTTCTCGGCTTTCTTTTATCTACATTCAATGGCTATACTATCCATTAACCCATATGTCATGACATTTCTATAAAATTACTCTTTTCATCTCATTCGTTATGATTTTTTTCTACTCTTTGCACCAGTGGTTTTTGTAGTGCTCCATTCAAATGACTGCACCCTAGCAGAATTGTATGACAAATTCTGTGTTTTAACTTATGTCTTCACACTACTTTGTGGAGTCACTACTCTATCACTTTCCTCATCATTCTCAGTACTTGTATATTGTACCTTTCCCTTTATTGTTCCACTGGTACCCATCTCAACTTCTCATTCCAGCTGTGTTCTGTGAATATTTTTTTCAGCCTCCTTCTAGTTAAAGGGAGAATGTACCATGGCAAACAATAAAAGTAGAGAGAAAAGTAAGTGTATAGCATACCTGTTAATAATATCCCAAGAGAAATAATCAGCATGATCCCTAGCAGCTTTAAACTCGGTGACTCAATCCTTTTTAAAAAAAGAGTTCGCGGTTCAAAACAAGGCAATAGACCAAATATATGCAAAATTATATGAACTCATTTCAGAGAGATACCAAATGAAATCATTCATGAGAGATGAATGGAAAATTTAACCATTGAAGGATCAGGCATGCAATGGATGGGAAAAAAGGCCTGCCTTTCTCAGCATGCGATTTGCCTGAGCTTTATCTATGGGAAAGAGACTAGCAGAACAAATAAAAAAGGGCATCCTGTTTTAGCGCCTAATTAGTGAATGACATCAGGGTAAAGAAGGGTTAATCCACACAATTCTAGCACGGGATATCTCCTGCTTCTGCTAAGGTCGATATTGGTTAATCCTGCTTCTGCCAAGGTCAAGTTTTGCTGAACCTTCTACTCATAACAAGGCAAGGCCAAGATATACATGAATAAAACAGAAAGCAACCATTCCATGAGATACAATGATTCTCTTCTTAAGAACCATAAACAGTCAAATGATTTCAATATATTTATTTGAAATTTGTATAAGGAAATAGGTCACATTGACAAAATAAAGAGTAAGCCAACTACAATTGGATGGAGGGATTGTTAAATTAGGTTAACACACAGTAATCTTGAGGGGTAAGATGGATTAAATTGTGACCAGCTTGCAATTCCAAAACAGAAGTACTAACAGCACAGAAAGAGCTTCACCAAAAGGCTAGTAAATACCAAGACCAAGGGCCTATCCATATCATAGGACTCTCTCTAGGAGATTTAGTAGCAAAGAGAGCAATTTCGTTTACCCTCATTTCAACATTTTCAAATAATCACAGAATGCAATTTTGATCTGTTTTCCCCATGGAGAGATGAATGATGTATTCTACCTAGAGAAAAAAAGGTCTCCCAAAAGATTGAAGAGTCTTCATATGCAGAAGTTACTCGTTCCATTCATTTTATATGGCATGTTTGATTGGACATGGATTTAAAGAAAGAAGGAAAGAATTTTGGTACATACCAAAAGTACCCTTAAAACTTGTGTTTAAACATGTCATGAGATTTCAGAACTATATAAGCATGTCATTAAGGGTAAAATGGGAAATTTGAAATCAAATACTCCCTCCGTTTCAATTTATGTGAACCTATTTCCTTTTTAGTCCGTGCCAAAAAGAATGACCACTTTCCTTATTTGGAAACAATTTAAATGATTTATAGCCACACATAATAAAGGTGCCTCATTTTACACCACAAGATCAAAAGTCTTCTCTCTTTTATTAAACTCCGTGCCCAGTCAAATGAGTTCACATAAATTGAAACGGAGGGAGTAATTTCCAAATATAAAATAATGTCATTCTTTTTTATGCTGACTAAAAAGAAAAGAGTGTCATATAAAATGGAAGAGAGGGAGTAGTTACTATGCACATAGATGAGTAGTTCAACTAGACATGCATCTATGATACACAGTAAAGATTCAATGAGAAATAGACCAGTGATTAAACAAAGTACCTGAAGGCAAAAGCGAATAGTAGGAGAAAGATCGGCGCTGCAGATTTACACTGCAATATAAACTTCCCATTAGGAGCCAAGAATTAATGGGGTAAGGGAAGGAAACTAGAGAGGCGAAAAAGGGAAGGAAACTAGAGGATTATTCTTTTTTTTATAATTAAAAGTAGAGGATTATTTTGCTCGCTCTCCCTTCAAGTCTTTCAAAATAACATTTTAGTGATGACTGTATTGTCAGTGTTGTTAAAATTTTAATGAGTGTAAGTGATATTTCTAGAGACTTGAATGAATGTTGGGTGGTATCCTTTTCTATGTTCCCTGGTGATTCAACAACAACAACAACTACCTTGGTGATTCAAACTTTCCAAAACAAAAAATTCATCACATTGATTGGTAATGTATGATTTACAAGGACAAAGGATACACACCATAGTAGCAAATGTGACTGATATAAAAACAAGGGATGCATTGCTGAGGTTGACATCCATTGCCGTACTGAGAGCTGTGGGTACAACTGTGAAAGGCAAAGGCCATCTGTAGCATTAGTTGTCAGAAAAGTTAATAAAAATTAGCAGGAAACTACTGGAGGCCAATATATATAAGTTATGCACAAGACTTCTCAATAAAAGTGAAAACAAAAGGCATAAGTGATCATATGCCTTGCATAAATGAAGAACAGAAATTCTTTCCCGAAAAAAATAAATAAATGGACAGAAATTATAACTTCAAGTAGATAAGATAAATTGAACTATCCTTGAAGTTCAGACGACACCACAATTACCAAAATATAGCACTGCAATATAAACAGCTGAATGAAAAACCTGATGCTTTGACAAAAAAGGTACTGAAAAGCATAAAGATCACACGCCTATCAGCGGGAAACTGGTCTGACGTTCCAAAATTGCCTTTTTATAGGGAGTAAAATCATAGATGACTCAGTAATTGCAAATAAGTATGTGAACTTGAGATTGAACCAGAAAAGAGCAGGTGTAATGTGGTAGACTTGGAGAAAGCATGCAACCACAAAATTTTGGTCTGTAATGAAGGAAATGGACTTTGATGAAAGAATGAATTAAGTGGAAAAACATCTGCATTTCTTCAATCAGATTAGCTATCCTAATTAATGGTTTCCATGAAGGTTTCTTCCCTTCCACCGGAGAATTGAGCTAAGAGTGAATCCCTGTCTCCTTTCTTATATATACTAGTAATGCAAAAGATTACGTAGGATCATAAAGATAGCAACAGATAAAAGGTGGAATTCTGGATTTTGAATTAGGAATTATGCTGGAAGCCTGGAAATTCAATAATAGTATCTCACATCTATTGACTGATGACACATTAATATTCTTTGGGGGACGAGGAACAATTGTGCTTTTAGAAGCTGTACTAGTTGCCTTTAAAGCTGTCTCTTAGTCTACACATAAATAAGGCTAAACCCTCCCTGTTCCCAGTGAATGAAGAGAGTGATATCCAACGGTTAGCAAAGGTAGGGTGGGTAAATTTCCTACGGCATACTTGGACTTTCTTTAGAAGGAAACACAGGAAGAGAGAATATGGAAAGGAGTAACTGGTTGAGAAAATATTAGCCACATAGAAGAAAATACTTATCTCTGGGAGGAATATTAACACTGGTCAATATTGGGTTGGACAGTATCCTCAGTCCTCACATATATAACGTCTCCATTTCCTATACTTGTAAGTATCAAGAAGCAGTTGCACAGTATAAGAAGTAATTTCCTTCCGGAAGAGAACTGTGGAGAATGAGGTGGTGCAATGGTCCAAGGTGATAACAGCTAAGGAAGAAGGTGGATTGGGAGTTAAGAACTTGAGGTTGCATGATAAATTTGAATTGATCGATTGGTTTTGAAATTGGAGCAGATATAATAATTTTTTGAAACTGTTGGAGGTGCATTTTCTCCATAACCAGACTCACTGGTCCAGAGAGCAAAAAAAGAATTCTTATTAAAGTACGATCTAAAGGAAGATCAATGGCCTTGGAGAAGATTGCGGAGGAACAAGGCACCTCTAAACTGACGTGTTCTGCATGAATTAAAATGCACAATGAATTTCTTACTCAAATAGAAACTTCAAAGAACGGGAAATGCTACCTGCACCACAACTATGTGTGACAGATCTTGGATGACTTATTCCTACACAGGTCCTTTTTCTGACAAATTTGAAGTACACTTTAAATCTTATTTAGAATGAAGTGGGCAATGCTAAAGGAGGCCATCAGCAGGAGAGGCCAGAAGAAAGCAAAACAACCCGAAGTCCTATGGAATACTAATACGATTCTTCATTGTATGCACAGTGTGGAAGGAGAGAAAATCCAGGTTCACTGTATAAAACTTAGACGTAAAGCATCTTTATCTTTCTGGGGTGCATGAAAGATGTAAATTATTTTGACACTTTGTTGGACTTTATCGACTCCTTGGATCATAAATGGGTGTTACTAGTGTTTCATCATTATAAAGATCTCAGCACTCATTTTCTGTTCTTTTTATAAAAAAATTTACTTATCAGTATAGAAGCGCATGGGGTTGTGCCAGGTGGGTTGCTAGTCAAAGACTGATAATGCAAATGATGTACCAACTGGGAACATAGAACTATGCAAGGATCATGCAATTTGTCTTCCAAATAGTGAACCCTACAGGCATATTATCCAAGGAAAGAAATGAGCCTAATATAATACTCTTGGGTTACAGTCTCCTGCATCTCAATTCTCCTACACCTCCCAAACGTCAGAACAGTTCCTAGCATCTACAGTTATTATAATCATACACAGTAGAACACATCGAACAATTAGTTGAAAAGCCATAATAATGCATGACTAGAAAACACATGTACCCCGTATTATAACTTAGAGAAAATGGATGTGATTATCATAGTTACCTCTCAAAAAATAATCTTTCCAACTCATCATTACAGTGGGTTGAAATTTTCGGGACCAGCACCAGGTAATGAATTTGGACAAAATGGCTTGCATTGCAAAGTGGAAGGTATTCATCAGTAAAGGAGCAGGGAATTTCCCTAGATGATCCCCTAGAAGAGTTTTATTGTACCTGGAGCAGGTGAATGCGTGATAAGAACCAACGTGTTTAGAGCTTCAATACCAGATGAGAGGAAACAAATCACTTAGTCAAATCATAAGTTCATAACCAAGTAGACTTACAATGTCAAGAACGTACTGAATGTGTACCATACAAGTATCAAGACCAGCGTCTTCAGCACATCAGCAACAGAAACAACATTCTTTGAAATTGCTCGTGATGGACCATGGTGGTCCGTATAAGTGGAGCCTTCCCCGCCAGCACCTGAATACGTTGGATCACTTCTAGAACCGTTCTCTACGTCAAATGGGACATATCTATCTTTTCCATTCCCAGTAGATGCAACAGCAAAATTATCACTACCCTTCATCCTCTGCTTATAATTTTGTGTATCCTCGACTACAGATCCATTTCCTACACCATTTTGATTAACCAGTGACAGTTCAAAGTCAAAGTCATCAGTGAGAACATTCCCTAATTGAGCTGAATGGAGGATGCCACTATCATCACACCAACCCGAGAAGGAAGGCGCCCTCCGAAAGTTGTCAACTGCACTCTTCTCAACCTTGTCTATAATCAAATCACTCTCTACCATCTCCTTTCTCCTCTACAATCAAAGCCATCTATCTCCCATCGACAACCAAGCAAATCCGCTCAGTTGTCTAATGTAGCACTATATCTGCCAGTTATCTTTCACCAGACAAATTCTAATGAACCTTTCTACAACTCTAAACTTACACTATTATAATCTGATAAACACACCTTAGAAGTGATTGGAATCAGCAATGAGCTCCTCAATCCAATTCACTGGTAGCAAAATAAGTTCAAAAATCTGCATTAAACCAACTTGAAATTTAACTCAAACCCCAATTCAAAGATAAAGTAAATCTCCGAAAATCTAACAAAAAGAAGCAGTAAAAATCAAAACTTTGAATCCTGTCGAATTAAAAAATCGAGAAAGTGGAAAAAGAAACGAACCCCATTTCTATAGCAGGACTATAGAATCAAGAAGAACAAATGATATTGAAGAATCAAGAATGCAACTAGTAAAAGCATTGAGAAAGAAAGACTAAAACAGACCTGAGCTTATGAGGGTTAATGGATTTGAATAGGAGATTTTCAATCGAGAAATTGGAGCTTAATAAGGGAAGGGGGGTGTGATCTGATCTTGGATTTCCGTTAGGTGGAAGATAATAGAAAAGAAGCGTTTGGTTTAGGGGGTTATTCTTGTCGTCGGTTAAGGTGGGTAAAATTGAAGGAAAATCAACTACAGCCGACAATTACTTTAAAACGCCGAAGTGCTTTTACATTAAAATTAAAATTTAAGGACCCCGTTTGAAAAAACAAAAAAAAAAATGCTGGCACGTCTTAGTCACATAACTACAGATCTTGTCGAAGAAGTAGAGATCTAGCAACCGAAATATCTGGTATTTACAAATACCAATGCCAATCATATCTTAAACTTCAATCTTCTTCCTTTTTTTTTTAAATAGCTAATACTAAAATCACACTACATATCTTAGTAGGCATTTGGAGATAAGAATTGTAATTTTCAAAAACAAATTGAACTTTTTTTATATTTGAAAATTAGAGTTGTATTTAGAATAGGTATAATTTTGTGTTGTTTTTTAATTTTTGTGAGAAAATCTAAGTGAGTTTTGAAAATACCTTTTTTGGAGTTTTTTAAACTTTTTCAAAATTTTAAAAATTCATCTTCGAGTGAAAACTAAAAATTTTATGGCCAAACATTAATTTCACAAAAAAAAGTAAAAAAATTTCCCTGGTCAAACGGGCTCTTAGTAGGAGTTTGAACATAAAAAAATGTAATTTTTAAAAAAAGTAGTTTTTAGAGTTAAGTTGAAAAATAGTATTTGAAAATTGAAATTATGTTTGGATATCCATTTCACTTGAAAAAATATTACTATATTTTTGTGAGTGGAGAAGAAAGTTTTGTTAAATTTTTTTCAGAAACTTGCAAAATAATATGGACAAACATATTGTTGGAAAAAAATCGAAAAAAAGAAAAAATAATCTATGGACTTATAATCCTATTGTTTTCTTTGTATTAAAATATTAATGGTGTTCTTGCAATAACTGTGTTTGCAACAAATTATATGTGATACAAATATAAAGTGCAATCATATATAAGTTTGAAAGAGATATAATTTTATAGATAAAATGATGCGGGTACAATTCTGTTTGTTCCCTTGATTTTTTCCTCCTAATTGTTCTCCGTAATTCGGGGGCTGGATCAGCATATTCTCGAACGTAGGATGATGCGGACCTCTCTAGATTATTTAATCTCCACGAAAGTCGTTCATTATATGAATATTCTTCTTGAAGTACTTGATTATCAAGAAGAACATCTATTGATCACGATAATATTTTATGCCTTGATCCCTTTGTGAGTATCCCGAAATTTATGGAATTTTTTTAGACGCCTCTTCAAGGGAATATGCATCATTTTATATAGGTGTGCGTTAGAAATTAGGGTAGAGTAACCTCCAAGAAACCCTAAATAAACTCCTAGGATATCAAGAGTCTTGTAGTATCTTGAATTTAAGATTTAGCTTGATCCTTTAAAATATTGATGTCTACAAATGCCCCCTACTTCAAGGTTTGTCAGGGGGTAGGCATGCCTAAACTTGAAGACGAGACTTGAAGTACTCAACCATCTCAACAAATAATTTTGAAACTTGGAGTTTTCTATTTACAGGAGGAAGAGATGAAGGGTAGAATTGGTCCCACCGGACGTGCC